>CM064873.1:51325755-51752296 GCA_032719365.1 Prinsepia uniflora
ATCCCCTATCACGAATTGATGATACGTTTGACCAGTTGAGAGGGGAGACAAATACTTGTTAAAGAATTGATGATACGTTTGACCAGTTGAGAGGGGACAAATACTTGTTAAAGATGGATCTTCAGTATGGTTACTATCAATTATGAATAAAAGATGAAAATGCTCCAAAGACAACATTTCGGACTCGGTGTGGCCATTATGAGTTTTTGGTAATGTCATTTGGATTCACGAATGCACCAGTGATATTCACGGATTTAATGAATTGGGTGTTCTAGCCATATTTGGATTGTTTGGTGACAATATTGATTGGCGATATTCTAGTGTATTCAAAGAGTGCGAAGGCGGGCGAGAAGCACTTGAGGGTTGTGCTGAATACACAAAGGAAAAACCAACCCTATGTTAAGTTGAATAAGTGTCAGTTCTTGTTGACCAGTGTAATCTTTTGGGACATGTGAGATCAGTTGGGGGATTAGTATGCCCCCCCCCCCCCCCCCAGAAAACAGAAGCAGTGGCCAACTAGGAGCAACCAAAGACAGTATATGAGATAAAGAGTTTCTTGGGATTGGTTGGATACCACAGATGAGTTGTAGAGGGATTCACTACAATATTTTCCTAGTTGACTTGATTTACCAGGAACGAAGTCAGATTTGTTTGGAATGAGAACTCTGAGTAGAGTTTCTAAAATTTGAAGAGACTGTTAAGTTCTGCTCCGATGTTGACCCTTCTTGATGATAATGGAGAATTTGAGATGTATGGTGATGCGTCCTTACAAGGTTTGGGGATGTGTTCCCATGCAGCATAGGAGAGTGATTGCCTATGTGAGCTGAAACCTCATGAACTTGACTACCCCACACATGATTTGGAATTGATTGTAGTGGCTCATGTGTTGAAAATATGGAGGCAAGATCTCTATAGAGATACTTGCGATTTTTACGAATCATCGGGGTTTGAAGTATCTGTTCACTCGAAAAGATTTGAATCTAAGATGGTTGGTGTTAATGAAAGATTATGATTTCACTATTGAATACCACTCATAGGAGGCTAACGTGGTAGCGGATGCCCTAAGTAAGAAATCAGCAAGTTCTATAGCTCACTTGAGCATGGTTTATTTACCATTACTGGTAGAACTCATAGGATTGGAGTCATTCTTGAGGAAGATGATTAGGGAGCCTTGTTGGCTCGTTTTCATGTGTGGCATGTTCTGATAAATCAGATTATTGGAGTCCAGGATCCTATCCTGTGGGTTATGAGGATTGAAGTTGAGACTAAGAAACTAGCATGACTTTACTTTCAAAGATGATGTAATTTTGGTGATCGTGGATAGACTCATGAAGTCATCCCATTTCTTACTGGTAAGAGAAAATTTTAGGATGGCACAGTATGCTAAATTGTTTATTAATGAGATTATCTGATGGCGTGGAACTCCAGAGTCGATAGTTTCAAACTGAGGCCCACGATTTACGTCGAGGTTTTAGAAAAGTCTGCAGAAAATCTTTGGGATGAGGCTACATTTTAGCATTGTAGACCAATGGACATGCGGAGTAGACTATTTAGATTTTAGAGGACATGATGAGAAATCGCACACTGCAATTCCAGGATACTTGGAATTCACAATCACCATTGATGGAATTCTCCTACAAAAATAGTTATCATTTGAGTATTGGAACAGCTCCGTTTGAGACACTGTATGGACGACGGTGCATGATGCCGAGTTGTTGAACAGAGATAGGCGAGAGGGCATTGCTAATTCCTGTGATGGTAGAAATAGCAGAAGAAAAGATTAGAATCATCAGAGTTACCCTAAAAGCCACTCGGGATCGTTAGAAAAGTTATGCTAATATTCAGATCAAAGATCCAGGTCGTGGTGATAGCGCTGTGGTGAACGTTGAGGCAGATATCGAGGCATAGAGCTTACGACGTTCTTCCGTTGCGGACTTAGAATTGTAGGACTTTTTGTGCCCATTTTGTAGAACTATGCACTGACTTACTGTTGTATATATTTACTCCTTCGTCTGATAGTTGTGTTTATAGTTGTATTAAGGTTATCTCTGGTACTGTAAGTGTGATTGTCAGACGGGAGCATGGTTCGTCCCGGGTACCGAGGTGATATTTGGAACGGGTCCTGACAATTGGTATCAGAGCATAGGTTGTGTCGATTTGTGTTGGGTCTAGGTTGTTTGACTAACTCTATGCCTCTTTCAGCGTACGATCGATCATGCCTCCGCGACGTGAACCCCCTCCACGACCTGAAGATGAAGCGGCGAGAAAGACTGAGAGCGCTTCGATTGAGAGAGCCCAAAGACATGGGGCTACGACTTTCAGTGGTGGGGCAGACCCCGAGGAAGCGCATCGATGGATCACCCGGCTCGAACGTATTTTTGGGGTGATGCATTGTCCTCCTGAGGATCGGGTTTTGTTAGCTACTTTTCTGTTGGATGGAGCTGCATACGAGTGGTGGTACACGTTGGAACTGTCCGGCTGGGATGCACATACCGTGACATGGGAGACTTTCCGGGAGCGATTTCTTGATCAGTACTATCCCCGTTCCTTCAGGGATGCGAAGGAGGCAGAATTTCTTCACTTGAAGCAAGAGAACTTGACAGTTGCTGAGTATGAGCAGAGGTTCCAGATGCTATCTCGTCTCGCTCCTGCATTTGTAGCGACCGAGGCGGAGAAGTGCCGCCGGTTTGAGTTGGGCCTCCGAGGAGAGATCAGGGCTATCGTGACAGCTGGCTCGTTTGCTACATTCCGAGAGTTATCTGATGCTGCTGTCAGGGTGGAGGCCAGTTTACCTGCTAGGCCACAGTATTCGGGCAGTGTTCGACGCCGAGAGCATTCATTTCCAGGAGCATCGAGTCAGAGGCCCCCGAAATGGGGAAATTTTGGTGGATCGTCATCGGCTGGTGGAGCCCGGTATGGTAGACCAGGTAGTTTCCAGGGCTCTGGTTTTCAAGGAGCTAGTTCACAGCCGACTCATCAGGCAAGTGCGACTTCAGTGGCTTCTACGGGGAGACATACCGGTGGACCCGGTAGGGATACGTGCTTCTATTGCGGGGAGCGAGGACACTTCCGGCGGGAGTGCCCATTGTTAGCTTCGGAGGGTGGAGCAGGCCGAGGTGTAGCAGAACCTGGACGGAGTACGGCTTCAATATCAGGGGCGGCAGGCCCTAGGGGTGGCGGTGGTGCCACGAGTAGTTCTAGAGGGCGCGGTAGGTCATCGGGACCTCAGGCGCGAGTTTTTGCCATGACTCAGCAGGAGGCCAGATCGGCACCTGGAGTGGTGACAGGTACACTCACCATACTTGGTCACACTGTTTTTGCTTTGATAGACCCCGGGGCTACTCACTCTTTTGTAGCTCGGAGTTGTAGTTTGGTTAAGGAGAGAGAGGTGTCTACTTTGGATTGTGCGTTAGGCGTGAGTACACCTACGGGGGAGGTGTTGGTAGTGACTCAGGTGTTGAGAGAGTGTCCGGTGATGGTAGGCGAGGTAGAGTTACTGGCGGATTTGTTACTGTTGGATCTCCGGGACTTTGATGTTATTTTGGGTATGGACTGGTTGACGAAACATCATGCTTCTATCGAATGTTTCGATCGGAGAGTGACTTTTCGGAGTCCCGGATTATCAGAGACTACGTTTCAGGGGGATCAGCGTGCACTTCCTACTGGAGTGATTTCGGCACTTGAGGCTAGCAAGTTGTTGCGTAAGGGGTGCCAGGGTTACATAGCCCATGTGGTGGATACGCGTGCTACGCTAGTGAGGGCAGATGATATACCAGTGGTACGGGAGTTTCCCGATGTTTTTCCCGAGGAGTTGCCAGGACTACCCCCACACCGAGATCTTGAGTTCACGATTGATCTTCTTCCAGGTACACAACCTATCTCACAGACTCCTTATAGAATGGCACCTGCAGAATTGAGGGAACTTAAGGCCCAGTTGCAAGAGTTGGTCGATATAGGATTCATTCGACCGAGTATGTCACCTTGGGGAGCACCTGTTTTGTTTGTCAAGAAAAAGGACGGAGGAATGAGATTGTGTGTGGATTACAGACAACTGAATAAGGTAACTATTCGGAATAAGTATCCCCTACCCCGGATTGATGATTTGTTCGACCAATTGAAGGGAGCTCAGTATTTTTCGAAGATTGATCTTCGTTCCGGTTATCATCAGTTTAAGGGTTAAAGAAGAGGATGTACCGAAGACAGCCTTTCGGACTAGGTACGGTCATTATGAGTTTGTTGTGATGCCTTTTGGTTTGACTAATGCCCCAGCAGCTTTTATGGACCTTATGAACCGAGTGTTCCGGCCATACTTGGATCGTTTTGTGATTGTCTTCATTGATGACATTTTGGTGTATTCGAAGAGTGCGAAGGCACATGAGAAACATCTGAGAATCGTGCTTAAAACTTTGAGGGAGCATCAGTTGTATGCGAAGCTCAGTAAGTGTCAGTTTTGGTTGACCAGTGTGGGATTTCTGGGTCATGTGATTTCGGCCGAGGGCATCAGCGTGGATCCTCAGAAAGTTGAGGCGGTGGCCAATTGGGAACAGCCTAAGACGGTGACGGAGATCCGGAGTTTTCTGGGCTTAGCAGGCTATTATCGGCGTTTCATTGAGGGTTTTTCGATTTTAGCCGCTCCTTTAACCCGACTAACTCGGAAGGGAGTTCGATTTGAGTGGGACGAGAATTGTGAACAGAGTTTCCAGGAGCTTAAAAGACGGTTGACATCTGCTCCTGTGTTAGCCCTTCCAGACGATAGTGGGGAGTTTGAGGTGTACAGTGACGCTTCTTTGCAAGGCTTGGGTTGTGTCTTGATGCAGCAGGGGAGAGTGATTGCTTATGCTTCCCGGTAATTGAAACCCCATGAGATGAACTACCCTACACGTGACTTGGAACTAGCAGCGGTGGTTCATGCACTGAAGATTTGGCGGCATTACTTATATGGTGAAAAGTGCAGGATTTTTACGGACCACAAGAGCTTAAAGTATTTGTTCACTCAGAAGGAACTGAATCTGAGACAGCGTCGATGGTTGGAATTACTTAAGGACTACGACTGTACTATTGAGTATCACCCAGGGAAGGCTAATGTGGTCGCCGATGCTCTGAGCAGGAAGTCAGCTAGTTCTTTGTCACATTTGAGGACAGTACGGTTACCGTTGTTGGTTGAGCTCCGCAGGTTGGGAGTAGAGTTGACTGTGGATAATCAGGGAGCACTCTTAGCGAGTTTCCATGTGCGACCTGTTTTGATTGATCAGGTTATTGATGCTCAATTTGAGGACCCTGTTCTGGGCATCATTCGGATTGAGGTCGAGGCTGGAGAGAGACAGGACTTTGAGATCCGCGAGGATGGAGCCTTGGTTAAGGGTGGACGGTTGTGCGTACCGGAGGATGACGTATTGAAGAAAGTGCTACTGGATGAGGCTCATTGTTCAGCCTATACGATGCATCCTGGTGGGACCAAGATGTATCGTACACTTCGAGAACATTACTGGTGGTCGGGAATGAAACGTGAGATTGCAGAATATGTCAGTAGATGCTTGATCTGTCAGTAGGTGAAAGCCGAGCGGCAAAGACCCTATGGAGCAATGCAACCTTTGCCGATCCCCGAGTGGAAATGGGATCACCTGACTATGGATTTTGTCTTCAAGCTGCCCAGAACATCCAAGGGCCACGATGGTGTGTGGGTTATTGTGGATCGACTTACGAAGTCTGCTCATTTCTTGCCAGTACGGGAGAACTTCAGGTTGACGTAGTTTGCACAGTTGTTCATAGATGAGATTATTCGGTTACATGGGACTCCAGAGTCGATAGTATCTGACAAAGATCCGAGATTCACTTCCCGATTTTGGCAGAGCTTACAGGAAGCTTTTGGCACTAAGTTGCATTTCAGTACTTCCTTTCATCCTCAGACAGATGGACAGTCGGAGCGGACTATTCAGATTCTCCAGGATATGATGCGAGCTTGTGTTTTACAGTTCCAGGGTACGTGGGAGTCTCATTTACCTTTTATGGAGTTTGCCTACAATAACAGTTATCAGGAGAGCATTGGGATGGCTCCTTATGAGGCTTTGTACGGGCGACAGTGTCGGACTCCATTGTGTTGGACTGAGGTTGGTGAGCGGACATTGACTACTTCTGAGCTGGTAGATCTTACACAGGAAAAGGTGGCACTGATCAGGGATCGATTGAAGACAGCGCAGGACCGCCAGAAGAGCTATGCCGACCGTAGGATTAGAGATTTGGAGTTTGCCGTAGGAGACTGGGTTTTCTTGAAGTTATCTCTTTGGAAGGAATCGTACGGTTTGGCAGACGAGGGAAGTTGAGTCCTCGTTACATTGGACCTTATGAGATCTTGGAACGGATTGGTCCTGTTGCATATCGATTGGCCTTACCAGCAGACTTGGAAAAGGTACATAATGTTTTTCATGTCTCTATGCTTCGGAAGTATATTCGAGATGATTCGCATGTTTTGGAGGCACAACCAGTGGAACTGAGGGAAGACTTGTGTTTCGAAGAACAGCCTGTCGCAATCTTGGATCGGAAGGATAAGGTTTTACGAAGGAAGACGGTTCCCTTAGTCAAAGTATTGTGGAGAAATCATCAAGTGGAAGAAGCTACTTGGGAACCTGAGGCCTTGATGCGTGAACAGTACCCTTATTTGTTTCACTGAATTTCGGGGACGAAATTTTTTTTAGGGGGGTAGATTGTAACAACCCGTACCTTCGGAAAGGGTAAAAATGTCATTTTCTAAGTTTTGTATATAAAGGACGATTTTGCCCTTGTGAATAGTAGACAAAAAGTTGACTTTTTGAATTACCGATTGGATGAGTGTTGACCCGTGACTGTGACGTAGGTTAGGACGTTACGAGTCCGTAGACAGGTGGCAGGTTCGATTCGGACAATCGGAGGAAAAGTTATGACGTTCGGAAGATTGGGGGTGTTACCGTAATTTTGATTAAATGAGGAAAATGTTGACTTTTTGGAGGACTTGTTATTTTCACGTAGATCGAGGACCGTTGGATAGGTCACGACGTCCTGAGTTCAACGACAGGCGGCACGCTGTCATTGGACGTCGGACGGGAAAGATACGGGTCTTGAACGTTCAAGGGCAAAACGGTAATTAATTATACAAGGGGTATTTTGGTCATTTTCTTGCAGCCAATTGGATGAGGACAAGTGGCTGAGTGGGGTAGGATATTTTCTGCTTGTCCATAGGATTGTGGACACGTGGGGGCACTGGATTGTTCCATGAGGTTCTCAAGTGTGCACGGCCACACTTTGTTCATTTTTGAACCGTGCAATCCTTCGACAAACGCAGAAAACAGAGAGAAGAGTGTGGAGAGGCGGTGATCGATTCAGTGCAAGGGAGAGTGAAGAGTGAGTTGAGAGAAGGACAGTGAGGCAAGGAGGTGCTGGTGATCGCGGTTTGGAGCTGCAACCGTGCACGGAGGTTACACGGTGGACGGCTGGGTTTTGAAGAAAACAGAGAAGGCGGTGGACTGTGGTGGCTGCTGTGCTGTGTGGTGGATCGATTCAAGCCACTAGGAGACTCAGGAGACTACGGGGAGTCCAACCAGCACCGTGGTAAGCGGCAGTGCTCACGGCGGAGCCTGAATCGAAGGGTAAGTTCCTTTCCCCTGTTTTCCCGTGGATTTTAAATTCAAAAGTCGTGAAGGTAGGATGAGAATCGAGGGGATTGGTGAGTGCAGTGGTGTTCAGGGAGGTTCTGGGAGTGGTGTAGGACGGTCGCCGTGACAGGGGCGTACACGGCGGAGCTCAGTCGACGGTGAGTACTCTGTACTCTGTTTGGCCGTGAAGTTCAAATGCAAAGTCGTGGAGTTGGGCGTTGAGTCGAGGGATTAGGAGGTTAGGGTGAAGTTCAGGAGGGTCCTAGGCGTCGATTAAGATGAACGCCGTGACGGGGGAGGACCTGGGCGGCTGGCGGCCAAAACAGGGGCTACGAGCCGTCTGTTTCGAGGCCGTGAACGGTGGGTTTCCGGCCGTGATTCTTCAAGGTTAGGACATGGTTAGATTGCTTAGGATGGGACGAAGAGAATGGGATTGGATTGGACTGGAACGGTGGTCGGATTACAGAGAACCGGTCACGCCGGTTCAACTGTGTTGAACCGGGTGACTCGAGGAAGGAGATGCACTGTAGCAGGCGCGTGAGGCCCACGCGCAGCCACTTTGGGCGGCGCGTGGAGGCGCGTGGAGAAGAATCCGGCCAAGCTTCCAACATGAGTTTAGTCCTAAATGTTCTAAGGAATCCAATGGTATAGTTTTCGGGTGAATCGGACGGTGTTACGGAGTTGTTCGGGAATCCAGACGGTTACGGGTTTAGGATTAAAATATTATTTAATTCCCGAAAAATTGGGGAAATTAGGATTAGGATCCTTGATGTATTTGTGACCCTATTTGGTGCATTTTGACAGGACGGGAGGCATCCGAGACGGTCGAGGAGCGCACGGAGCGCGACTGATTTGCTCAGATTTGTGAGTGGACTCCTTCCTACTTCCGAGCATGCCTAACTGTTTTTATCAATGTTTTATGATATTATGTGTGTTTTTATGTTTGCAATGATGGTTATACGTGATGGAAATGTTTGCATGTTTTTCGAGACGTTTCCGGGATTTTGCACGTTTTTCGAAAAAAAAGCCGGTTTTCAGATTTTGATGCCATATTTGAGAAATTCAACCTATAAACGTTTTCTCATGATGGTAAATGAGTTATGAAACATGATTTGGGATTTACTATGGTTTTTGGTATGAACATGGATTTTCCGGATTTGGGTTCGGAATGTCGGTTCTGGACGCCGGAAGGGCTTCGAACTGGGGATTCCGAATTCGAGTTTGGTAATGTGTTTCGGAACGGTTTTACACTGAAATGGATTGGATTTGCTGGATCTGGATATGGGTTTAAAGACCCGGATATTGTGTGACGGGGGACGGGCCCGGATTGAGTTTAAAGACTCGGGAGTTTAAAGACTCGGATATTTATGATATTACCCCCATAGGCCTATTGAGTTTAAAGACTCGGGAGTTTAAAGACTCGGATATATATTTGAGGCATGGTTGAGTTTAAAGACTCGGATAGGTCCAGCAGGTTTGATCGGAAAAATGGTTTAATGCTCGTGCTCTGGTTTCTATACCAGTTTTATAGTGTATCTGTTTCTTATGATGTTTTATAGTGTATCTGTTTCTTATGATGTTTTATAGTGTTTCTGTTTCTTATGATGTTTCATATTATGGATTTTCTAATACTTCGTTGGGCATGCCTGTTTTCAAAGCGGAGGGAACAACTTATTACTTTTCCTTAACTCTGATTTGACGAGAAACTGTTTTGAAACTGCTATTTATTCCAGTCCACTCACACCTTCTATTTTTAAATTCCCCTCCAGGTCGTGGTGATAGCGCTGGGGTGAACGTTGAGGCAGATATCGAGGCATAGAGCTTACGACGTTCTTCCGTTGCGGACTTAGAATTGTAGGACTTTTTGTGCCCATTTTGTAGAACTATGCTCTGACTTACTGTTGTATATATTTACTCCTTCGTCTGATAGTTGTGCTTATAGTTGTATTAAGGTTATCTCTGGTACTGTAAGTGTGATTGTCAGACGGGAGCAGGGTTCGTCCCGGGTACCGAGGTGATATTTGGGACGGGTCCTGACAGTAACAACCCAGATTTTCAAGAAAATGTAAATTCTGAAATTTGGTAGTAAAATGACCATTTTGCCCTTAGAAAGGGAAAACGTTAACTTTTGACCCGAGAGGTTATTTTAAATTTAACCAAGACCCATTACGTGGATTGGGAGTTCACGATTACGTAGACAAGCGGCATGCCGAATTCGGATAATGTACGGAGGTTTTATGGGTCTGGAACGTTTTACGTAAAACTGGGTTTAACTTGAATTGATCTAATTGGGCCATGAAATATCTCAAGAAGAACCAATGAGTGAGTGGCACATGTCACTCATCCCATTAGCCTTGCTTCCCATAAATATGCACTAAGTGCATCCCCCCTCCCATTCTCCCTCATTTCGACCGAAACAACCCCAAACCCTCTTCCTATGTTCTCTGATTGTTGCCTGAGTGAAAGAGATAGTGAGAGGCTGGATTGAGATGGAAAGGAAGCCAGAGATGGCAAGGACAACCGCGTAGGGTGGCTGGAAAAATGAGGAAGGTAAGCCGTGGGTCTTGATTTTTGGTTGTTTGGTTTTAAGTTTTTGTAACATGAACTAAGGCATGGGTTCTGTTTCTGGCACTTGTACGAGTTTGTAGAAACAAAAAGGGAGGAAAATGGACCGCTAGACTGGCCAGGAGACGGGTTTGAAGTTCCACTGAAACAGATCAAGCTTGACAGGTGAGATTTGTTGCTTTCCTCTAAGTTTCATGTTTATAGATCCCTTCCTGGGTGAGAGAAAATCATGTAGGGGAAATAATGGAGTGAAAAGAGTGAGATTTGAGGAAGATATGTTCGGGTCAAGATCGTGGGTCGGCTGACCTGTTACAGGGCCGCGGGTCGACTTGTCTTTAGGTAAAAGACGATGACGTGGAATGCCATGTCATCGCTGTTAGGCCACGTGGTAAATCAGGTGATGCCATATGACAGCTTTTCATGTTGAATCATCGTCGACGTGGTAGGCTGTTCGGGGCTGTCAAGCCATGTGAACCAGTTAGTTGGTGCCACGTGGTAGGGTGTTAGAAGTGTTAGGGCTAACGTGGTAACTGACGTGGTAGGCTGTCAGAACTGTCAGATGTCAGGCTGACATTAGGAAGGACACATGGCACGTGTCAGAGGGTGACCCATGTCACCAGTTAGGGAATGCCACATGGTAGTTGTCAGATGTCAGTAGGGTTGACATCAACAGTGATGTGAGCGTTGACCGTCGTTGACCACCGTTAACCAGCATTGACTGAACTTTGATTGGTGCCTGTGAATGCGTGGGTAAAAATTTCAAGGTTAAATCGGTCGTGTTTAAAATTTTTTGACGATCTGAATCCAATGGTTGTATTTTAGGTCGATCGGAGGTCGTTTGAGTGGTGTTTGGATAGTTTTTAGCCTCGGATTGCATGTTTGGATTGTGTGTTCGGGTTGCGTTTACTGTTTCGGTATTTAGGATTTTCCATCCAGAGGTATTTTGTAGGTCTAGTGACCATTACTCGTTGTGTTTGACAGGCACAAATGATCACGAGACTTTCGATGGATGTCCAGCTCATGGTTGAGCTAGCAGCTTGAACCGAGTGTGAGTGGGCTTTGACTTTTGAAATGAGGCATGAATAAATGTTTTATTGATCGTACGAGCATGATTTGAAATGTAAGTTTTCATATTATTTAGAATGATAAATTGATTAAATGTTTATGCAATGATTTGAGCGTGATATGGTGAAATGAATACTGGACGCTGTTTTACGATATTGTGAAAACTATGTTTTGGGCTGAGACCCTATGAAAAGAAACTATTTGGATTTGAAAATACAACTGTTTTTTAAATTGGTTTCCATTGTTTTCATTGTGACTATTCTTTATGAGTATTGAGATTGTATGTATGGTATGGTTGCTCGCCTCCAGGATGTGCTGTGTTCCCCCTAGAGAGGTCACCATGCACTGCCTGGGACAAGCAGCCGTGGGAGGCTCGGCTCAAGGGTATTGAGGTATGACATTGGTTGCTGACAAATTCACGATGATATAAACGTCGACCATTGGTTTATTCATGGCGACGTGCTCAGACGTGAGCTGTTCTAGAGCTTATTGGCACGTGTGCGCGGATATCGTGACAGGCTATGTTATGAGATTGAGACTTGAATTTGGTATGAGAATGAGTCACAAATGCTTTTAAATATTTCTTGTGTCCAGGAGTTTCATATATATATATATATATATATTGTGTTACTTAATAGAAATGATTTTACTGATTATGCATGCATGCTTTATAAAACAGAGGGGTAAACTATTGATTTTGGAAAATGAGTTTATAAATTACTTATTTTTGTCAACTCACTCTGTTGACGTTTTACTAACCCTTCAGGCCGGTTGCGTAGGCATCGAGGCTAGTCTACGGAGAGGGGCATATCATATCCGCTTCCATTTACTCTTGTTTTATCATAGTAGGTCCTTTTTGTTATTATAACATATTGTACAGTCATGACCGCTCTGTATTTACTGTTAACTAGTTGGGCTGGTTTAATTATAGTATGTTTGTTTCTTTATCCTTGGTCTGGTATATTTATCGTGTTGTTGTCAGACGGGAGCAGGATCTGCATGATTACCAAAGGGTAGTCGGGACGGGTCCTGTCAATCTGAGCTTTAAGGAGTAACCAGTACAGATTCTGGACCGAAAGGATAAAGTGTTACAACAAAAAACTATTCCCTTTGTGAAAGTATTGTGAAAGAATTTCAACGTGGAGGAAGCCACATGGGAACCCGAAGCATTGATGCGAGAACAGTATCCACATTTGTTTTTTTGAATTTTGGAGAAGAAATTCTTTAAGGGGGTAGATTGTGACGACTCGAAAATCCGAAAAAGGAAGTTCCAAGAATTTGAAATGAAATGACGATTTTATCCTTGGTTAATGGGTTAAACGTTGTCTTTTTGTTTGGAATACATTTTACACATTTTTCGAGGATTTTTGTGTAGGTCTCGAAGCACTGAATCTGTAGACAGGCGACACGTCAAAATTGGAGTTCAGATGTGTTAGTTATGGGTCTAAGAAGGCCAAGGACATCTTTGTTATTTATGCAAGGAAAGGCAAAATGGTTTTTTTGCTGATTTTGGGTGAGTCAGCGTGTTTTTCAAATGGGTGATATATGTTAGCATGAGAATTGGATTGCTGGCAACATGTGGTCGTGTGTGTGTGTGTTCTTGTGAATTAGTGAGTTGTTTGAATTTGGGTCGACGAGGAAGCTGAGAAAACAAAAGACTTGAACAACCAAACTCACCTTCAAATTGATCATTAAACCAACTACTTTTAAGGAACCAAAGAACATAGAAATTAGGAGAGAACAAAGAGAGAAAAATCGAGAGAAAATAAAGGAAAAGGGGAAGAAAAACCCGAAAGAGACCGAAACCCAGAAAATTCAAAAATTTTGGAAATTCGAATTCGAATTTTTGAATGTTTATTGTTGAAATTAAGTTTCGTTTAGGCTTCCTAAAGTCTATACGAACCCAACCACTATGAAATTGGAAAAAATTGAGGAATAACAGACTTAGAATGGACTTGCGATCCCTTCGAAATCTCAATTCGAAATTCGACTAATTTGAGGTAAGAACTTGATGAATTGGACATGGAATCGTGTTTCTAGGTATCCTATAATAGTAATTCTTTCATTGGAATTGATATACTAAACAGAATTGATCGAATTTGAGTCGAGTCAAAATTTGGGTCGAAGGACTCGTTTTGTAGGAATTGAGTGAGGAAGACGGCACTGTAGCATTCACTGTAGCAGGCGCATGGGTTTCACGCGCAGCCGCTTGAGGTGGCGTGTGGAGGTGAGTGAGCACGATTCCCAAAGTATAGTCAACATGACTCTTAATGTAATCGATGTAACAATCATTTTAGCACAGATTTCGAGTTAATCAGACACTATTTCGATAAAGTTTTGAGGGTCCGAAGTGTTATGTTTACATTTTTAATACGTGTTTAAATCCCAAAAAATTAGGGGATTGTATTATTTGGTTATTGAGGATGTTAATGATCCTCTATAGTGGTTTTTGATAGGATTGGCAATTCCTGTAAATTACATAATAACGTACAGCTCGGAATCGAGCAGCTTGGACGGTGTGTGAGTGGACTTTTATTTTATAACTGTGATGCATGCATAAATGTTTTAAATGTTTTATCGTATGATTTGAGTTGAAATGATTTGAATGATGATTTGATATCATTTCTTGATGATTTTATGAATTTAATTATCGGTTTATGAATGATTTTACGGATGTGCATAAAAATGGTATTTCGGGCGTGAGACCTAATTGGATAATGATTTTGACTTGGATTTGGAGTTAAATGTGATTGTATGATGATTTTCGGATTTATGAAATGATGTTTTGGGCTTGAGACTCTGTTGGAAATAATTTTGACTCAGAGTGTGAGTCCATGTGAATTTGAAAGAAAGATTATGATTTGATGTGATTTTAATACCGATTTGGTATGATTGATTTGGTGAAATCTGGATTTATGAAATCAGTTCTAGACATTGTTTTGTGATGGTTTTGTGGAAATTGCTTGTGAAAGCTATGTCTCGGCATAGGCCATGTTGAAATGTTTTGACTCGATTTGAGACATAAATGGTTTTAAAATGAGTTTACTGGATTTGGTGACTATTCCATATATACCATCCTCTGTGATATGATTGTTTCCTCCGGATGTCGTAGATCCCGGAGTAGTCACGATACACTGCTTGGAGATGAGTAGCTCCGAGGGAGGCTCAATTTCAAGAGTGTGAGATTATGAAATCACTCAGACGTCGTAGATCCTAGAGATGATATCACCTCGGATGTCATAGATCTAGGGGATGACATCACCCCAGATGTCGTAGATCCTGAGGATGTACTCAGATGTGAGACTCCTGAGTTGCACTCGTAGCATTCATATCGTGACAGTTACTTGGAAATCGAGGATTGGTTATATTTGTGATTGATTGATATTTGTGTCCAGATATTTTATATCATGATTTGGTTGGTGAACATGAGTTTTGGAAATGCACGGGCCATGGGAATTTAGAAACATGTTTTGATTTTACCGGTCCACTGTTTATACTTGATTTGATTTCGCACTGTTACTCATGTGTTATGATATGCATGCATGTTTTCGAAACTGGAGGGTAAGATCGATTTTCCTCAAATGTGTTTTCAAACGAGATTATTTTCGTCCACTCACACGTTTGATATTTTATTGACTCTCCAGGCCGTGACACGAAGATTGGGGTTGATCGAGAGCTAGAGGCATGAGTGAGAATCAGTGTGACTATCCCTTATCTGGAAAGTCTTGAGGGTGTTTTCGGAACTTCAGTTGACTTGTCAGATGGGAGCAGGACTGGGCACGGTTATCAAAGTCCTTTGGGACGGGTCCTGTCAACAAGCACATTAACAGGTCATGAACAGCCTCCTTTCCCAAGATTCACGTCCCAAAAACTTAGAACAAAACTAAATTGAAAACTAAGATATTCATTGAATTGCAATTAAGAAACTAGTACAATTCTAAGCTATTCTATTCTCTAATTTCGGAAGGATCTTTTTATAATGCAAAATAGGAACATATTTATAGAGGCTTGAATCCTTAAACAAAATGGAGAGACTTCAGCAGAGCTTCCTTGAAGAATTTGGACTGGGACACTTGTCCAAGTATAAGTGGAAAAACCAATCTGTAATCGATGAGGAGAAGTTTTCTTTGGCGGCAAGAAACAAAGATAAAGACCCTGCCTTATCTCCAATATTTAAGGACTTATCAATCAAAAAACAAGGAGAAGCTATGCATATTAAATCCCTAAATTTCAGACTTGGATAGCTGGCCTAAGTTGTAATCGGTTTAAATCAAAATTGAAGTGTGAACATGAAACAATGTTGCCCAAGAAAAGGGAAAGTTGACAGGACCCATCCCGAAAGGACTTTGATAAATGTGCTTGGTCCTGCTCCTGTCTGACAAGTCAACTGAAGTTGCGACAATACCCTCAGCACTTGCCAGACAAGGGATATCACATTGATCCCCACTCATGTCTCTGCCTCTCAATTAGCCTCGATCTTTATGTCACAGTTTGGAGGGTCATCAAAACATAAAAGGTGTGAGAGGAAAAAAATAACATCGTTTGAAAATACATTTCAAAACGAACTCTTTTACCCTCCAGTTATAAAACATGCATGTATAGAGCAAAACACATGACCAACTAGATTTCAAATCATATCACATCACAAACTGTGGGACCCATAATAATCCAACACTTTAAAGTTCAGGAATTACGCATATGAGGGTAATTCAGGTATTACACATCCGAGGTCGTTCAGGGAATTACACATCCAGACTTTCCGGGAATTACACATCTGGGGTGTTTTGAGAATTATACATATGAGATCTCTTGGGAAGTACACATCCGAGTTTTCCCAGGAATTACACATCCGGGTTTTCCCATGCATTACACGTTCGGGCACTGAACATAAACTCAAAACATTAGTTTCAAAACTATCCTTGACTTAAAACCAAATCAAAACCATTTCCAACATGGTCTCAAACCCGAAACATCATTTCCAATAAACTCTCAAGCCCAAAACATCATTTCACACAAATCTGTAAAATCAAATCTGAAAATCATTATGTAATCCATTAAATCATTCTTGACTCACCTTCCATGTCAAAATACCATTTTCAAACTCGGGCCTAGCGCAAAACATCATTTTTTCCATTCTCGAAAATCGCATCCACAAAATGATTATTAAATCCATAAAATCACCAAATAATCATATCAAATCATTGCAACTAAAATCATGCAATAAATCATGGAAAACATTTACTATGCATGCATTACAGTTTATAAAACAAATGTCCACTCACACATCGTCCAAGCGGTTCGATTCCGAGCTGGACGCTCCTCCGTAATTCCAGAAACCACCAATCCTGTCAAAAGCCATTATTAAGGGTGATTAACATCCCAAATAATCCCTCATTTTACTGAATTTAATTACGTACTAAAAACATACACATACGCTTTGGACACGCAAAATTATACCGAAATGATGCCTGATCGACTCAAAAACTATGCAATTAAGTTCGTAATGTCAAAAACTATAAAAAGTGTGTTGAACACATCCCCGAAAAGCTTTCACGCGCCTCCACGTGTCACCACAAGCGGCTGCGCTTGAAACCCGCGCACTGCTACAGACCCACTGTTACTGTTCATCTTTTCGACCCGTTCCTTTACAAACGGGTCGCTCGACCTGATTCTTGATTCGACTTCAAATTCGACCATTTTTACACAATTCCCTAATTCCAATCCATCAAAAACCATTCTAGGACAATTAGAAAAACGAATTCAAGTTCAATTCAACATTTCCTTACCTCAAACTATTTGAATTTTAGTTCGAAATTCTAAAATGGACGCAAGCTCAGTTCTGGGCACAATCGTCAACAATTCCTTCCAATTTTGTGATGGTTCGACTCTTTTAAGTCCCTAGGATATAATTACAACCTCAATTCGAACAATTGAATCCAAATTTGAAAAACTCGAATTTAAGGTTTCATGGGTATTTCGAGTTTTGGGTATTTTCTGGGTTTCCCAAGTCAAGGCTCCATCTCCTCTTCCATTTCGTTCATTTGTTTACTCTTAATCTCTCTTTGTCTTTTAGTGTTTCTCTCGACTTGCTGGGAGAGTCAAAACCAATTAACTTTTGGTTTTTGGTTTCCATTTTTCAAGAACACTACCTAATACACCCTACCTCATCACACAGCCATGCCACCCATCTAGCCCATAATACGACATGTGTTAGCCAAAGAGTAGGGTGAGTTACCAAATTTGATGACTCGCACTGTAAAAAGACCAAAATGTCCTCACTCAAGGTCCAAAATTATGAAAAAATACCCCTCGTCATTTTAGACCCATAACAATTCCGTCTGAACTCCGATTTTGGCGTGCCGCCTATCTATGAACTCAGGACTCCGAGACCTAAATAGCATTCCTCACGAAAAGTCCAAAAAGTATCTCGAGCAAAAGTCAACTTTTAATCACTTAAACTAAGGGTAAAATTGTCATTTCCCTTCTAAAATTTCCAAAATTCCCTTTTTCGAATTTCTGGGTTGTCACAATCTACCTCTCTTAAGGAATTCAGTCCCCGAAATTCGAACATATCACTCCAACAACCATGGAGACTAAGTCTGCATCGGTACGTCGGGTTCCCACCTAAACCCCCATTTACTATGCGAAACCATAATTACCTTTTCTACTTTCCAGCTCTTCCCGAGCCATAATACAATGTAGTGGTTCATCTCGAGTTCTAAACCAACATCCCGACTCCTTCAGAGTCCAATTTCAATATTTTGACTCCTCTCGAGTCCAAATCAACGTTCAGCATCTATGCCACCATCGGCATACCTGGTCACCTAGCGGAACACCCCTGAGTGTACCACATCCTATCGAGGATCTCCCCTCACATATTAAGGCCTCGAATACTCGCTCCAACTGAGATCTTCATTTACTATCTCATCGGGGTCCAATCGCCCATCCATGGTACATTTCTAGCCTCTCGTGTAACAACCCGTCCCGGGAGTCGAGATTAGATTAGAGTTTAATGACGGATTAGCTAGGTTAATCAGTGTTTAGTTGGTTACTTTTGGATGTTTGGCGCAGAATGACGAATTTGCCCGTAGAATGGGTAAAATGTTGACTTTTAGTTCGGAAGGTTAAAAGGACATTGACCGATGATCGTGACGTAGTTCGGGACTTCACGAGTCCGTAGACAGGTGGCACGCCCAATTCCGACATCCGAGGAGGAAGTTATGATGTTCGGAAGGTTAAGGGCATTCTCGTAATTAAGTCAAAAAGGAGGAATTTGTTGACTTTTTGAACGACAAGTTTTCTTCACGAAAACTGAGGACCGTTAGGTAGATCTCGACGTCCTGAGTACAACGACAGGCGGCACGCCTTTATCGGACATCAGACGAGTGAGATACGGGTCTAGGAAGTGAAGGGTAAAATCGTAATTTGGACAATTAGGGGTATTTCAGTCCTTTTACTCCTTGGGAATTGTGCCAATCAGATAAGGACATGTGTGCAGTGCTTATTGGATATTTTGGGGCTGGTCCACAAGATGTTTGACACCTGGCTGTTTTCCAGTGGGTTCTAGCCACTACACGGTTACACTTATATTGTTTGTGCTTGAGTTTAAACGGTGCAACTGAGAGAAACAGAGACTGAAAACAGAGAAGCAATCGACCCAGTTCAGTGAGTGTGTGAGTCTTTGTGATCGAGTGAGTGTGAGCAGAGAAAAGCTGAGAGTCTTGGTGAGTGTATTAGGGTGTTTGGATTGAGTAGGAGATTCAGAGAAAGTGAGGAATCGCAGAAAAACATAGAAGCCACCGTGCAAGGCTGAGAGTTCAATCGATCAAACCTGTCGAGTTTGGGTATGTGGTGGTGTTCAGTGGACGAAGGAGAGACTCTAGGACGCTAAGGGACACGGCGGAGCTCACGGCAGTGCGCAGTACAGGTAAGTTTCCCCTGGTTCCCCTATTTTTCCTGTTTGGGTCAAATCCAAAGTCGTGAAGTTTGGGGACTGGATGAGTGATTGTGTTGCTCCTGGCAGCTTTAGGAGGTTTCTATCTAGCTCTAGGAATCAAAATCGTGGCTGGAAGGACGACGGGTGGCCGAAATTTGAAATTGGTTTTTCTGAATTTTTGGTTCGAGTTTGGGAGGTAAGAATCAGAACTTCTTTTTGTGTGTTAATGAGTTGAATCTGTTGCTTAGAGTGGGACGAAACTAATGGTAAAGAGAGGATGGAAAATGGACTGGATTTGAATGAGAACTAGCCTCGCCGGCTCGGTTTGACCTGACCAGTCTGGACCGGTCTGAATCGGGTTCACTGGTTTTTCAAAGGTTTTGGGTTGTGACCCGATTAACTTGGTTTCTATGGATTTAGGGCCGAGTGCCTGAACATTGGTTTGATTTCTAATGGTTTCTGCATTTCTTTTCCTTTCGTACTTATTGTTGTTTTAAGATACTTGGTTATGCATCCATGTTTTCAAACGGAGGGTGAAACCCTATTTTATTTCGTAAACGGTTTTAAAATTCTTATTTATTTTTAGTCCACTCATGCTTTGAATGTTTTTAACATCCTCCAGGTCGTGGTGCGAGCGTTGGGGATACCGTTGAGGCAGAGTCCGAGGCATAAAGTCATCTGTTGCGCGCTTAGCTTACAGTAGGGCTTATCTTTGTTTTCGTACTGTTACTATGCTCTGTAAACTGTATGACTTTTCTCCCTGGTCTGACAAAGTGGGTTTTGTTGTCTATAAGGTTATTTGGTCTTTTAAGTGTGTTTGTCAGAAGGGAGCAGGGTTCGCCTTGCTTGTCGAGGTGATAATCGTGGTGGGTCCTGTCAATTGGAATTAGAGCATAGGTTGACGGGTTTTGTCGGGAATGTGGTTGTGCCTAGGTCGTTAATACTGACTGTATGCCTCTTTCAGCGTACGATCGACCATGCCTCCGAGACGTGAGCCCCCTCCACGACATGCAGACGACGCGGCGAGAGAGACGGAGAGCGCTACGATCGAGCGAGCCCAGCGGCTTGGGGATACGACGTTCAGTGGTGGGGCAGACCCTGAGGTAGCCCACAGGTGGATTACCCTACTCGAGCGGATTTTCGCAGTGATGCGTTGCTTACCAAAGAACCGAGTGTTACTAGCTACCTTTTTATTGGACGGTGTGGCGTACGAGTGGTGGTACACTCTTGAGTTGTCAAGGTGGGACTCCCACACAGTGACCTTGGAGACGTTTAGGGAGCGGTTCCTAGATCAGTACTACCCCTGCTCATTCCGCGATGCCAAGGAAGCTGAGTTCCTACAGCTCCAACAGGGTAGTATGACTGTGGCTGAGCACGAGCAGAAGTTTCAGATGTTGTCCTGCTTTGCTCCTGCGTTTGTGGCTACAGAAGCCGAGAAGTGCCGCAGGTTTGAGTTGGGCCTGCGAGGTGAGATTCGAGCCATAGTGACGGCTGGATCATTTGTGACCCTCAGGGAGTTGTCGGATGCTACAGTGAGGGTGGAGGCTAGTTTGCCGGTACGACGCCGAGAGCATCCTTTTTTCAGAACTTCGAGCCAGAGGACCCCGAAGAGGGGCAATTACAGTGGAGCGTCATCCGTGGGCGATGACCGTTTTGGCAGACCTGGTAGTTTCCAGAGTTTAGGGTTCCGTGGACACCGAGCACAGCCAACTTCGCAAGCCAGTACGACATCTGTTGCGTCCACTGGGAGACCGAGTAGAGGACCTATTCAGGATGTTTCTAGTGTCATATGCTTCTACTGTGGTGAGCGAGGACACTACCGAAAGGAATGCCTGTCCTTAACACAGGGTGGAGGTACATGCCGAGGTACGGCGGAGCCAGGACGGAGTACGGCCTCAGTTTTAGGGACAGCAGGCACCAGAGGAGGTGGAGGTGCCACTAGTGGTTTGAGGGGACGCGACCGATCTTCAGGACCCCAGGCCCATGTTTTTGCGTTGACTCAACAGGAGGTTCAGTCAGCACCCGACGTGGTGACATGTACATTTACCATCCTTGGTCGTGTTGTACACATTTTTGTTGGATTCCGGGGCTACCTTTTCTTTTATAGCAAAGAGTTTAGGATTTTCCCCTAGGTGGCGTTTAGAGTTTGGCATACCTAAGGATAACGTGCCATGAGTGTCGGGAGATAACGGTAAGTTGGATTAGGGTAGAATGACTCGGAGTGACAAGGTTAAGGACTAGAGTGAGTTCCATTGAAGGATGACGGAAAGGAATGGAAAATGAGTGACTATAACTGATCGATATGAGGTTATTGAAGAGAACCCACAATCTAGGAGTGCCTTTAGTTGTGTTAAGGACTTTATCGATTCCTTCGACGGGGTGATCTGAGCAGTTGTGGGAAGTGAGGGCGAAGTAGTGAGTTGGTAGGTAGGATCCCCTTAAGGGTGAGTAGACCAGGTTTGGACCGCTCCTAGTTCAAAGTTTGAGTTGGGTATTGGTTGTTGGACCTAGTTTTTGTACGGGGGTCTACTTTGGATTGGTAGTTGAGTTACCTTAGGATTTCCTACCGACCAGGACACCGGAAGTTTGGGAAGGACTTTGAGTTGGATTTCCCAGAAGGTGTAGGTGGAAGGACATGATGATGTACTCTATGAACTATATTTGAGGTATTCTAAAATACCTTTGTTGCTTTTAAGTTCGTAGAGTTTCCCTTGTGTAAGCAATGAAAATCTAGTTGGTGGTACTGGGCGAAGGTACGCGGGAACTACATACTGGTTCTACAGTGGTTGGAACCAGACCGATGCTTTGGACGTGCAGTTCGGGAGAAAAGTGTTGGTGATCAGCTTAGTGCCAAAGGATGTTATGGTTAGACGGACGATTTTTGTCATTCCCACAAGTTGGATGTTGTTGGTGGGAACATGTGGATCGGATCAGGGTGATCCAGAGCGAATGACTGGTTATTGTAGAGGCGAGTACGTTGTAACTCTGGTGCGAGGTACGTTCGACTCAAGAAGGCGTCAGAAGTGTTGAAACTGGTAGTAGGGGTGTTGCGGCGTACTTAGGTTTGATCTCAAGTGATTTGGTTCGTTGACTAAGTTGAGATGACAGGTTGGGAACTGTCAGGAGAAGTTGGATTGGCAGGAATTGGACACTGGGTAGGAGACCCAGGTATAAGAATTGTTGGATTTCGCCCCGCTAGTTACTGAGGTATGAGATGAGGAATTTAAGGACGAAATTCTTTTTAAGGAGGGTAGATTGTAACAACCCGTCCCGGGAGTCGGGATTATATTAGAGTTTAATGACGGATTAGCTAGGTTAATCGGTGTTTAGTTGGTTACTTTTGGACGTTTGGTGCAGAATGACGAATTTGCCCCTAGAATGGGCAAAATGTTGACTTTTAGTTCGGACGGTAAAAAGGACATTGACCGATAACCATGACGTAGTTCGGGATGAAACGAGTCCGTAGACAGGTGGAACGCCCAGTTCCGACATCCGAGGAGGAAGTTATGATGTTCGGAAGGTTAAGGGCATTCTCGTAATTAAGTCAAAAAGGGAGGAATTTGTTGACTTTTTGAACGACAAGTTTTCTTTACGCAAATCGAGGACCGTTAGGTAGATCTCAACGTCTTGAGTACAACGACAGGCGGCACACCTTTATCGGACATTGGACGAGTGAGATACGGGTCTAGGAAGTGAAGGGTAAAATCGTAATTTGGACAATTAGGGGTATTTCAGTCTTTTTACTTCTTGGGAATTGTGCCAATTAGATAAGGACATGTGTGCAGTGCTTATTGGATATTTTGGGGCTGGTCCACAAGGTGTTTGACACTTGACTGTTTTCCAGTGGGTTCTAGCCACTACACGGTTACACTTATATTGTTTGTGCTTGAGTTTAAACGGTGCAACTGAGAGAAACAGAGACTGAAAACAGAGAGGTAATCGACCCAGTTCAGTGAGTGTATGAGTCTTTGTGATCGAGTGGGTGTGAGCAGAGAGAAGCTGAGAGTCTTGGTGAGTGTATTAGGGTGTTTGGATTGAGTAGGAGATTCAGAGACAGTGAGGAATCGCAGAAAAACAGAGAAGCCACCGTGCAAGGCTGAGAGTTCAATCGATCAAACCTGTCGAGTTTGGGTTTGTGGTGGTGTTCAGTGGACGGAGGAGAGACTCTAGGATGCTAAGGGACACGGCGGAGCTCACAGCGGTACGCAGTACAGGTAAGTTTCCCCTGGTTCCCCTGTTTTTCCCGTTTAGTTCAAATCCAAAGTCGTGAAGTTTGGGGACTGGATGAGTGATTGTGTTGCTCCTGGTTTTTCTGAGTTTTTTGTTTGAGTTTGGGAGGTAAGAATCAGAACTCCTTTTCATGTGTTAATGAGTTGAATCTGTTGCTTAGAGTGGGACGAAACTAATGGTAAAGAGAGGATGGAAAATGGACTGGATTTGAGTGAGAACAGTCCTCGCCGGCTTGGTTCGACCGGACCGGTATGGACCAGGTTTGCTGGAGGTAGGAGACAATGAACACGGTTTTTACTCTAATCGATGTAACGAACATTTTAGGACAAGTTTCGGGTTGATCGAACACCGTATTGAGGTAGTGTTGAGTGTTTGAAGATTTAGGAGTTCGTTTAAAATACGTTTAAAAATCCGGAAAAATTAGGGAAATTAGGGTAAGCTTAAATGAAGTGTTTGTGACCCGAAGTGGTGACTTTGACAGGTCGAGAAATTCCTGAGACAGTCGAGGACCACACAGGACGCGAGTGACGTGTTCGAAACTGTGAGTGGACTGTTTGTTTTCTAACCGAGCATGCATAACTGTTTTTACTTATATTGTTTTTTTTTTCGACTATGCTTTTACAATTTCGATATATGGATTTATGCTTATGATTTATATGCTTGCTTTACTTGATTACACGCTTTTCAATACGAGTTATCGGATTTGCATGTACTTTGAGAATATGATTTATGTGATGCTTTTGAGTATGGTTTCAGATGAATGATTATGTTTATACGCATTCTGTTTTATTAAGATCTGTGGATTTGATTTGAGGTTGGAAGTGAAATTCGGGATGAAGTCCCCTTTTAATCAAACGTAGTTTCGGTTTTCGAAGATTTCCGGTTTGGCTTTGGTTTTCGGATTTTGATGAATTTTCTTATGCTTGAAAAATGGTTTGAGTTTAAAGACTCGGAAAACCCACTGGATCTGGTTTTGAGTTTAAAGACTCAGATTGATTGACGGGGGGAGGGCCCTGGATTGATGTGTTTTGAGTTTAAAGACTCGGTGATGATGATACCCCCCGAGGCCTGTGATTGTGTTTTGAGTTTAAAGACTCGTTGATATCCCGGGAAGGCCTGGTTATTGCCCATTGTGTTTTGAGTTTAAAGACTCGGGCGTACTTGAGATCCAGTAAACTTGTATGATCGATGTTTTTCACTGGTTTTTCAAAGGTTTTGGGCTGTGACCCGAATGACTTGGTTTCTATGGATTTAGGGCCTAGTGCCTGAACATTGGTTTGATTTCTAATGGTTTCTGCATTTCTTTTCCTTTCGTACTTATTGTTGTTTTAAGATACTTGGTTATGCATGCATGTTTTCAAACGGAGGGTGAAACCCTATTTTATTTCGTAAACGGTTTTAAAATTCTTATTTATTTTTAGTCCACTCAGGCTTTGAATGTTTTTAACACCCTCCAAGTTGTGGTGCGAGCGTTGGGGATACCGTTAAGGCAGAGTCCGAGGCATAAAGTCATCTGTTGCGCGCATAGCTTGCAGTAGGGCTTGTGTTCGTTTTCGCACTGTTACTATGCTCTGTAAACTGTATGACTTTTCTCCCTGGTCTGACAAAGTGGGTTTTGTTGTCTATAAGGTTATTTGGTCTTTTAAGTGTGTTTGTCAGATGGGAGCAGGGTTTGCCTCGGTTATCGAGGTGATAATCGGGGTGGGTCCGTGCACGGGGCTTGCATTTTGGAGGCATGACATAGACAACACAATAAGTACAACAGTGCTCTAATACCAAGTTGACAGGACCCGTCTTAAAAAGACTTTGATAAATGTACCTGGTCCTGCTCCCATTTGATAAGTTAACTGAAGTTGCGACAAAACCCTCAACACTTGCCAAAAAAGGATAACCGCACTGATTCCCACTTATGCCTCCGCCTCTCGATTAGCCTCGATCTTTGTGCCACGGCTTGGAGGTCATCAAAACATAAAGAGTGTGAGTGAAAAAAAAATAACATCGTTTGAAAATACATTTCAAAACGAACTCTTTTACCCTCTTGTTATAAAACATGCATGCATAGAATAAAGCACATGACCAACCGAATTTCAAATCATATCACATCATAAACCGTGGGACCCACAATTAACCCGTGGCCCACATTTCCCGAAATCCACTTCCAAGAATCATCATAAAACATCTGAATACAAAATCTATATCAAACATAATCCAATACGTTAAAGTTCAGGAATTACCCATCTGAGCGAAATTCGGGAATTACACATCCGAGGTCGTTCTGGGAATTACACATCAGGGCTATCTGGGAATTACACATTCAGAGCGTTTCGAGAATTACGCATCCGAGCTCTCTTGGGAGTTACACATCCGAGTTTTCCCAGGAATTACATATCTGGGGTTTCCCAGGCATTACACGTTCGAGTCACTGAACATAAACTCAAAACATTAGTTTCAAAACCATCATTGACTTAAAACCAACTCAAAACCATTTCCAACAGAGTCTCAAGCCAAAAACATAATTTCACACAAATCCGTAAAATCACATCCGAAAATCATTACGTAATCTGTTAAATCATTCTTGACTCACATTCCAAGTCAAAATACCATTTTAAAACCCGTGTCTAGCCCAAAACATTATTTTCACCATTCTCGTAAATCGTGCCCACAAAACGATTATTAAATCCATAAAATCACCAAATAATCATATCAAATCATCATCCAAATCATTCCAACTCAAATCATGCAATTAATTATGGAATACATTTACAATGCATGCATCAAAATTTATAAAACAAATGTCCACTCACACACCATCCATGCGGTTCAATTCCGAGCCGTACGCTCCTATGTAATTCTAGAAACCACCAATCCAGTCAAAAGCCATTATCAAGGGTGATTAACATCCCAAGTCACCTCACAATATAATCCCCCATTTTATGAGAATTAATTATGATGTAACAGAATGGTATCAGAGCTGGATCCCAACTGGCAGTGTGCCAGCGAGAACGCTGAGCCCTAAGAGGGGTGGATTGTAAGACCCGTGTCTTGCGAAGAATGGTGAACAATCTCACATCGCTCAGAAAGGGAAAGGTGAAGTGCCTTATATGTGTGAGCACGTATCTATCTAGCATGAGATCTTTTGGGAGCTCACTGGCTTTGGATTCCTTGGGATCTCCAAATTTAAGCGAGTTTGGTCCGGTGCAATCCCAAGATGGGTGACCCACTGGGAAATTGGGCGTGAGTTCCAAAAAAAGGGAACTGTGAGAGCTGGGTCCAAAGTGGACAATATTGTGCTAGATGGGTCGGGTCGTAACACAACAAGCTTCTTGGTCAATCTTGGATGAATTAAATGCATAAATGACATGGAATTGACACTTAGAGATGATTTGGGCGGCCTGATCACATCCAATATATTGTAAAGTTCCAGAACAAGGCCAAGACCCTCAAAATACCCCAATTTGGCCTCAACATAACCTCAATTGGATGCCCTTAAAAGTTGGCCCAAAATGCACTATTATAAAGAGGGCACAAAATAGAATAAACTGTGTAAAATTCAAGTCCAGAGCTAACCATTTACCCATTGGACAGAGATGCCAAAAGTTGGAACCGCTGGCCCTGTGCCTTGAAAAGAGGTTCACGGGGAAAAAAAGCAAGCATAATGGCTAGTAAAGTAGGCACACAGGCCAGAAATATGTCGCTAGTGACATCCCAATGATAGGGTCCAGGCATACCAACGGGAACATGGGAAAGGCACAGCGATAAGTACATGAGCTAGAGGGATGGGCACGGCCATAGGCAGCGGCACATTAGCATGTTGAGGCTCAAGGTGGGGTTGGGTTGGGTCGTGGGCATAGCATCAGGCGAAGTAGGGGGACAAGCGAGGTTGTTAGGTAGCTTGTTTGGCACTGGAATAGGTTGAGCTTGAA
The DNA here is from genome assembly GCA_032719365.1 of Prinsepia uniflora. NCBI lineage: Eukaryota > Viridiplantae > Streptophyta > Magnoliopsida > Rosales > Rosaceae > Prinsepia > Prinsepia uniflora. Next base: position 51,353,100 of record CM064873.1, read on the forward strand.
CGTCCATGCCTCCATAGACCTCCTCGACAGATTCCTCCCAAGCGGGTGCCAAAACAAGGAGCACCCAAAGGGCATACAACTCCACATCGTAGTCCATTATTTTCCTATTCTATCGTAAAACACTTTTTTCTTTGGTTGCAAGGAAACATGTAGGAACCCTTATTATCTTGGACCTTTAGGCTGTCATTCCTAGCTGTATTCCAGGGTGTAATATACTAAAATAATCCACTTAATTTGGGCATGCAGAGTTGGGAAGAACTAATCCTTAAAGTCGCATATTTTCCTTGTAGGACAAGGAATGCTCCTCGACCAAGAAAGGTAAGAACCCTTTCTTGGTCGATCTTGATTACCTTGAGATATGCCTTCCAATTCTTGGGACATCTGAACCTCACTTAATATCCAAAGATTCCCTGACACCCAAAGATTAACCAAAACCGACTTAGTCTTTGGTTCACTTGAGATGGGACCTTGGGTGGGCCAATTTGGAAAAGTATTCCAAACTTGTCCTGGACCATGCACCTTGAAAAAATAGCGGTTAAGGAGCCCAATTGCATCAAGAGTTCCTTGGAACAAGATCTGCAGGCCTTTGTCATATGAGAGTTCAAAATAGGCCCATGGGGTTGGCACAACGCTGGCATAGGGCTGGCACAGGGTTAGTGCCATGTCACTATTGACACGCTAGTGACATGTCACCAGTGACAAGTAGGGGCACATCGATAAGCACACAGGATGGTACTCGGGATAGGTCTTGGCGAGCACAAAACTGGCACAGTAGCTGGCACAGGTCTGGTACATCGGCTGGCAGGGCTAGTGACATGTGACTAGTGACACGATTAGGGCATAGCGAGAAGCACACGTGCTGGTACTCGAGACAGGTCATGCGAGCACAAGATTGGCACATAGCCAATACACAAGCTAGCCCATCGGTCCGTACTTAAGGCTCGATTAGGACCTTGGGACGTGGTAGGAACCTTGGCACCTCGGATTAAGTCCATTTCTTCATTTTAGCTTTAGAATTAACCCAACATTAACAATCAACACAAGGCTCACAAGATGGATTATTTTCTCATATTTTATCACATAATTGGTAAAAAATGACAAGTAAATGGATATGAAACCTCATCTAAATGATGCTTAATAAACAACCTATCAACCCCAATTGACCTAACCCTCCAACCCATCCAACCCCACGGCTTCTTGGCCACTATGCCACCCTTTTTGTCTCTGAGGATCAGTTCCTGATTGTTTTCCCAGTTTTGACTGTTGAAAGTTTTAAGCTCAAGTAACTGGACCATCCATATGCTCCCTAAGTTTCATGGACTATCCGAGGAGAACCCTCATTTGCATATCAAGGAGTTTGTTGAGGTATGCTCGACATTGAGGATCAATGGACTAAAAAAAGTAGAAATTCGACTCAAATTGTTCCACTTTAGTCTCAAGGACCGAGCCAAGTCCTAGTTTCACTTTTTTTCCCTAGTCTCCAAAACCAACAAATTGAAAAGTGAGAACATGGACCCACAACAAGCTGAAGATGAGTCCTTCTAAGAATTTTGGGAGTGGTTTAATCAGCTCATCCAATTATGCCTGCACCATAATATCGAAGATTGTCATTTGATGCTGTATTTCTATGGAGGGCTAAAAAACATTGATAGAGTAATGGGAATGTCCTAGTCTAAAGGAGTCTTAGAGAGCACTCTCGAAGAAGTTAGGGTCACATTTAAAAGCATTTCCTAATGGGTAGAACAATTCAATTATAGAGGATATCAGCCTTAGACCCTAGGAGTGTATCTAAGCACAAGGATGACACCGTTGCTTAACTTACGACAATGGTTATATAGTTGTGCAATGAAAAGTCCAAGGTTGTGCAAGTGTGTGGCATGTGCTTAATTCAGGGGCACGATTCTCAGGAATGTATAATGGTAGAAGAGGCCAACATGATTGGAAAATTGGGTGTTGGGTCGAGGCCTAGGAATGACCCATACTCCAATACATATAACCCTAGATGGAGAAACTACCCCAATTTTTGTGGGGGAAACAACCAGAATATTCAGATCAAGTGCCATCACCGGGATTCCAACAACAAGCTTCTTCCCCTCCAATTCAAGATAAAGGCACCTCACAAAGTGCAAACCCTGGGACTAAGAGTTTGGATGAGTTAGTGGTCACCGTTTCTCAGAACATAGTGGCCCTCAACCAAAGCCACCAAACCTTCATGCATGACATGAAGAACTATCTTGCCACCATGGAAAATCACTTGGGCCACATTACTAATCAGCTCAATCAATTGAGCTCGAGAAGTTCCCAAGCCATGTTGTGTTCAACCCGAGAGGGTCGCAGCTGCAGGACATACCCCAGTCGACAACCTTCACATTCCAGCACCCACAATATAAGGCCATCCCTTGGATATAAAGCAAAAGAAAGGCCCCATTTTTTCCCCTTGTTTTAAATTCTGTAAAACCACAGAAAGCTAAAAAAAAGTGCAATTTGAGTTAGATAATATTGTAGTGGTACTTTTTCCTAGCAGGTTGCATCCCAATAGAGGTGTTTGAGGAGGAGATCATAAGCATGCTGCATAAACTCCAAATCACACTACCATTCTTGAAATTGGTCCAACACATGCCAATTTTCTCCAAGCTCATCAAGGACCTAGTTTTGAGAAAGAGAGGATTTTATGGAACAACCACCATCGACCTGCCTAAGGCATCATCGGCTACCCTCCCGCGAAGACCTTTGAAGTGTGGAGACCCCGTGTATCAAAAAGATTGATCATTATCTATGTGATATAGGTGCCTTGATAAGAATTATGCAATTTTATGTTTATCAATATCTCAATTTAGGACATCTTAAACATACTCACTTATGTATGTGTTTAGCTAATGCATCAATTACAAACCTCATGGGTGTCTTAGAGGATGTACTTGTCCAAATTGGTGATACATGTATACATGTTGATTTCTATATTTTAAAGATGGATAAGATTGGTAAACAGGATGAGCCACCTCTAACTTTTTTGAAAGTGCCTCTTGACCACGATTGAATGTCTACTTGATGTTAAGAATTGGAAAGTTTCATTAAAGTATTGGATCAATTGTGCACATTTTCTATACACGATGCTATTCAATACCTTGTTGAACCAATTGTTGATTTCCCCCTTAATATGATGGATGTACTTCTGTAGAAAACTATTGCTAACGCTTGCAATGTAGATCCACTTGAGAAGGCTATCACAGACACTTTAGCTCTTGGGGAGCAAGATGATGTGTATGTGACCAAAGAGGTCTTGTTCCTCCACACTACACCTATGCATCTGTGGACCACGCAGCCTCTCTTTGAGGAACTAGACTTCATAATCCAGCATTAATCTACACCTTCCTACATCCGAGCACCTAAGCTTGACCTAAAGCCCCTACCCGATTATCTCAAGTATGCAACATTGGTAAGGATTAAACAATCCCTATCTTAATTCCTTCTAACTTGAGTATTGTCAAAGATAGTGAGTTGGTGCAAGTCCTTAAGGCCAATCAAACAGCAATCAAATGGACTATTACACATATCAAAGGAATTAGCCCCACCAAGTACGTGCATCACATTATGCTTGAAACGGACACAAAGGCAAAATGGGAACCCCAACGTAGGTTCAAGCTAAAAAAGAAAGAAGTAGTCAATAAGGAGACTCTCATGCTCCTTGATGTTGGCACCATATACCATATCTCAGATTCCAAATGGATAAGCCCAAATTAGGTAGTTCCCAAGGAAGTAGAGTCACTGTGGTAAAAAAAAAAAAAAGGAGCACAATGAGTTGGTGTCTCAATGTGTACAAACTGGGTGGAGGGTATGTATTGACTATAGAAAGTTAAACTGTAACGACCCGTCCCAAATTATCGAGATTAATTAAAAATTAATGATGGATTAGCGAGACTAATCGGAGGGGTCCTGACATAAACTCTAGTACTCAAAAAGATCATTTTTCTTAACCTTTTATTGATCAAATGCTTGATCGACTTGCAAGGTATTCACATTACCGTTTTCTTGATGGTTACTCAGGATATAAACAAACTGTGATTATCTTAGAAGACCAAGAAAATATCATCTTCATGTGCCCATATGTCACATTTGCCTATATACGGATGCCCTTTGGGCTATGCAATGCCATTGCTACTTTCCTGTGTTGTAAGATGAGTATTTTCTCGGATATGGTTGAGGACATTATTGAAGTATTGATGGATGATTTTTTTTGTCATTCATTTACATTAGGTTTAGATAATCTGTGTAGAGTTTTGGAAAAATACAGGGAGATTAATCTCATGTTGAATTGAGAAAAGCGCCATTTTATGGTATAACAAGGGATCGTCTTGGGCCATGTCATTTCACCCCAAGGCATTGCCGTAGACAAAGCCAAGCTAGACATTGTGGAGTTTCTACCTCACTCAACCACCGTGAAAGAGGTCAAATTGTTCCTTGGGCATGCATGTTACTATAGGAGGTTCAATAAGGACGTCTCGAAGATTTCAAGGCCCCTATGCAACCACCTAGCCAATGAGGTCGTGTTTGAATGGATTAGAACATTCCCTTTGAATTGATTTGTGAAGCATCCAATTATGCAATAGGTGTTGTCATAGGACAACAAGTGGAAAAGATTCCTTAGGTGATCTATTATGCTAGCCAAACACTAAATGACGCACAACTCAACTATTCCACATCTGAGAAGGAGCTTTTGGTTATTATTTTTGCTTTATAAAATTTTGATCTTATCTCATTCACACTAAAGTAATTGTGTACATTGATCATGTAGCTTTGATGTACCTACTCTCAAAGAAGGATGCTAAGCAGAGATTCCTGCCTTGGATGCTCCTCATCTAGGAGTTTGACCTTGAAATCCGTGACAAGAAGGGCAGTAAAAATGTCATGGTGGATCACCTCAACATACTAACCCACGAGTTCAATGAAGAGGATGATCACCTCTCTTCATCAGAGAAGCTCCCAGATGAACAATTGATAGGTCCAAAATGGAGCTATAATTTAAACCATGCATGTTTCAGTCGTTAGCAATATAGGATAACCAAGGTATCATTCAACACCAAGAATTGATGGCACACACTTTCACACAAACACACAAAAATATGATCAACATTTTAAATGAAAACAAATGGGGGTTCTTTAGATTTTGGAGTACAGAAAATAAATGATTGAAAGTTATATGCATGAGATGGAAAAGTTAAGAGCATGTTTATCCACCACTAAATGCATACCATGCCAATTTTTAATTCCTAATTCCTTTACTATGTCGTGAAAGATGGCAATCAAGAACAAACTATGACGCACAAATAAGTCCTTATTACTTTCCTAAATTACTTTAAACTGGTGACACTCTCAAGGTTAAAGAATTCCTAAACAAGCCATCTCAAAACATGAAAAATAGGAATATTTCAATCACGCATAGGATCATTAAGTTCTTAGAAAGTTTGATTGGCAATTGAGTTAATCAGATTATGGAAATGCCAACAAATCATAACCCAAGTTAAATTGATTAAACCGTGATAGATATTGCTACTAATGAATCATAGAGAATAAAACATTTCATATGAATTAGCCCTATGGTCTAGCTAGAAACCAAATAAACACACATTGTAGCCATAACAAATAAACACACACGAGTTTTTATCAACCAAATAAATCTAGCCATTCACAAGCATAATATCAAAAGTATGAACATAAACAATGAACTTGTACACAAATTCAAGGCTTCAAAACAATTGCTAACTAATAAGAGTTTAGTTACACATAATTAAAGAAAACTTAAAACAAGGCATTGAAGCAAGGTTTGCATAATGAACCAAATGAAGGACAAGGTGATAAGACACAGCTAAGACAACACTCTGCTCCTCCAAATCCCTTCACATCCAAATCTCCAAAGACCCAAATGAAAACTCCAAAATAATATTTTGCAGCTAAGGTGTATTCTCGGGTAAAAGTTGGGCTAGTCCCTTTAGCCATGCCTTGGGACTTCTTTTTATAGGAGATCATTCCTTAAGATTTTTGAAGACCAGTATGATAGAATTTTCTTCAAAATCGGAATCACTAGCTTTCATATTTAGAATTAATAAGAAAACCCCGATTCTTGAAGGTTTTGAATTTCCTTGCGTTGCAAGGAAAATGATAAGAACTCATCCCTTTCTTGGATTCCAATGACGACTTGTAGAGTGAAAATAGAAAAATTCTCTGCTGATAAATCCCATTAAATTCATATTCAACTGCTGTCTTTAGTTAGCTTTGATTAGTAACTGCATTCCAACTATGAATAGGAAACCTTTTAGGCCAATAAACCTTTCTTGGTCGATTGTGGACACACAAACTCATCCTACACTGCGATTATGACACTTGAAATACATTTGGGTGGTTGGAAATTGCCTCAGGCACTTGGAATTGGTCAAAACAAGCCTCGGCCCTTGATTTGACCTGGATTGGTCCTTGATTTAGGCCATTTTGAAATGCCCTCTGAATTAGGATTTGATAGTGCACTTGGAAAGAGTGCTGAAAATATTTCTCAAGAGTATATCCAATGGTGAAAAATAAGTTCATTTACCTTTTGGCACAAAGAGACCAAAAACGGGCATTGCTAGCCCTTGGCACTATCTGAGAGCCAAGCTACGAACTCAATGTAGGATCTCGATACAAGACTTGAAACAAGGTGCAACCAGGCACTTGGAATTAGGCGTGGGGCCATGAACTTGGCACAGGCTAGAGCCTTAGCACAAGCCCACGACAGGGGCTCAAAACTAGAACTCGATAAGGCCTTAGTCACAAGAAAAAAGACCATGACTAGGCACTTGGACGGTCAAGGTCTGAGCTCGATACATGTCTCAATTTTGGTGCAGGACCTCGATTGGAACCTAGGATACTTCTTGAGACAATTTCTTTGTTTTGGCTCTGATTTCAGCCATTACTTTTATATTATTCTTGGAACTGACTCCATTTTCTTGTTCTACACAAGTTTCAAGAAAGGTATAATTTTCTCTTGTTGATGATACAAATTTACTTAAAAGAGAAGTAAAAGGGCACTACATGACATCAAAATGATGCATAAATAATGTCTTATCAACAACTCTTTTCCTTTAGTGTCTTTGAGCCCTGTTATGCTGATTTACTTAATTACTTGGTCTCTAAATGTTTTCCACTTTCTTTTAGTAGCTTTCAAGGACAAGATTATTAAGCAATCCAAATACTACATTTGTGATAAACCATACCTTTGGAAGCACACTATCAAGACCAGCTTATCTGCGCTACATTCCAAAAATGAGATGTTGTCAGTGCTTTACCTATGCCACGACTATGCATGTGTTGAGCACTTTGGTGCAAGAAAACTGCCCTAAAGGTTCTTCAAAGTAGTTTCTATTGGCCTACGATGTTCAAGGATACCCATGAGTTTGTCCAGGCATGTGACAAGTACCAATAGAAAGGTACCATAGTTCCTAGAAATCAAATGCCCCTTAATCCTAGACTTATGTTAAGATCCTTGACGTGTGGGAAATTGATTTCATGGATCCCTTCCTGAACGATTTTGGTTACTTATGTATCTTATTAGCTGTGGATTATGTCTAAAAGAATGTGGAAGAAATTCCCGCCAAAACTAATGATTTCAAAGTTGTGATAAGTTTCATACAAGGCCACATCCTAGCACAGTTTGGCACACCAAGAGGCATAATTAGTGACGGGAGCACACACTATTGGAAATAGTCCTTTGCTATCCTAATGAATAAATATGTCATAACTCATAGAATCTCCATGCTTTACCCCCCTTAGACGACCGGTCAAGCTGAAATTTCCAATAAGGAAGTGAAGGCTATTTTGGAGAAAACTAGCAGTCCTGAACATAAGGATTGGTGCACCATATTAAATGACACATTGTGGGTCTATAGGATATCTTATAAGACCCCAATTGGCATGTCTCCTTTCTGACTTGTCTATGGGAAAAGGGTGCCACTTACCGGTGGAATTGTTGCACAAGGCATTCTGGGCTATCAAGCAAATGCGTATAGACATAGATGTTGCAGGACTACATAGAAAACTCCATCTTAGTAAGTTAGAGGAACTTCGCAATGAGGCCTTTGAGAGTTCTCATATTACAAAGGAAAGAAAAAGGCCTTTCACGATAAGAACCTGCAGCTTAAGACCTTTCAAGTGGGAAAAAATGTCCAACTTTCCAACTCACAGCTCAAGCTCTTTCTAGGTAAGCTGTATTCTAGATGGTCTGGTCCTTTTGAAATTACTAATATTTTCTTTCATGGTGCATTCAAAATCTAGCACCCAATTAAGAAAGTACCCTTCAAAGCCAATGGCCATTGGCTCAACCCCTACCTCACAACCCTTCACTACCCAACCATGGTCACAACAACTCTACCACCTGCACCACTTGTGCCTAATGGATAGCCTTTTCCCCTAGCATAGCATGCTAGCCCGGTCTTTCTCAGACATAAAGTAAAGTACTCATAGGAGGCAACATAGCCTTTGTTTTTACCCCTTTCATATCCATTCGTTTATGCCCTTTTACACCTCAGTAATCTCAAATCTTGCAATGATCTAATTTTTATTCAAACATTGAGGATAATGTTTCTTTTAGGTTTAGGGGTGTGAGATTAAACTTTACATAAAGAAACCAATATGTTTGGGGGTGTACAAGGCTAGAAAATTGTAATATTTTTTTTCGGCTTTTGTTTGCTAGTTATAGAAGTTTAACGCGTTGATTGGAATGTACGTGCTAAGTTAACTGTCTTTGCTTTACTAAAAGTCATGACATATCCAAAAGTCATATTCTGCACTTCACAAATGTCATGTTTTATGTGATTAAAAGAACAAAGCAGCTGAATTTGAGTGGCCGTACAAAATTAGTCGAGATTTCCTTGTGAGATCTCTGAGCCTAATTGCTATTCTTTTTTAGTGATATATTTGTTTCTACTCTTAAACACTCATCACTTTTTTTTTCATAATTTCTTGATCTCATCACATCACTATGCACTGAATTTCAAAGAACTATATCATATAGATTCTCTTGGTTGATGTGTGGTTTTCCATAAGAAATTATTTAGGCTTTGTGTGCTTTAACCTTTAAAGGCATGATGCTTCTTAGTTGTATGCTCCCTAAGCCATCTTTGAAGCCAAACACTAAGCCCTTTCTTTCATCACCCAAGTTATGACCAACCCAAGAACTCAGATAATTATTAAGGCCATATTCTATAATCTGAGCTCGTGTTGAAGTTGCATTAAATGAGAATCATGGTGACGATGAGAAGTATAAGAATGAGTGCGCCCAATTTCACAATATTGGCATTCAAAGTTAACAAGCCATGAATGAAGTGACAAGCTATTTAGAAGTTGAGGAACTTCTTGTATGATTTGGGCTTAATTCAAAAGAAAAGAAAAAATGTTCATCAAGAACTCGAAATGAAAAAAAAAAGTGATTAAAAGAAAAGAAAAGAAAAAGTGAAAATCATTTTGAATTGAGACAGTGAGCTAAGAGTTGCACGTTTTGCCATCAATAAGCATAATGTCGTGGGCCTAAAGCATGGATTCAGTTCAAAGATTCAAAATTCAAGTCATGACTTCGCATGTCTTGGCACAATTCAGGTTCTTTGAGTCCTATCCTTTTTTTTTAAATCCAAAAAATCTTGGCCTTATTACAACCATTGATGGAAGATGTAATTGATCTTATGGACAATCATGCTAAGGATTAAGGTACATGTCTATCTCAAATTTCAATACCGTTCATAAGATCTTACTTCTATAAAGGCCCGTTTTTCATTTAAATTAATATATGATTAACATTGAATTCCATAACATAAACTCATCACATATGCTTGAATGAGTAAAAGCCTAGGATTCTTATGCCTATTGAGAGATGCCTAGTGAGAATTAGAGTCAAGGAAAAATCTTTCTAGGGTGCTTAGATGAAGTTGTTTTCAACCATGGCCAGTTTAAAAGTTAGCACATTCACTTTACACATGAACTCTCAGCTATGGCATATTTTTGGTTTGTAAAGCATGTTTTCTATTGTTGGTTCCTATTATCTTGTTAAGGTATTTTTTTCTAGCAACTTAGTTTTCTAGGTAAAACGTTTTTGAGTATTGTGCTGCTATAACCCCCAGAAGACAAAACTGCTCCTACTAGGTGAACCTAAAAGTTTAAATATTTATCTTAACTAGATTGAGTTATATTTTTCTATTTTTCTAAGGGACTAGCAAAAGGTAGGTTTGGGCATATATATTTAGTCATTATTCATACATCATTTCGATGTCATTTCAAGCCCATATTACTTATCTTTTAAGTGTATTCATGCAATCAATATGAGAAAATGAACTCTTTTGTGAGACTTGTGCAGGATAGGAAACAAGAGTTAATTTTGAATACAATGCAAAAAGGATGATTTAAATCGGAGTGAGAATGAAGAAATTGTCTCAAGAAGGATCCTAGGCCCTAATCGAGGTTTTGCGTCCAATTCCTAGCCCTACCAAGTTCTCGGCGTTGTTGAGTTACCAATCCCCGAACAATCCCTAGATAGCCTCTGGAAAATCCCTGGACAACCCCTAGACAGCCGCACCAAGGGTTAGCGGTGCCCATTTTGACTTCTTTGTGCCAATGGGCTAACATACATATTTTCCACCATTTGATGTGTGTTTGAAACTCAGTTTCAATACTCTTTCCAATTGTGTCATCAGGGCCCAATTTGGAGCAAGTTGTAAATGATCTAAGGAATACCCAATTTGGGTTTGTTTGTGGGCCTAGACCTATTTTGACGAGTTCCCAATGTCCATGGCACTTTCCAACTGCCCATATATATTCCAGGTGTCCCAATCGTAATTTAGGGTGAGTGGGGTGCAAGAGCGATCAAGAAAAGCTTATCCCTTTTCTTGGCCAAAAGGGACTTCTGTTTACACTTGGATGGTGTTTGTAATCAGTTGTTAGCTAAGGACAGTTATTAAGTCCAAAATCTAAGGGATTTCAGAGTAGATATTTTTTTTTTCTGTTTTTACTCTGCAAAGCATCCTTGAAGTCTAAGAAAGGTAGAATCACTTATCATCATTACTTGTTGTCTAAGAAACTTCTAGAACTTTCCAGAGTTGGGTTTTTCTTATCAAGCTTGTGAGACAACTATTTTAATCCGATTTCTTTGGGATTTCCTTCTAGAAACTTCTCCTAGGTTATAGATGATTCATCTTTTATATTAAGACCTCCTTAATGCATGAAAAAGGGTTCCATGATGCCTTAATTTTGCACTAGCCGCATTCAATATTTTTTGACTTTAGATTTTATTCTTTTGAGTTTTGTTCTCGAGTTTGGATGTGTAGTTTTGGAGAAGAAGGCTTGGCCGTGTCTTTTGTCGTGCAATATCGTTATCTTTGATTTGTATTCTAAACCCTTATTCTTATTACAATTTCAATGCAATTTTATATCATTATGTTTTTAGTTTTAATCATGTGTGAGTAGTTCCTTATAGAACTAGGGCTACTTGAAGCTCTAGCTGTCAGGGCCCACCCCTAATCCCCCAGAATTAGGGACTAAACCCTGCTCCCGTCTGACACCCCAAAAATGAAAGACCGGAACAACCTCACGACTACATTATCAAATGCAGGAGAATTTAAAACAATCTCAGAGTCAACATTATACAGAGCATAGTACCAAACTAAGAAAATCAAAAACCGATAAACAAAGTACACGCACAACGGAAAATCGGAAACACTCCGGGAAACTCTCAAGTACTCTATGCCTCCGACGCTGCCTCAACGTCAACCCCCGCGCTAGCTCCACGACCTGGAGGGCAATTAAAAACAGAAGGTGTGAGTGGACCATAAATAAAAATAATAGTTTTGAAAAATGTTTAATAACCAAACCAGGGTTTTAGCCCTCCGTTTTGAAAACATACATGCATAACCCATTAGTTGGAAACAGTTATAAATCACATAAGGATCGTCATAAAACCAGTTTCAGAATCAGCATAAAAACAGTTATAGAAATAACATCATAAGCATCATAAAACCGTATCATAAAACATAAAACCAAGCATTCATCATTCGATCAAACCTGCTGGACCTATCCGAGTCTTTAAACTCAATAACCAGGCCTCAATAATCCGAGTCTTTAAACTCCGAGTCTTTAAACTCAACAGGCCTACGGGGGAAAATATCAGTATATCCGAGTCTTTAAACTCCCGAGTCTTTAAACTCAATCCGGGTCTTTAAACCCAATAACCAGATCCAGCAAATCCAATCCAAAACCATTTGAAAACCATTCTAAAGCCATATCCAAACCTGAATCCGAAACCACTGGTCTGACGCCATTCCGGCATCCAGAACCGTCATTCCGAAATCCGATTCTAAAACCGAAAAACCTTGATCATCGAAATCATGTTCCAAAATCCCTTTATAATCATTGAAAACTATTTATTGTTTGAAATCCCAAAACCATGGCATCATAATCAGAAATCAAGCATTTCTCGTAAAACGTACCAAATACGTTATTTCTCAAAAAACGTGCAATTAAGTAAAACAGTTATAGCATATTCAAATAACCATGAAATCACATATAAAACCATAAAACAAGTAATTAAAAGCAGTTATGCATGCTCAGTTATAGAGAAGGGGTCCACTCACTGATACCGGGCACGTCACTCGCGTCCCGTGTGTCCCGTACGTTCCTCAGCTTCCTCGGGGATTCTCGATCCTGTCAACAGTCACCAAAATACGTTACTAACACGTCTACTAAGGTCCTCCTAATTTTCCCCAATTTTCCCGAACTTCTAAACATAACAAACCTAGACCCTAAACCTTCAACCTAGTCGAACTAACCTCAAACGACATCCGATTAACCCGAAACCTATCCCAAAAGATCTGTTACAACCTCTAGACCAAAAACCTAGTTGGAACTTTCCCCATAAAACACCCCACGTGCCCCCACGCGCCTCCTAAAGTGGCTACGCGTGGGCCTCACGCGCCTGCACACAGACTACTGTTCATCGTCTTCCTCAGCTATTCGACCGGTCTGAACCGGCGAGAGCGGTTCTCTGCCGTCCATCCACCATTTCTGCTCCTCTTTTCACCAAACTCTTCGCCCTCTTCCCAGTAATCGATTCCCCTACTCCAAACACTTCAACACAATCTCTAACCCGCTGTCCCTAGCTCGAAACAAAACCCGTTCAATCCCCTGTTTTTCAATCCGACCACCTGCACACTTCCCCTTCACGGTTTCGACACAAAAAGGTTCCTAAGGACCTAAGGAATCAATTAGCACCTACCAGACCCCTCGACTCGTACTCAAAAACCACAACTTTAAGTTTGAACCCAAACTGAAAAACAGAGAACACTGTAACTCACCAACGTTCTGGCCTCCGCCGTGCAATCCCCCGTCACGGCTGCACAACCAGTAGCTACCTAGGACCCTAATGAACTCGCCAGACCTCACCAAACACCTCGACTCAGCCCCTACCGTCACAATTATCGATTTGAACTTTCACTACAAAATAGAGCAAGTATACGGGGGGAAGAAATTACCTGTGCTCAGGTCACAGCCGTGAGCTCCACCGTGGCTATGCGACCCCTCTAAGCGTCCTTCGTACTCTGGACACCACCACCAGCCTCAATTGATCGATTTACACAACAACACCACCAACCACCCTCTCTGTCTCCTGGTTTTCCCGTGAACTCAAACACTCCTCATACCCTCAGACTCACTCGAGCTGCCCTCACAACTCACTCACTACCTCCCTCTCGATCTCTACTCACTCCCTCAGTCACCAGAACACACCAACACACCCGGCCAACTCTCAATTTCTCTCAATCTCACCCTCTGTTTCTCTCTTCTTCGAACACGATACACAGCCCAAATAATTGGGACCGTACACAAGCCTAGAACCCACTAGAGCAACCCCACGTGTCACCATCCCCTCAGCCCTCTCACAGATATCCAAATCTTCACTGTACACTTGTCCAGATCCTATTTGCACAAATCCCAATGTGCAAATGACCAAAATACCCCTGCTTGTGAGTCAAAATTACGATTACGCCATTGTCTTTCAAGACCCATATCTCGCCCGTCCAATGTCCGATAAAAACGTGCTGCCTACCGTTGAACTCAAGACGACGAGATCTACCTAACGGTCCCCGGTCTTTGTGTGAAAACCTCGTTACACGAAAAGTCAACGTTTCCCCCTATTTTACCCAAATTACGATAATACACTCAACCTTCCGAACATCATAACTTCCTCCTCGGATGTCGGAATTGGGCGTGCCACCTGTCTACGGACTCGTGACGTCCCGAACTACGTCACGGTCATCGGTCAATACCAAATTGACCGCCTGAACTAAAAGTCAACTTTTTGCCCAAATTAGGGGAAAAATTGTCATTCTACGCTAACGGACCCAAAAGTAGTCAACTAACCACCGATTAAGCTCACTAATCCGTTCTTAAACACTCTGCTAATCCTAGCTCTCGGGACGGGTCGTTACACTAGCCGTGATGTATGATTAACTAGATTTTGACTCTTGGTTTTGATTTCTATGCATGTTGAATAGGTTGTGATTATTGCTTTAATTATTACTATTTTATGTCTATGAGATTGATCACCTTGTTTGCAAAAATTATTGATGAAATTACTTGACAGGCCACTATATTATCTACTAATTCAGAGCATCGAGAGGTTGAGGCTAAGAAACAATCTTATAAACGGAACGCATGACAACCTAGGGATGCACATCACTCTTCTAGGCTAGTGTGGCGTCATTAAATGCTTTTAAAACTTATGGTGTCATCTTAAACAGTTTGTGATAGAAGTCTTAGGTAAACTTCATGCCAGGACATGCCAATTAAGAAAGGCTAAATATGTATCATAGAATCAGCATCAGATCCTCCGCGTCGGCACCTAATTCAGAATCTACATAGTAATTAGGCTAAGCAAATCTAGCTAGGAATCATGATCGTTTAGGGTGGATAGTAAGTCTTGGTTCGACTTAATTAAATAAACTCAATCAAGCTTTTCATTCTTTGTGTTTCTTGTTTTGGTATCTTTTAAA
The DNA here is from genome assembly GCA_032719365.1 of Prinsepia uniflora. Taxonomy (NCBI): domain Eukaryota; kingdom Viridiplantae; phylum Streptophyta; class Magnoliopsida; order Rosales; family Rosaceae; genus Prinsepia; species Prinsepia uniflora. Next base: position 51,368,156 of record CM064873.1, read on the forward strand.
TTTACGTTGACAACATATCAAGAATTCTGCCTTTTTGTGTGCGTGCATGTGGTAATCTGAGTTGAATGTTATTTAAACATTTTTGGACACAAGGTTAATGCATAGTTCTTGTTGGATCGATCCTTACTAAATCGTTAACTATATTCTAATTGTGCAAGGTTTTAACTGTTGAAATTTAGTAGTTGTCAGCCACCTTCCAAAGACCTTGCTGGTAGCTCTGCCACCCTCAAGCCTCGGCACACCTGATTGGAGTAATCTTAAAAGCCACAAAATAAGCCGAAAAAGGAAGACGCTCATACTTAACGTTGTATTGACGCGGTGGCTCCCCCTCCTTAAGCCGTAGAGTGATCCAATGTTTTAACAGGAAATCAAACCTGAATGACACCCGCAGTAAAGAAAGCTGCCCATACAATCTCCATTTTGTCCCTTTTCGACTTAATGAAAGTACCCAAGTGATTGCAAATTCTCACCGCCATAGCCTCAGATAGAAATAATAGAGAGATCTTACGAACCGTAATCCAAAATTTTTGCATCTGCAATGGTACTAGTTCAGGATCAATCTTTCCATCAATAGTGGTCAAAACCAGCAACACCTTATCAAAACTCCATGGAGATCCCTTTAGTAACATGCGCATATCATGCTCCAAATTGAAAGAGAAGAGGTCTCTCCTCGAACTATCTAACACTGCCATCATGAAAACTTCCCTCGTCTGCCATATTAATTTCATAGTACCAAAAAGCAGCCCCAATCTTCGTGCCACAGCCTGAAAGGTCATAAAAACATCAAAGGTAAGAGTGGACAAAAATAACATCATTTGAAAATACATTTAAAAAACGAACTTTACCCTCCAATTATAAAACATGCATGCATATGATAAAATATGACCAACTGGATTTCAAATTATATCACATCACAAAACGTGGGACCCACAATAAGCCCGTGGCCTATATTTCTCGAAATCCATTTCCAAGAATCATTATAAAATATCTGAATACAAAATCAATATCAAACATAATCCAATAATTTAAAGTTCAGGAATTACGCATCTTAGGGCAATTCGGGAATTATATATCTCAGGTCTTTCCTAGGAATTACACATCAGGGCTTTCCCGGAATTACACATCGGGGACGTTTAGGGAATTACACACCCAAACTCTCTCGGGAATTACACATTCGAGTTTTCCCAGGAATTACACATCCGGGTTTTCCCATGAATTGCATATCCGGGCCACTGAACATAAACTTAAAACATTAGTTTCAAAACGTTCCTTGACTTAAAACTAAGTCAAAACCATTTCCAATAGGGTCTCAAGCCCAAAACATCATTTTCACGCAAATCCGTAAAATCACATTCAGAGACCAGTACATAAATCCAGAAAGTCATTCTTGACTCACATTCCAAGTCAAAATATAATTTTCAAACCCAGAGCTACACACAAAACATAACTTTCACCAATCATCGTAAATCGTGTCCATGAACAGATTATTAAATCCATAAAATCACCAAATAATTATATCAACTAATCATCCAAATCATTGCAACTCAAATCATGCAATAAATCATGGCAAAAACTTATTATGCATGCATAACAGTTTATAAAACAAACGTCCACTCACTCACCGTCCACGGGGTTCGATTCTGAGCCGTACGCTCCTCTATAATTTCAGGAATCACCAATCCAGTCAAAACCCATTATCGAGAGTCAATAATACTTCAAGTAATCTCACATTAAAATCCCCTAATTTTCCAGGTTTCAAATACGTATTTAAAATGTATACATATGTTTCGAATACACAAAACTATATCTAAACGGTATCTAATTGACTCAAAACTTGCTCCAAAATGTTCATTACATCGATTACATTAAAATTCATGTTGACTATACCCCAAGAAACGTCCTCACGCGCCTCCACGTGCCGCCACAAGTGGCTACACGTGAAGCCCATGCGCCTGCACTATTCATTATCTTCTCGACCCGTTTCCTCTACAAACAGGTCGTTCGACCTGGTTTCGACCCGACTTCAATTCTAGCTAAATTCAACCAATTTCTTATTTCCAATCAATCAGAAACCATCCTAGAACTCTTATAAACATATTTCCAAGTTCAATTTGACATTTCCTTACTTCAAATTACTCGAATTTCAAACTCGAAATTCGAAGGCGTCGTAGGTTCGTTATGCGCGACTTCCTTGTCAATTCCTTTCATACTTGTGATGGTTTAATTCGTAAGAACCTCAGAAATCCTAAACACAATCCAATTCCAAAAATCACAGTCGAAGAAGTCGAATTCAAATTTCTGAAATTCCGAATTTGCTAGGCTGGTTTTCAGGTTTTTCTTCCCTTTTCCTTCCTTTTCTCTCGGTTTTTCTCTCTTAACTCTCTTCTAATTCCTCTGTTCTCTCTATTATCTCGAGTAGCTGGTGTGTGATCAACTGAAATGAGATTTGGCTGTTCAAGTCTTTTTGTTTCCCAATTTCCACTTCGACCCAAATTTGAACAAACCAACTAATTCACAGCGCACATACAACCATGTGCTGCTAGCAATCGAATTCCCATGGTGACATATGTCAACAACCTGTAAAGACATGTTGACTCATCAAACCATGAAAAGACAATTTTGCCCTTCTAAACACAAATTACCAAAATGCCCCTGGCCTTCCTAGATTCGTAAGGCCGTAACGAACTTGTTCAAACTCTGATTATGGCTTGCTGCCTGTCTACGGACTCAGGACTCTGAGACCTATGCAACGGTTTTCACAAAAAGTCCAAATAGTATTCCGAACAGAAAGTCAACATTTGGGCAGATAACATAGGGGCACAAATGTCCATTTTCTGTTCACATTCTCGGAATTATGTTTTCCGAATTTTCGGGTCATCACAACCTACCAATAAGAACCTTGCTGAGCTCTGCCCCTCCAAGTCGTCCAAACGCAGTAACTTGCGGTTTTCAGCGTCGTAGATCAATAAGTTATTGGCCATAGAGCAAGTCATATCTTCAACACTTGACATCACTGGATTGCAATACCAACAAACGAGTCGCCACGAAAGTGATCACCACCCAAAAATAGCCTGCACGAAACCAGACCACCACATGCACCCCATAACACCTGACGAAAACGATCAGCCATGGATGTCGAGAAGCCATGAGATCCAAGACTGAGCGGATGCTCGTAATCGAGCAACCAAACCAAACCGTCAAACTTTCCAATCCAGCACTGTGAGCCTACATCGTGCAAACTAGTCGCCGCCGCCAAGAAATTGTGAGACACAAGCGAAGGTAGAAACTCACGCCCAAATAGCCAAACCTAGCCGACGCCCTTCACAAACCCTAGTAGACCCCTCATTGAAAAAATGGGAAGGGCTTTGATTTTTTGTAGTTGATGTTAAATTGATGATATAGATATTTTTGAAGGCTTCTGTTTATGGATAAATTTTTAGCAAATCACCTATTTTTATCATTTTTCCAAAAAGAATAATGCAAAGAAAAATATTGGACACATCAAACATGGAAAGCAAAAATTTGATCTTTTCCTTCATCATTTCTTACTCTGCAGCCGCATTATCCCAAAAACTCCGGGTCTCTCTCACTCTACCTGCATAGCCCAAAAAAAATTATGTGATTTTTCCTTCAAATCCCTAGCCAAGTAGCCATAACCATCCTTCTTTTCGATCCTACACATCAAACTCCATCTTCTTTAACTCTGCATCCGAATCTACTGAAGGTGAGGACGATGAAGAGCTCTGGCGTCCAAATTTGGTCGCCAAGACCACCGCCCAGATCCACTGGGCCGTCCGATTAATTTCGTAACGACTTTATCCACCGATATACCATCATCAGGGCGGTAGCTCGCCTCTTAGGGCTTAGGGCGCCGCCTAGGTCAATTTTTCCAAGACCATACCAAGTAAGCCCCGTTCTCTCCATACTGATACGAATTGATTCATTTTCTGGTTTCAAGCTTTTTTCTTCTCCTTCCTCTGAAATGATTAGCTCACTGCTTAGAGCTAGAAAAACAATCAGCGAAATCGCCAAAATATTCCCCCCAAACCCACAATTTTTACGGAGAGTCACACCAGCAATTCAATCCCACCAGAAACCATGTCCCCAACTGCCCCACAGCCAAGACCCTTCAAGGGTTTTACATAATTGTTCATTTTCTACCGCATCGTCTAAGTTTCCAGAATATGAGATGCCCACCGTTACTTGGGGTGTGGTCCAAGGCCGCAAAGAGAAGCTTATCTCTAGGGTCATAATTTGTGACTATTTAAAGAGCTTAGGCGTAGTTCCTGATGAATTAGAAAACTTAGAGCTACCCTCTACTGTTGAGGTCATGAGGGAGAGGGTTGAGTTCCTTCAGAAGCTAGGATTGTCCGTTGACGACATTAATGAGTATCCCTTGATGCTCGGATGTAGTGTGAGAAAAAATATGATACCTGTGTTGGCTTACTTGGAGAAAATTGGGATCTCAAGGTCAAAACTTGGTGAGTTTGTTAAGAATTACCCACAGGTATTACATGCTAGTGTGGTTGTTGAGCTTGTGCCAGTGATTAAGTTTCTTCGTGGGCTTGATGTCGAGAAGGAGGACATTGGCTATGTGTTGCAAAAGTATCCTGAGCTTCTTGGGTATAAACTTGAGGGGACAATGAGCACTTCAGTTGCGTATCTAGTTAGTATAGGTGTTAGTCCAAGGGATATAGGTCCAATGGTTACACAGTATCCATACTTTTTGGGCATGAGAGTTGGGACTGTGATTAAACCATTTGTGGAGTTTTTGGTTTCCCTAGGCTTTCCAAAAAAGGTTGTGGCTAGAATGTTGGAGAAGCGGACATATTTACTTGGCTATGATCTTGAGGAAACTGTTAAACCGAATGTGGATTGTTTGATTAGTTTTGGGATCCGGAGGCAAGTGCTTGCTTCAGTTGTTGCTCAGTACCCCCAAATTCTTGGGCTACCTTTAAAGGCCAAAATGTCCTCACAACAGTATTTCTTTAGTTTGAAGCTTAAGATTGATCCTGAAGGGTTTTCACGAGTGGTAGAGAAGATGCCTCAGATTGTTAGCCTTCATCAGCATGTCATAATGAAGCCAGTTGAGTTCCTTCTTGGGCGGGGAATACCTTGCGAGAGTGTAGCCGTGATGATTGTAAGATGTCCCCAGTTAATTGCAATGCGTGTTGAGTTCATGAAGAATAGCTATTATTTCTTTAAGAGTGAAATGGGAAGGCCACAGAAAGAGCTTGTAGAATTTCCGGACTACTTCACTTACAGCTTGGAATCCAGGATTAAACCCAGGTACAAGAGGTTGCAAAGCAAAGGGATAAGGTGTTCTTTGAAATGGTTCCTGTCCTGTAGTGATCAGAGGTTCGAGGAGAGGTTGCAAGGGGAGTATATTGAAACTGAGACTCCAGGTCCATCCTTTTTTATGGGTGGGAAATTGGAACTACCTGGAAGTGTGATGGTGTCGGATGAGGAAGATGAAAGTGACGACGAGCTACTTTTCAGACGCACTGTTTCACTGTAGTAAATTTTGTTGACATTAGCAAAACAAATTTATCATAAACGCGATTGCATGCTCATCTGATCATCTATATGTTCTTTCGCTTAATGTCCTTCCTGTTACATTATTTATATCATGCATAGCTTGATTTTCTCTTTCTAACGTTACGTATCTATATTCGGCTTCTGTAGTTCTTAAGATTGCCTAAGTCAGCGAAGCGAAATACCTTAATTGGTATGCATTTTGATTATTAACGTGCTTTCAATTGCTAGCTATGATTTTTAGTGTTCAGATTGATAAAACAAAACGATTGGTATGCAGCAAAACTGGGGTGTAAGCAGTACTGTGTTCAATAACTTGATTTGACTAGCGATAGTTTTTTATGTGTCATATTCTAATAGAAGTAATCAGTCAAAAAGTTGGGCGTTCCGAAGGTGAAGAAATGTTTATTTTATTTTTTTGGATAAAGCGTTCGAGATGATCGGAGAAAAACTCACATTGGATTTAGGGATAAATAGGCCCTGGAATTAAACGCCCCCTAAGCGCCACCTAGGTGGGTCTGGGCGACACAGGAATTGTGGGCCGCCGTCTCTTGTCGCTGCTTCCCTCTCATTGGGATCTAGTTTCTTGTGAGATCTGGGAGGGGTGGAAAGCCGACGGTGGCAGACAAGCATCCTCACTGCTCGTTCATCGGTCAGTGGACAACCCTTCATTCCAAGCTCACCTCCCTCAACTGCTACATCGCCGACATATCACTATCAGAGTCTCCTCACTAATTGGTCTGGAGCAATTCTAAGATAAGTGACTCACTGGAAAATTGCGCGTGTGTTCCTAGAAATAAAGTCGTGAGGGCTGACCCCAAAACGGATAATGTCGTCACGGGAGTCGGGTCATGACAAAATATTCCACCGAGATTGTTGGGGCTCATGATCGATGCGTGGTGGCACGTGGGATGGTCTCCAGCTTTCTATCGGTGTGTGGGGCAATTTTCTAGTCCACGGCGGTGCGTGGGCCTAGTTTCAGGACATTATAGATTGTTTAAACATGTTTTTAGTCTGTTCATGGTCATTCAAATATCATTTTGAGAAATCCTAAAGGGGTTGAAAGTTGGATACCAATTCTAAGGCAAGAATCTTGTGACTAGTCACGAAATCACCACTAACAAACCAGATTCGAATCAATAAACAATCTATCCCAGATTCACACATACACATTTGACTCATAACCCCTACATAAAACTCAATCACATAGTGACAACCTAAGCACACGGAAGCTCCCTCAATGTAGGCAACCATGTGCTAGTTCTAAGTGACAATGTGTATGCTTAATAACATTCAATAAACAACTAACATAGATCATAGATAATCAACCAAAATAAATCAAAAAAGGAACGCAGAGAACTTGATACATAGAAACCTTCCTCGAGGTAAAATTTGAGGTTTCTCAGCTGATCAGACAATCCACTAATTTCAGAGTTCCATAACAAGAAAATTTCAAGCTTAATCTCCTAGACTATTCTAAGGCGACCGACATACCTTGTGCAGCGAAGAGATTAAGCTTCTCCATTTAGCTCCTTTACATATGCTCTACGTAGCAGCTCACAATTCAATAACCAAATGCATAACACGCACAAACATTGATTTATTAATCTGCCCGTGAACAAAAACCATTAATATATACTCATCAAGTCTTGATGAGCCTAGAAAGGTAGAGAGGAAGTCGAAAAACATTTCTTCGGAGAAGGATGGTTTCAAATATTGAAATGGAGAAGAAAAACATTTTAAAATTGATCAAGGATTTGAGAAAACAAACCCAATATTTTAGACCAAAAAATCGTTTCTTCACATTTGAGATTTCATCAATAAAATCAACAAAATAGTTTTACTAAAAACCTAGAATTGATCTTGCTCCTGATTGGCACAATCACCTTAAAGATCTAAGAGCAAAAATCGATTCCAATGTTTTTCACAATTTAAAAACCTCCGCTGCAAAACCTCACGGTTGCAGCTATGTTCATCTTTTCCCTAAAATTGCCGAACTCATAACGTACCATATTAAATAACAGATTGATTCTTAAAAGATGAAGAAACCCTTGATAGTTTTTTTACAAAAAACAATAAAGCAGTAAATGAAAATTGAACTACGACTACTAGTCACGAACTGTACTGCTTTTCTTTGAATCGTTCTCTTCAATATACTCTCCCAAATACTGACTAATAAAGTTTGAGTAGGAAATAGATTACATGTGGAGGGGCAAATCCAATTACAGGAATCGTCCAAAAATAGGAAGTAGGGGTTTTCTTAGTGCTTGGCTTGGGAAGTTTCTACTAAATATTGTGGTTGGTTTTGTATAAGGTTTTGACTAGCTTGAAGCTTACATGGCTTGGCAGGTCAGCTGATTTCGACTCCCCACCTAGTTAATGACTGGATCTCTTTCACAAACATCAATTTTATTATTATCTCTTATATGCACGATTTATATGCCATTATTTGGGATCATTAATGCATAATGTTATTTAGGGTGTAAGTGTCACTTTATTTCCCTTGTATGATTGAGGATACCTTTATCCTCAAGCATGGTTTAGTGGAAACCGATTTGTCACCACTATTACGAAATCGTTCATGCATTCATTAGCGTCACGGTATATGTGTGTACACATGGATGTGGTTCCGAAGGATTTTCCCTTATGATTGACTATATTTGTGATTAGGGTCTAGACGACCTTGAGATGGTATTTAAAGGTGTCAAAATATTTCAATGTTTAACATGATATGATCCTTTGTATGTTTTGTTGACTATGTTTGTTGTATACTACTATAAGAGTTGTGTTGTCTATGTGTTACATGAGCTTGTAGGTGTATACCCACCTTATAGTTGCTGATTTCTTAGGTACTCATCTAATTGGCCACAGGCCAATCTCCACTTGATTGATCACTCGTGCTTACTCAAATACTAGTTAAATAGTGCCGGCTTGTCCCCGAGCTCTAAGGGACATGACGTGACGGTGCTTAGCACCCATCTTTCATGTGGTCGAGGCACAACAGTGAATTATAGATACGCGACATATCATGTGCATGTGACTCGAACAACTCAAGTGCATAATTAGTGGGTTATATAATGTATATTTATGCTTCGAGATAAGTTTTGAGACTGCAGATTTTTTTTTATTATTATTATTTCTTATAGAACATGCATGTTTACTATTATGATAATGCCAGGACCCGCCTCAAATCCCCCGGGATTAACGTGGGATGTGTCTGATCCCGTCTGACACGAAGTGTTAGACTAGGGAAATTCCGTCCTTAGCCCAACCGGGACTACCAGAGAGCGCCAGGATCCGGCGGAGGAATGTGATGTCTCGGTCTCTACTACAACCCGCATCCGTGATCAACCTGAAAGACATTAAAACCACGAAAAGCTGTGAGTGGACAAAACAAATAATTTATAAAAACATTTTCATAAAAAGACCTTTATGCCCTTCACTAAAAGTATGCATGCATTCAAAAACCATTTCTCAAACATAGAACACGGGGGCTTGGCCCAAAATCCAAAATAAGAAAACCCAGAACGAGTCTCCTTTCAAATCATGAAACACAGGGTCTCAGCCCAAATCCGATACACGTGGGTCTCAGCCCAAACCATCTCAGTGAAAACTCATACAACCATATATATATAAACCCCATCCTCTGCACCTCAATGCCCAATCAAATAACCCGTCACAAAATATCTATCAGTGTGCATACTACTCGAGGTCTCACTCCGAGTCTACCCCCATGATCTATGACGTCTAGGAGGAATCGTCCAAAATCCAGGATCTACGACGTCTGGAGGACGGTTTGCGGACCCAGTCCGAGACTATACCATATCTCTCACTCCTGGAATGTGTTCCCTCTTGGAGTCACTCATTCCAGGTAGTGGATCATGACATTCCAGGATCAACGATGTCTGGAGGAGACCAATACGCTCATAAAGGAGGGTATATACATACTACTATGGAAAACCACAAATGGGACTCACGCCCGATACCATAAGTGTAACGCCCCGGACGTTCTGAAAATGTAATATTGTAAAATATTGAATAAAATGACGTTTTTACCCCTGTGATTTGTGTGGTCAATTTGTTGACTTTTTGATTGGGAGGTCGAACGGACGTGGAGTGATGACCGTGACGTAGTTCGGGACGTCACGAGTTCATAGACAGGTGGCACGTTCGATTCGGACGAACAGGGTGAAAGTTATGATGTTCGGAAGTTCAGGGGCATTACCGTAATTGGGCGTTATTAAGGGGAAAAGTTGACTTTTTGCTTGACTATTGATTTGCATTTGACTTGAAGACCGTTGTGTTCGTCTCGACGCCCCGAGTACAACGACAGGCGGCATGCTTGAAACGGACATCGGATGACCGAGTTATGGGTCACGGAAGCTGGAGGGCAATTTGGTAATTATTGCACAGAGGGGCATTTTGGTCATTTTCACGGCGGTTACTGTAGCACCACCGTGAAAAACAGAGTGCGGCCGTGGAGCGTTGTGCGTTCAATTGTTTATGGCTAAGTGGACTGGTGAGTGGGTTTAGTTTATGAATTTTGAGATTGTGGGAAGCATCCATGCGTGTCTGGGCTGAGACAGAATGCACGGGAGAGGTTTTTAATTTGTTCTTGGGGTCTGTTTGCGGGAGGCAACTGCGCAGTGACCAGCTGAGGGATTCTCACGGGTTGTCGTCTCACTGCGATCGATTAACTGAGTTAGAGGTTGTGGGGAGGTCATTTTGGTTCAGTTTGGGAGCTGAGAGTGTGAGGAACTGTGAGAGGAGCCGTGAGGAAACATTTCGGGTTTTTGGAGGGAAGTTTCAGGGTTCAATTCCTACGGTTTTGGGGCCAAACTAAGGACACTGAGAGACTTCTGGGAGTGAAAGGATCACGTGGGTGCAAGTTTTGGGTGAGGACGACCACTGTTGGCCCTAGAACCCAAGTGCTGTTCAGGGAGGAACCAGTTGGAGGGAAAAATCCCATTCAATTTCTGGAGCCTGTTGATCGAAACCAAAGGCCGTGTTAGACTTCTGGGGTCACTTCGTGCACAACCGTGCAAGAATTGAAGGAGGAGGAGGACAGTTTGGCTGGGAACCTGAGTCTCAGTTTCAGGGGAAAACCAGTGCTGAGGACGACGACTTCCAGGTAACGGCGAGCTAAATTGTTAGTGCCATTGTGTTCGTCTAAGTTCCCTTAATCTACTGGTGAAATTAATTTGGGAATGGGGTTAGTTTGGATGAGTTCAGGGTGACGACCCGTTCGGCTGATCAAGTCTGGGTTGAAACGGTTTAGGGACAGTCGAGGTTAATAATTAGTACAGACTTAAAATTAATAGAGTATAGAAGGTGTTAGGATTGAAAACGGGAGGAATTGATTGAGAATTGAGGGCTAACTGATCAGGTTGAGTCGCGGGTATCAGACCCGTTTAGCAGGCTGTTCGGGTAAGGGAGAAGACACTGTAGCTTGGCGCGTGGCCTTCACGCGCAGCCACTTTGGGCGGCGCGTGACGGCGCGTGTGACGTCAACTCCGATCACGGTCAACATGAGAAATAATCCTTTCAGTCTAATTAACAATTTCCCTTTTGGATTCGAGTTGTTCGGGAGTCGTTCGGGATAAGCTCGGGAGCCCGGAAGTTTAGGTCCTTAAGGTTTATTTTGCCGAAAAATCCGGGAAATTAGGGAAAAATTTTACGAGCTATTTGGGGATGTTTGTAACCTTTCTTGTACATTTTTACAGGCCCAGACACTTCCGAAGCTACGGAGGAGCACGCGGGACGCGATTGACGCGTCCTAAAACCGTGAGTGGACCTTTTGATTTCTAAATTGGGCATGCATGACTATTTTGCTTATTTATCTCATGGTTTTACCTATGATTTTATGATGGTGATATGATATATCGGTTTTACATGTTTCCATGCTTTTCAAGATATTTATCGTATTTCACGCATTTCGAGATTACGGTTTTTGCTATTGCATGCGTGATGATTTTGATGAAGTACCTGGATATGAATATGCATGTTTCGGATTTATGATGTTCGATCACATTGTGAAGTAATTTTTGGAAATTGCATGTGTTGGAATTTGCATGTGAATTCGGACATAAGTCCTGTTATGATGAGAAATGTTTTCGGAATAATGTTGGAAAACGGTTTGTGAAGAATCCTGGTTTGTTGTGTTTAAAAATGGTTTTGGGTTAAAGACCCGGTTAATGGTTGGATTTGGTTTTGGGTTTAAAGACCCGGTATGTTGATGACGGGGGCGGGCCCGAAAATTGGGTTTAAAGACCCGAATTGAGTTTAAAGACTCGTGAGTTTAAAGACTCGATTATTATGATACCCCCGAGGCCTATTAATCATGTTTTGAGTTTAAAGACTCGTTGATATCCCGGGAAGGCCTGATGTTGAGTTTAAAGACTCGGATGGATCCAACGGCATAATTGTGGTTAATGATTCACATTTTACTTGATTTGTGCAATGAACGTTCAAAATGACGGTTTCTGAAACCTGGAATTATTAAATGGTTTTTACATGAAGTATGGCTATCCTTTGTAAAGTTTTTCATGTGTTTCGGAAAAAGAGTTTTCAAAAGTTAATATGCAAAATTTGAATATTTGGTTATGCATGCGTGTTATAAAACTGGAGGGCGAACCCGATTTCGGAAAAACTGTTTTTCCTGTAAAACTTATGTTTCGGTCCACTCACACTTGGTTGTTTTAAATTCCCTCCAGGTCGTGGTACAAGTGCGGGGGCAAGCGCCGAGGCAGAGGTGGAGGCATAAAGTTTTCCGTTGCGGAGTAGTTAGTTCACAGAGTAGGACTTGTTTTTTTTAACTTGTTGTGTAATATTGCTCTGTGAAACTGTGGACTTGACGTCCAGTCGGATGTATTTGTTTAATCTCCCTGGTCTGACAATGGGTGTGTTGTAATATTAATTAGTTTTCCAGTCTTTTGGGTTCGATTGTCAGACGGGAGCAGGATGCTTCCCGATTATCGAGGCGATAATCGGGGTGGGTCCTGTCAATAAGTCAACTGGGTCTCCCGCCTGAACTTATGACTCAACGGGCTGTCAGGACCGCCCTCGAAAGGGGCATCGATAACTGTGCCCGGTCCTGATCCCGTCTGGCAAGATGACTGAAAATCCCAAACTACCCTCAGTACTTGCCAAACCAGGGATAGTCACACGTGCTTACTCATGCCTCCGCCCCTCATACAGCCTCGAACAACGCGCCACGACCTGGAGGGTCAATAAAAACCAAAAGGTGTGAGTGGACAAAATAAATCAGTTTAGCAAAACAGTTACAACAAGCGTTTTTACCCTCCGCGTAAAAACGAATGCATGCAAACAAAAATCATTTCGCAATCGGTTAAGATTTTCCTCATAAGAAAACTCGTATGAATCTCAAAATCATTTTTGCTTTCTCAACCATCGGGTCTTAGCCCGCAATCATAGACACCGGGCCTCAGCCCAAAACCACAACTCAACCAAATGCACAACGTGATCCAAAACCATCAACCACATACCGGGCCACTGTCCAACTCAACCGAAACATCAGAAATCATCAATAAAACATAAGTCAATCATTTTGCTGGATAACAAGTGCACCCGAGTCTTTAAACTCAAAACCATGCGCATAAACAGGCCTTCCCGGGATATCAACGAGTCTTTAAACTCAGAACATAATCAATAGGCCTCGGGGGTATCACAGTAACCGAGTCTTTAAACTCACGAGTCTTTAAACTCATTAAGGGCCCTCCCCCGTCATCAATTAACCGAGTCTTTAAACTCAAAACGTGCTCCAGCAATAGCACCGGGTTTTTAAACCCAAAACAGTTTTCAAACACAACAACGGGTCTTTAAACCCCAAAACAGTTTATCAATCACGACAACGTGGGATCCATCCCAAAATCACATTTTTCATAACAGGACCCATGGTCCGAATTTCCACATTCATTTTCCCCAAATCATACTTTACAAACATAAACAAATCATCCTTAAACACGGGGCATGTACAATCATACCAAATCACTTTATTAAATCTTTTTTCATTCCTGAATTCGAATTCGCAATAATGATTCCGTAAGCCGGCATCCGGAAGCATCATCCCGAACCCAAACCAAGAATTCACTTTAAATTTCCGAAAACCGAAACCTCGTTCGTTAAAATTTCTTTTATGCCCCGAGCATCAAGCCCGAAATCACCTTTTTCTAAATCCATTTTAATTCCTTGAAATCACTTCCTTTCTCAAATCTCGTTATCAAAACATCAAGACCACAATCATAATTTCCAAAATCACGATCCAATCAAAATAATACTCAAAACCCATTTTTAAAATCCTCAAAATCACAATAACTCGAAATCTCGTAAAACGTGCAAATCCGGAACATTCTCGAAAAACGTGTCAAAACCGTAAGTCACACTCGCAAATCATAAACAACCTTCTTAAATCATTTTACACCCATTTCATATAATTTCTTTCATTAGACCATCATTAAGCACACGAGTGACCATAGTCTCGAAATACGTGTAATTTCACATGTAGTAAAAATACGAAGAAATACGGGAATCGAATACGTATAAGTACGGAAATCAAAATCAACCACAACTTATAATCATAATCATAAACTCATAGAAATAATTTATGCATGCATTAAATTTTGAAAGCAAGTCCACTCACACACCAATTTTAAGGCTCGGTTTCGCGCCGCATGCATGCCCGTAATTTCCGATATTTTCCAGAATTTCGAGTCCTGCCCGAAAATATACTTTAGTGTCACTAAGGGCTTAGATAACAACATACTAATTTCCCATAATTTTCCGGGAATTAATCGTTAATTACAAACGTAACGGAAATCTTCGGACCCTCGGAACCACATTAAAACGGTGTCCGACAATTTCGAAACCAACGCTAAAATATTCGTTACAATGTGTAGGACAAAAGTCATGTTGGACTCACCTTGAAATTCGGGTCCACGCGCCGTCACGCGCCTGCTACAGTGACAGGCACAGTCATCGTCCTCACCCGGCTTCCTGATATACGGGCCGTTTAACCCGCGACTTGACCCGGCTAGCATTCCCTCAATTCAACACCATTTTGATCAATTCAGCAGTCCATTAGCTTCGAAACCAGTTTAATTAGGGATCTGCAACATCCATTGCAGTCGTTATCACCTCTAACCATCTCGACTTAACGCGATATCCTCAAACGAGTTCCTCATCTGAACTCATCGTATAACCAAGAAATTTCTCAATTAAATGATAGTATAGCATTGTAGCCTCATGGAAAGGATTATTTGGGAATCAATTTCACAACACTTACCTCCAATTGCACGAGCACAAGGCTCGATTTTCCGGCCACCCACGACGTCCGTCCATGGCTCCAGGAGCTTCAAAGCTTGCCATACGCGATTTGGATCAGCTAACTAAGACCCCAGGAAGCTTATTCGAACTTTAATTCGACCTGGGCCAGCCTACAATTCAAATTCGGATTTCGAATTTGCCCAAACACGAGTTTCGGGTTCCAGTTGTAAAACCTTCACTCAATCCCCCCGTTTTCTTCACCAACTCAAGCCTCTGTTTCCCTCATTCCTCCCCAGCGCTCATTTCCTTCCAAACCATTATTGGGGAGGTCAAAATGGCAATCCTTCCCCAGACTCTGTTTTCCCCACTTCAAATGTAACAGCACAATTCACTGTGCGGTTGTGCCCCGCACCTCTCCTCTACCAACACACCCGTGCACTGTCTTCAGTCTCTGCCCCCCACGCTCAGTTAGATCAATTCGACGCACCAGTTACTCTGTCCTCCAAAATCAGAACACCTTCACGGCATCGTGCACCCGTGCACTGCCCGAACACCCCTCTGCAACAACCACATCCCCGCACTATATTAAACAACTCCCTCTTCAGTCCTTTAGCACCCTTCACGAGCCATTGGGTTCCATAAACAATTTGCACGCTCAGACCCCCACGGCCCGGCCGTGCAGGTTGTCTCCCACGGTGGTGAACAGTACCCAGTTGGTGAAATGACCAAAATGCCCTCAGTTGGAAAATTACTAAATCGCCCCTCACCTTCCGTGACCCGTAACTCGGTCATCCGATGTCCGTTTCACGCGTGCCACCTGTCGTTGTACTCGGGGCATCGAGACCACCCTAACGGTCCTCGGTCCTCGGCCCTCGGACCTCCCGATCAAAAAGTCAACGTTTTCCCTTATTTCGTCAAAATTACGGAAGTGCCCCTGGACTTCCGAACGTCATAACTTTCGCCACGAACGTCGGAATCGAACGTGCCGCCTGTCTATGAACTCGTGACGTCCCAAACTACGTCACGGTCATCGGTCAAAGTCCATTTGACCGTCCGACCAAAAAGTCAACGTTTTGCCCACGACCAGGGGCAAAACGGTCATTTTGCACTGTTCGTCCGAGTTCGCCCAACTAATTACCGCTTGACCCTCATTAATCATGATTAGTTACTAACCTAACCCCGAATTCCGGGACGGGTCGTTACACGGGCCCTCTAGCTCGATTTCACAATTTAACTGGGCCTCGAGCCCGATACCTCTGGGTCAATCACGATCCCGATCATAGCGATGTGTGCAACCATCAGTCCAGGATCGCCCTTAATCCTGGTATGTCACCGTGAACGTAACAACCGCGCGACCATCTCTAGATCATGGTGCACACATCACCGATCGATCTCCTTTACCGTCAGCACTCCGAAGTCAAGCCTCCAGTGGCTGCTCAACCACAGGACGTGCATCGTGACATTTCCACAAGGAACACATCCCCAGTCCGGAGGCGAGCGTCATATCGTCCGTCGCCGCGCACACAACACCCGTCACGGCCACGACTTAGACCTGTAGGTCATCAATAGGGCCATATATCCGAGTCAAAACCAAAACCAAATGGGTCTCATGCCCAGTTTTACCTTTTCAAAACCATTTCATTTAAACTGACACCACAAATGCGTATAAGCACGTATAAAACAGAAAATCTTGAAATACGTGCAAATATGTAAACACACACACACAAATGCACTCATGGCATAAAAAAAATGTTCATAAACACATATAAAACATTTATGCATGCATCGATTCATTAAATAAAGTCCACTCACAGGTTGTCTGAGCTGCCGCCTCGATATGTGCATTGTACGCCTTCCCGAGCTAATCGTCGTCTTCGGGGTTCCCAAACCTGTCCAAATTGTAATAGAGGATTACTAAAAACCTCATTAACCTTTCGGTGAAGCCCCATAAGTTTTTTGAATTTTTAACTATTTTTAAGCGCGATCCTAAACCTTCGGACACCCTCGAACTATATCGAGACGATGTCCGATTGACTCGAAACCAGTCCCATAATGTTCGTTACATCGAATAGATGAAATTACATGTTGGAAGTTTCCCCAAAAACCTCCCCACGCGCCGCCTGAAGGCCTTGTGCGTGGGCTTCACGCGCCTGCACAGGGTTATCCCTGACCTCCAGCCGACCGGCCGATTGGGTCCAGTCTCTGCAGTCCGGTCCAGCCGAACCGACGGAGCCGGTTCAGGCTCTTAACTCGTCCGTTCTTCGTTCATTTTCTTCCAATCCAATTCTAATCTTCCTGTCTCAATCCTAGAAACCTATTTATGCAATTAGAATCACGAAAAACCTATTAGAACTTCCCCGTTTAAAACCTCCCCTAAAGGCCCAATTTTCTAGTTTTACCCCTGTGTTGCATTGCCCCTCTTAGTCATCAAAAACCATGCCTAAACACTACTAACAACCTATTAAACCTGTCCTAATCAACTAAACTGACATGACCCATCCCAATCCCCCCGGGATTAACGCGGGATGACCCTGCTCCCTTCTGACACGGAGTGTCAAACAAGGGATACTTCCGACCTTTGCCCTCCCGGGCTATCAGAGTACGCCAGGATCCGGAGGAGGTATGTTATATCTCGATCTCTGCTACAGTCCACACCATATCCAACCTGAAGGGTATTAAAAACAGAAAGACTGTGAGTGGACAAAAATAAAGAATTTATAAAAACATTTCATCAAAGACCTTTATACCCTCCACTAAAAAGCAAGCATGCATAGTAAAACCATTTATCCAAACACATATGTTAAAACATCCACAATTAGGGTCTCAGCCCCAAAATTCTGTAAATACAAGTTATACGGGCTCCTGCCCAAAACCATTTACAGAAAACCATAACACAGTGAACATATGAGGGATCTCAGCCCAAATCCATTTATCATTATAAACACAATTTTCCAAAACCAATTGAAATCATGTTTATCCATTATATTCATATCCAGAACCTGTCACGGTAAAATAAAGCTACATGTGTGCTAACCGGGGTCTCAAACCCAAGTCTCTCCAAGGTCCACCCAGGTCAATGTCCGTAGATCAATGACCCTCCCTGGAGGTAACGAACCATGCCTATCCTGAGAGTAAGGAACCCAACTGGGGGGCTACTCCACTCAGTCAGTGCTCCGTGACTACTCCGGGGTCCACCCAGGCCAACGACCCTCCCCGGAGGAGACAATCATATATAAAGGATGGAATATGAAAAACCTTTTGAAATCATTCTTTAAACCTTTCAAGAATTCATGCCCGGCCCCCTTAAGCCGTCATGAACCATAAAATCCTTTTATGGGTTCATGCCGGTTCCCATAAACCGTCATGACCCGTAAATCCATTTCAGGAGTTCATGCCGGTTCCCATAAACCGTCATGACCCATAAAAACTATTTGTAATACATAACTGGGCCCTAGGCCCGAATCCACATAGAAACTGGACCTCCGGTCCGAAACGTAAACCAACTGGGCCTCCGGCCCGATGCCTCGTTAAATCAAATGGACCTCAAGTCCGAGAGTTACCTTTTCAAATCCAAAATCATTTCATTTAACAATTTTCAAAACCATAAGAATAGAAAATCAGAATAAAACTGGAAAACCTCGATTTACGTGCAAGCACGTAAATCACCTCGAAATACGTGAAACCATATAGTTTACAAATATCCAAATAAAAATCATCAAATCACATTCATTATCCTTTTGGAAATCCAAAACCATTTCATTCAGACCAATAAAGACGTACGGACCCATATAGGCACCGTATAGGGCCGAAACCTCGAAATACGTGCCTATACGTAACCAAACATCCAAATGCACTCATGTCATCACAAACAAGTATTTAAAACATATAATAAACATTTATGCATGCACCAATTTAGAAAACAAGGTCCACTCACAGACTGTCCGAAGTCGCGCCTCGATACGCGTGCCATACGGCTCCCCGAGCCGATCACCGTCACCGGGACTTCCAAACCTGTCCAAATTAATTTAGAGGGTTACTAACTACTCATATAACCCCTCACTAAAGCCCCGTAATTTTTCGGAATTTCTAACTATTTTTAAAACCGAACCTAAACCTTCCAATGCCCCGAAACATATCGAGACGGTGTCCGATCGACTCGAAACCAGTCCCAAAATGTTCGTTACATCGAATAGATGATTTCGTATGTTGGAACCTTCCTCAAATTGTGTGCCACGCGCCCTCAGGCACCCCAAGAAGCCACTGCGTGTGGGCCTCACGCGCCCTGCACAGTGTCACCAGCTCCAGCGATCGAACCGGTTCGGGCCAGCCGGTCTGGTCCAACCCCTGCAACTGGACCGGCGTAACCGGTCCAGGCCTCCTTCTCCCTCATTTTCGGTTCGTTTTCTTCCATTTCAATTCCTAAATTCCTATTTCTTCATTTCCTATCTAACCCAATCAATTAAACAACCTAAAACCCTCAAAAATCCACGGTTCAATTTTGAACCTCACGGTTCAATTTTCCCGATTGCACCCAGGGCTGCTCAGCCCTTCACCGCCGTCCAAACCACCCTCTACACCTTCCTACAACCTCAATAAACTCATCCTAATCATCCAATACGGTCCCTAATGTCAAAATCAAATTAAAATGAAAATGGGGCCTTACCGAGCTCTCGGTTTCCCGTGGCCTCCACCGCCGTTCACGGCGGCTCATTCTGTCCTTCAGCCACCATCCTCATCACCTCACGATCCTCTCTCAGTTCCCTTCACACTCCAGCCACAGATGATGAGGTTTGGGGGAAGATGGAAGATCAGTTTGCACGGTTAAGGGGGGGTTTCGGGTTTGATCCAAATGAAAAAGCAAGGGTGAAATGCATGTATGTAAGGTGTTGTCCAATGGATGAGTGACACTTGTCACTCATCCATTGGTTGCTGAAAAGCAACTGGGCCCACTAAAGACAAACTTTCCTCGTAAAACGTGTCGTCATAAATAGTAACTTGGAACTTCCGTGAACCGTAACTTCGCTGTCGAACGTCCGAATTCGACGTGCCGCCTGTCTACGGATTCGTATCGTCCTTATCTACATAACGGTCTTCGGCCCTCGGCCATCGGACCTCCTGGTCAAAAAGTCAACTATTTGCCCCCTTTTAACCAAAATTACCAAAATGCCCATAAACTTCCGAACGTCAAACTTCCTCCTCGTACGTCGGAATTGAACTTGCCACCTGTCTATGAACTCGTGACGTCACGAACTACGTCACGGTCATCGGTCAAAGTCCATTTGACTGCCCGATTGAAAAGTCAACGTTTTGCCCACACCCAGGGGCAAAACGGTCATTTCGCATCGTTCGTCCGATTTCGCCCTACTAATCACGGATTAACCTCACTAATCGTGATTAGTTACTAATCTAATCTATGAATTCGGGACGGGTCGTTACATAAACCCATTCATAACGTTCAAATCCAAAAATCAGAAAAATTGAGCATAACCGGATTCGGGTTTACCTTTTCACCTCCGCCGTCCACGGCGGCTTTGTCCTTGATCAGCAACCACCAACACGCCCTAACCTCACTCTTTGGGCTTCACACAAGATCAGATGGGGGAGAGGTTGGATTGGGGTCGAAGGGTTGGTAGGATTGGTGGAAATGGAAGATGATCGAATAAAAGGGAAGGGATGGATGTGCATGTGTCTGTTTAGATGGGAATGGATGGGTGACACTTGTCACTCATCCATTGGGCCTGTCAAAAATATCTGGCCCCACTTAATTCCAAATGGCATCCATCTAGTAAAACGTGCAATAATCCGTTCGAACTTCCGTGAACCTTAACTTTTCCGTCGATTGTCCGAATTCGACGTGCCTCCTATTTACGGATTCGTATCGCCTCGATCTACATAACAGTCATCGGCCCTCGGCAATCGTATGTAACACCCCGTCCCGTAAACCGAGAGTAGATTAGTGGTTAATAATAGATTAGTGAAGATAACCGGTGATTAGTTGGATAATTTCGGGTGGACAGTGCGAAATGACGATTTTGCCCCTAGAATGGGCAAAAATATTGACTTTTCTTTTGAACAGTCAAATGGACCTTGACCAATGACCGTGACATAGTTTGGGACGTCACGAGTTCATAGACAGGTGGTACGTTCGATTCCGACATCCGAGGAGGAAGTTATGACGTTCGAAAGGTCGAGGGTAATTTGGTAATTCTAGGTAACAAGGGGCATTTTGTTGACTTTGCAAACGACATGACATTTTCACAAACTTCGAGTATTATTAGGAAGGTCTCGATGTCCTGAGTACAACGACAGGCGACACATCATCATCAGACTTCGGATGAATTAGTTGTGGGTCTAGGAACGAGAGGGGAAAAATGGTAATTTGTGTGGTAAGGGGCAATTTGGTCATTTGTTGCACAGGGATCTGTGCCCAGTAACCATGGGAAACTTGGCTGTTTTTGGATGAGGTGACCACCAGGTTTTGGACACCTGGCTAGGTCTGGATGGTCGTAGAACCTTGCACCATCTCAAGTGTTCGATTAAATGGGTTTAACGGTTTAAAACTGGGAAAACAGAGACAGAGTGTTGTGAGAATTCAAAGTCCCTTAAAGAATCCTCAAATGGCTACGACATGTGAATGAAAATGGGAGAACAGAGGTTGAGAAGTGTGGTGGTGCTGCTCTCAAGCACCATCGTGCATGGTGGTAGACGGCGAGAGGCAAGCAGTGTGCCCTGTTTTGGAAGTTGACAGTGGGTCTTCATTCAAACACGTATTAGCCTTTCTAACCAATTGGAGGACGCTTCTGGGAGGTCTAGGAGTTGATTGGGCTGAGAATTTTTGCTCGCCGTGGACGGTAGCCGCGAAGTCGACGAGATAAGGAGTGGAATTTAAAAATGGTAACTATTGTTTTAGTGCTCGATTGTCGATTTAAGTAATTGGGATTTGTTTCTGGAAGTTCTAGGACTGGATTGAGATCGAAACCAGTGAAGGAGGTGGCTAGAATCCCGACAACTAGACGACGAATAGGGGGCGGTTTCTCCTTCGATTTGGGAGGTAGTCTCTAGCCTGGAATTTCTTGTTTTGATGATGAGAATAGGTTAGGGATGATTGAACGAAACTAATAGGTTAAATAGGACTTAAAATGGATTAAAAATTGGACAAAACCGTGAACGCCGGTTCAAAATTGGACCGGAATTTCAGATCGGTTCAGACCGGTCGACTGATGTTGAAGACGATGAACAGTGACTGGCACGTGAGACCTACGCGCAGCCACTTCAGGTGGTGCGTGTGGGCGCGCATCACGCCTTTTGAGGAAGGTCCCAACATGACTTTTAAAGTATTCGATGTAACGAATATTTTGAGATTTGTTTTGAGTCGATTGGACATCGTCTCGATATGTTTCAGGATGTCCGAATGTTTTAGGGCTCGGTTAAAAATAGTTAAAAATTCAGAAAAATTATGGGGCTTTAGGATAAGCTTTATGAAGGAGTTAGTGACCTTATTGTGGGATTTGGACAGGTTCGGGAAAGCCGGTGATAGTGGATTGGCCGAGAATGGCATATGTGCACGCGTATCGAGGCGACGACGCTATGGTCTGTGAGTGGACTTTGCTTTATAACTTATGAAGCATGCATATATGTTTTTTATATGTTTTCTATACGTGGTTCTATGATTTGATTTGTGATCTTAATGGTTTACGATTTTTCACGTTTTTCGAGATATTTACGGGATTTCATGTTTTACGAGATTTCGAACGATCTTGTGATTTGATCATGGTTTTAATGATTTGATTTTGGGATTTGAAATATAATTTGATTTCAAGGACTTGAAATGGATTTTAGAAAAGTGATTTCGGGCTTGGAGCTCTGTTCATAAGATTACGGTTTTGAAATTGGATTTCGGAAAGGGGAAATATGGATTTGGGTTCAGGACAGTGGCTTCGGATGCCGGCTTACGGAATTATCGTTGCGAATTCGGATAAGGATTTTTGATGGTTTTCACTGTTGGTTGGATAATGGTTTTGGGTTTAAAGACCCGGAAAAAGAGAAAACCCGCTGGATCTGGTTTTGAGTTTAAAGACTCGGTTGATTGACGGGGGTAGGGCCCTGGATTGATATGTTTTGAGGTTAAAGACTCAGTTATGATATCCCCCGAGGCCTGGTTATTGCACATGGTTTTGAGTTTAAAGACTCGGACGCACTTGAGATCCAGCAAACTTGTATGATTGATGTTTTTCACTGGTTTTCCGATGTTTTGGGCAGTGGCCCGGATGAATTGGATTTGATGAGTTTTGGGACTGCATTCCCATATTTGAGATTGCTTTGTGATTTGAGGCTGAGGCTTGGATTTGAATAACGATTTTGATTCGGGTTTCTGATAATGATTTTCATTGATGGTTTTGATATGAATGGTTTCATAACATGACTTGATATGCATGCATTGGTTTTTGCGTGGAGGGTAAAAATGTACTTATGTTTTATTGAACTGTTTTTGAAATATACCTTATTTTTGTCCACTCACAGTCTTTTCATGTTTTTGATACCCTCCAGGTTGTTGCGGTACGGGCTGTTGGTTGAGAGAGATGGAGACATCACACCCGCGATCCACAGTAGATTCGGCACACTCTGGGAAGTCCGGACACTTTTAGGACGGTCGGATCGAGAATCCCTTGTCCGACTTACGTGTCACATGAAGGTTGGACGTCGGTTTAGCCTTCGTGTCATGCGTAAGTTAGACGGGAGCAGGATTTAGCCCTTAATCCCGGGGGATTGGGGATGGGTCCTGACATCGGACCTCCTAGGTCAAAAGTCAACTTTTTGCCCTCGTTTAGGGGAAAAATCGTAATTTTGCCCTGAACGTCCGTTAATCCTCGGATAATCCTCAATTAGCCTTGCTAATCCGTCATTAAATCTTAATTAATCCCTAGAATTAGGGACGGGTCATTACAGATAACTTGTGAGTTTTTTTTTAAAACCGAAGGGTTAAAGTATTTTTTAAGTTTATGGTTTCACACTAAAATATTTGTATGGTTAACTCACCCTTCTATTTTTAGCCCCCAGGTCGTAGAAGTATTTCAAACATTTTCGGGGAGCTTCTTAGTTGTTGCTCTGATATTCACATTGGCCGTTTGGGTATGACATATCAGGAATCGAGGTGATTTAGGCAGTTGCTTAAACTTTATGATCATCAAGAAGTTTATTGTGCTCTGTACTTCTACTGTCATGATGAGTTTGTAGATTCTCCTATACACAGATCCTAAACAAACCTGGATGCTGCAGTTGGGGAAATTTCTTCTACGCTAGTGACCTCTAGCAAGGGGAAAGGTACGTCGCCCAACACCCACAGTTAGAGATTTACACTTGTAGAATGTCTTCAGAGACAACATGAGATTTATGAGCATGAAGGATTAGATGAGATGTGAAGTGAAAAGATGGTTGGAAGAGGAAGTCATAACACAAAGGGGCAAAGGAAGGGAGGAGAATAGCCATCAACTTTTTTTTGGGGGGGGGGGGGGGGGGGGGGGGGGGGGGGGGGGGGAGTACAAGTTGTTCTTTTGGAAGAAAGCAAGGGATGGGGGGCAGTTCTTCAGGTGCTGGGATATATGTTAGGTCATAATTTATCCATGATTTAATACCCCTTTACTTATGTCTTGTCCTATGTAATTGGAGAAAATAATATATTTTGTGAGAAGTGTGCAGAATTAGATATAGATTGGAACTTCGAGAATTTGAGTGAAAGAATCACCTAAATCAGAGTTATGTTGAAGAACTTATGATGGAAACAAAAAGACCAACAAATAGAGCAAAATAATCCGGTAATTGTCCACCTAAGCAAAAAAAACTGCCATTCTGCCTGGCATCTACCAAATGTTGCATGCTTTATTCAGTGGACATTCAAGGAAGCTCTCTAAGATGTTTCGGTGGGCACCTCCCAAATTGTAGAAGCTCATATCTACAGTGTTGACCTGCCTTTGACCAAGTGCCTTGACCACCATATTTCGATGGATGACCACTGAAATCTGCCATGGGCAACTCTAGCCTTTATGCCGAGATTCTTGCCTTGTGCTGGGATAATTCCAACTTGCATTCGCACTTGTTCTCCATATTATATAGTGATTTTAATCTTATTTCCTTTTGTAAAATTATTTTCACTACTTTTAATTGTAGAAAAGTTTTTAATTAGATTTCGTAAATGTTTAGGTAACCTTTTCCTTATATAATTTATTGTAAACTTCTACTTGTAAGTGGATTTTTAATTCACTATGAATAGAAATTTTCGAGTTTATGTAAACGGGGGAAGGGGGGATATTTGGGAGAAGGGGAAAAATTTAAAATATATTCAATAATACTTCAAGTGAATTACACTTTTATTTTATTTTGTAGTTTCTTATTAGGTTAGGGCTTCTTAAAGCTCTAGCCATATGTAAAAGTTGATTGTTTTCTATTCCTAATTTTGATGCTAGAGTTGTGAATGGTTGATTTGATTTACTTTATAAAAACTCTCATGTGTTTATATGTTATGGCTCTTGACATAATGTGTGAACATACGAGTGTTGTTAGAATTTAGAGTTAATTCATATGGCATGATTGATCCTCTTTGTTCATAATTAGCAAGACTATAAAGTAGCAAAATTATATAAAGTCCAATCAGTTCAACTTGAGTTATGATTTGTTGGTTGTTTCCATAATCTGAATAATTCAATTATCAATCAAACTTTCTAAGAACTTAATGATCCTTTGCATAACTTGAATAAACATGCTATTCATGTTTTGAGATTTTTTGTTTAGGAATTCTTTAACTTTGAGTACATCATTGAGTTAAAGTATTTTAGGAAAGTAATAAGAATTTATTTATGTCATGATTTTTTCTTGATTGAATTTTTTCATGGTATAGTGAATGAATTAGGATTAACAATTGGTTTGGCGTGTGGTTAGTGGTGGATTGAGTGCCTTAGCCTGATATTTTTATTAATTGTAAGAAATGATTTTTCTTCAAGAATCAAAATGTAAATTAACTGGTAAGAAAAAGAAAGGAAAATAAAAAATTAGAGATCAGAGGAAAAGTACGCAAAAGAGAGGCAAGAAGATTACCAAAAAAAAATGATAGAAGATGAAGAGAAAAATATGGAAGAAGAAAGACCCAACAATGGGAGAAGAAGATTAATAATGATAAATAATGATATAGGAAATAGAAATATTCATTAAAATATTCATTTTTATTTGAATATTCGTTAAAATATTCCCACACATAATAATTTCAATAAAAATATAATTTGGCATTCAATAATTGAAAACTTGTGTTAAAATCTGTGTCTAAAATACAGGGTCACCAATTTGCATTATATATATTCTTAATTAATAATGTGTTTATACGGTTTCTAAAAAAAAAATCCATTATACGATATTTTTTACACAAATTTTTTCACCTTTGGTTTAGATCTATACTCTTTTAAAGGTGGAAAAAAAAATCTTATAATGTTTAAAGTAATCATATTTTCTCTCCTTTGTTATTAATTCTTACCTTAATTATCAATGTAACGTCCCGTCTCGATTTTTGGGATTAAATTAGTGATTAATGAGGATTAGTGGGATTAATCAGTGATTGTCGAGTGATTTCGGACGGACGGTGCGAAATGACCGTGTTATCCTTGGGAATGGGCGAAACGTTGACTTTTGGCTCGAGCGGTCAAACGGACTTTGGCCGATGACTGTGACATAGGTCGGGGCGTCACGAGTCCGTAGACAGGTAGCACGCCCGATTCCGACGTTCGAGAAAAAGTTATGGGTCTCGAAACTGTAAGGGCATTTTGGTAATTTGGTGCAAAGGGCAATTTGGTCATTTTTCTTTGCATTGGGAATTGTACCCAATCAGACAAGGACACCTGTCCCTTTCTGTAATTCTGTGGAGTTATGTATCACTGCCTCAAAATTGTTAAAATGGTTGAACGGTTTGAGTGAAAAATACAGTACCCCGTGAAACTAACCCCCACAAACCCCTTTGAGCTTCATTCTTTGTTTGTGACCATGAAGGAAAAAGTGAGGGTGTAAGGAGATGAGCGTGGTGGTGCTGCCATGAGGACCGTCGTGGACGGTGGTCATGAAACCCTTGAAACACCTGCACACCCGTGAAACCCAAACCCATACAAACACCCTCAACGTTCACTTGATGATGGTAGACCATGAACAAAAGTTGGAGAGGAGGCTGGGACGATCCTAACGGAGACCACGGTGGGGCAACGACGGCGACGATAAGGTAGAACCCGTGAGCCCAGTTGTATAGTTCGAATTTGGAAACTTGGTTTTGAGTGGTTGTTGATCCTTTTTGTTCACTGGATGAAGTTGCTAATGATCATATGAGCTCAGAGGACTCAAGTTTGAGGTCAGAGGCGGTCTGGGGTGGCCAGAAACTGGGTTTGAAGATCGGGGTCACTGTACAAAGTTCGAACAAGTAAGTCTAGAGTTGGTTTCATAGTTTTGATTCCATAAATCGAGTCTAGGGACTGAGATGAAGCCTTAAGAATTAATGGGATCGAAAAAAAGTAAGAATTGGCGAAGAACCGGTCTCGTCGGTCCAGTCAAACCGGATAACCAGTGAACCGATCTGAACCAAGTTCGACTGGAGGACAGAGACGACTGTGCACTAGCGTGTGGGTTTCACGCGCAATAGCTTTGGACGGCGCGTGAAGGCGTGTGAGCCCGTATTTCGAGGCAAGATCAACACGTGTTTTCATCCTTTCGATGTAACAAATATTTTGGGACAAGTTTTGAGTCGATCAGACACCGTTTCTGGGTATTTTTGAGTGTCCAAAGGTTTAGGAACTAGTTTAAATATGTTTAAAAATCCTGGAAAATTGGGGGATTTAATGTTGGGTTATTTGAGATAGTTAGTGACCTTCGGGTGTGATATGGGCAGGTCCGGAAGTTCCGGTGATGGTGGATTAGCCGGAAAGGCGTATGGCGCGCATATCGAGGTGGCAGCTAGAACTGTCTGTGAGTAGACTTTGCTTTCTAAATTCTAAAGCATGCATAACTATTTTATATGTTTTCTATATATGATTTCTATGCTTGTGATTGCGATATTTATGATTTACTTATTTACACATATTTCGAGGTGATTTACCGTGTTTGCACGTATTTCAGGAATATGGTTTTATGCTATGCTTTGTTAGTGGTTTTGATGGATGATTTTATGTTTTTTATACGTACTGTGTTTCGATAATGATTTTGATGAGCTAATTTTGGATTTTGAAAAGTGATTTTGGGATGAGTCCCATTTTGATAAAATGTGATTCGAATTCGGATTCTGGTTTTAATGTGATTTCTGATTTGGATTCTGATTTCGAAATGGTTATTTCGAATTCAGATTTGGAAATGGATTTATGGAGTTGGATTTGATAAAATGGTTTTGAATTGGATTTACTGGATACGGATTTGGGTTTAAAGACCTGGTGGGTTTAAAGACCCGGTGATTGATTGAC
This sequence comes from Prinsepia uniflora, assembly GCA_032719365.1. NCBI lineage: Eukaryota > Viridiplantae > Streptophyta > Magnoliopsida > Rosales > Rosaceae > Prinsepia > Prinsepia uniflora. The sequence continues at coordinate 51,396,448 of CM064873.1, forward strand.
GGGGGCGAGTCCAGATATGTTATTTGAGTTTAAAGACTCAGTTATTAATTTCCCATGGAGGCCTGTTCTTGAGTTTAAAGTGACAGGACCCGTCCCAATCCCACTGGGACCACCCGGGGACGTGCCCCGCTCCCGTCTGACAATGACTCTAAACATACCAAAATTACCCTTAAATAAAAACCGAAGACTCACATAGATAGATAACGTACAAACACAGTGTTTAAAGTGATACTGTCAGACAAGGGAAAGTAAAATACAACATGTGAGCACACTAGTCAGAGTACATTTATTCGGTGCTCAACCTACCCACAAGTGGGTGTACAGGTGCACAGCTAGGCAAACTAAACTTCTGCCTCCTCCTCGGGATCCTCCTCCTCTATTTCCGTGTCAGGGTCTGGAGGGGTCAGTAAAACAAGGGTGAGTGGGCCAAAAATAACAGTTTAGAACTCAATTTAATAATAAAATAATCATAAGGTTTTACCCCTCCGTTTTCCAAATCTTGCATGCAGTGAAAATATAATATTATAATGAAATCATAACAAGTAAACCACAATAATAATCGAAAGGTGAAACTAACATATCAGTGCACTGTAAAACCCAACCCAAATGATGTCACGGTTCTAAGGCTACGCGTCGCCACTCAGGGTCTCACACACGAGACTCTCTAGGTACATCAGCTCCCAGTATCCCGGTCACTGCCCGAGGTATATAAACATGCCTTTCTGAGAGTAAGCAGCCCAACGAGGGTCAACTCCACTCAGTCAGAGCCCCGTGACTACTCCAGGGTCCACCCAGGCCAACGACCCTCCCTGGAGGAGACAATATACACAGGTAGGAAAGTACAGTACAATAACAGTATAGTTTACCCTATGTCCCCCGGACATCCCAAACAAAATCCACATATAATCCAGACGGGTCTCATGCCCAAAACATTGTAATAACATATATAAACAGTTCATAAGACTCATCAGCGGAATAGTAAAACAGTTTATGCATGCAAGCCTTTTATAAATCAAACAGCCCACTCACACTCGGTCCTTGCTGCTCAACGATCTCTATAAACCTGTATTATTATTCCTGAGGGTTACTTAAGGACCCTATAATATCAATACCAAGACCCTAGAACAGATCCGCCTCAAAATCGCATCCCGGGCACTATTCCCGGTGCTTCAAACCCCATTTTGACTAACATAACGATCTCCGATCGACACGAAACCACCTCCATTGGATCCGTATCGTCGAAACCTTGAAAATGGTATCGACCCCACCAAAATCACTGTTCACACGCACCCCCACGCGCCTGGTCAACGCGTGGGTCAACGCTGCTACAGTACTGCTGACGTCAGCAGTGACGTCATGCTGACGTCAGCATGACGTCATCACTGACACTTGTCAGGTGACACGTGGCACATTCTGATTGGTCCCTGGTCTGACAACATCTGACAGGATGACGTCATCATGACGTCAGAAGTGACGTCAGCATGATGACGTCATCATGCTACAGTACCGGGTCAGACCCGTTTGACTGGAACCGGGTCGCAGTCGACCCACGGCTTGACCCGATTCAACCGTACGATTCCGGCCACCATTTTCGACGGGGTTCATCCCTATAGGGTCGTCTAGGTCTGTTCTATGGTTCTACAACCTCAAAATGGAAAGAAAACGGGAGAAAACTCACCAGTTCGTCGTTGAAACTCACGGCCAAAGTCCGATCGTCTTCTCCGGTGATCCACGCCGTCTCCGTCGTCCAAACCGGTCCTGATCGACTCGTCTCTCACCCTAGGACATTTCTAACATCACACAATCAACTTCCTAGCACTAAAACACGTTGGTTCGAAACAGAGGATCAAAACGGGTTTTCAGGTTTTTGACCTTACCGCCGCCGTGTCGCCGCCGTAGGCCGTGCCATCGTCCAGTTAAGCTCCTGGGGTCCTCACGGTGCAGACTGGAGCTTCCCCTGCGTCGAGATGATGTGGTTGTCACGGTTTGCTTCTTGGACCCGTTTCCGTCGTGTTTCGGATCGTGCTTTTTGGACGGGATTTCGGACGGGAAAAACGGGCTGGTGGTTGCCGGTGTTGCACGGGTTGCGAAGACCAGATAATGGTGGTGTTGTGGGTGGTCGTTTGGTGTGATAAGGATGGCTGGTTTGATCGCCTTGGTCGAGAGAAAATGGAAGAAATGCACGGGTTGGGGGGGGGGGGGGGGTTGTATGTGTGTTTGTGTGTGTTTGTAAGAAAAGGTAGAGACAGAGATCGTGCATGAACAAGGAAAGCAGATGAAAATGGAGGGCTGGGATTCATTTGAACAGAAAATCCAAGGGCTGGGGTTAATTGGAGGGAAAAAGAAATAATATAAAAATAGCTTAAATAGTGTTAGTTGCTTTATGGGAATAGTGTAGGCTTGGATGGGTGACACTTGTCACCAATCCACCGGTTTGATTTAAATATTAGGTTGGCACGGATTCCCGTAATAAATTAATATTTTATCCCGATGTTCTCGGTTCGTAAATTCCGCTAAAACGCTTCCTTGACCATAACTTCTTCATACGAACTCCGATTTCGGCGTGCCGCCTGTCTACGGATTCGTGACGTCCCGACCTACGTCATAGTCATGGGTCAAAGTCCAAATTGTTGCCCGGGTCAAAAGTCAAAGTTGTCCCCCCTTCAGGGGCAAAATAGTCTTTTTACATTAAAATATTATTATTCTCGGTTCGGGTCGTTACAACCTACCCTCCTTACAGAAATTTCGTCCTCGAAATTTACTCAAACAAGTATGGGTACTGCCCTCTCATCAATTCCTCGGGTTCCCATGTCGCTTCCTCCACCTCGTGGTTCCGCCATAGTACTTTAACCAAAGAAATCGTTTTGTTCCTTAAAACCTTTTCCTTCCTATCCAGAATCTGCACTGGCCGTTCCTCGAAACTCAAATCTGTCATCAGTTCCAGTGGTTGCTCTGGCAGTGCATGAGAGTCATCCCAAAGATACTTCCGTAGCATAGATACATGAAATACATCATGTACTCGAGAAAGCTCCGAAGGTAGTGCTAAACGGTAAGCCACTGGACCAATCCTCTCGACAATCTCATATGGTCCGATATAACGAGGACTCAATCTCCCACGTCGTCCAAATCTGAGAATCCCTTTCCACGGCGATAACTTTAAAAAGACAAAGTCACCAACCTCGAACTCTAAATCTCGGATCCGTCGGTCTGCATAGCTTTTCTGACGATCCTGGGCCGCCTTCAATCTTTCCCGAATAACCCGAACTGTCTCCTGGGTCATATCCATCAGATCCGGCCCCACTGCGGTTCTTTCTCCGATCTCCATCCAGCATACCGGTGTTCTACACTGTCGACCATACAGTGCCTCATAGGGTGCCATCCCTATACTCGCATGGTAGCTGTTATTGTAGGCAAACTCCATCAATGGCAATCGATCAGCCCACGAGTCCTGGAATTGCAACACACAGGCTCTCATCATGTCCTCGAGAGTTTGTATTATCCTTTCAGACTGTCCGTCGGTCTGTGGGTGGAATGCCGTACTGAAGTGTAATTTTGTACCCAAAGTAGTCTGTAGACTCCTCCAAAACCTGGATGTGAATCGCGGATCCCGATCCGACACGATCGACTCTGGGGTACCGTGTAGTCGGATGATCTCATTAATGAATAGCTGGGCCAAATGGTTGAGCATGTACGTCTCACGTACAGGCAGAAAATGCGCTGATTTGGTCAACCGGTCCACTATTACCCAGACTCCATCAACTCCACTCCTTGTCTTCGGTAACTTGAAGACAAAGTCCATTGTAATATGATCCCACTTCCATTGCGGAATTGGAAGTGGCTGCATAGCCCCATACGGACGCTGCCGTTCTGCCTTGACCTGCTGACAGATCAAACATTTGCTGACAAACTCAGCTATCTCCCTCTTCATCCCTGGCCACCAATAATAGTCCCGGAGGGTACGGTACATCTTTGTCCCTCCTGGATGCATAGCATAGGCCGAACTGTGGGCCTCATCTAAAATCTCTCTCCTCAACTCTGGTACCGCAGGTACACACAATCTCCCAAGCTTTACTAATGCTCCATCGCCCCTGACGGAGAAATCTTGTCTCTGTCCAGATTCAACCTCGTTTCTGTAGTCACAGAATATCTGGTCCTGTAGTTGAGCCTCGATGATCCTGTCGACCAACACAGGTCACACATGAAAGCTAGCCAACAAGGCTCCCTGATCGTCCATCCCTAACATAACTCCGCTCTTCTGAAGTTCCACTAGCAAAGGAAGATACACCAATCTCAAATGCGCAACTGATCCCGCCGACTTCCTACTAAGTGCATCAGCTACGACATTTGCCTTGCCAGGATGGTACTCGATCGTACAGTCATAATCCTTCAACAATTCCAACCATCTCCGTTGTCTCATGTTGAGTTCCTTCTGAGTGAACAAATGTTTAAGACTCTGGTGATCGGTGAATATTCGGCATGTCACACCGAACAAATGATGTCTCCAGATCTTTAGAGCATGAACCACCGCTGCCAATTCCAAATCATGAGTAGGGTAGTTCAACTCGTGCGTCTTCAGCTGCCGGGATGCGTAAGCAATCACTTTTCCATTCTGCATCAATACACAACCCAAACCCTGCAGCGATGCATCACTATATACCACGAACTCTCCACTGCTGTCTGGTAATGCAAGGACAGGTGCAGTGGTTAATCGGAACTTTAATTCCTGAAAACTCTGTTCACACTAGTCGTCCCATACAAACTTCACCCCTTTCCGAGTTAACCGAGTCAATGGTGCGGCAATCTGGGAGAAACCCTCCACGAATCTCCGATAATAGCCTGCTAACCCAACAAAACTTCGCACTTCCGTCACCGTGGTCGGTCTTGGCCAATTTGTCACAGCCTCCGTTTTCTGAGGATCCACACTTATCCCCTCGGGTGATATAATGCGACCCAAGAATCCAATACTATTTAGCCAAAACTGACACTTGCTTAACTTAGCATACAGCTGCTCCTGTCGTAGTTTACCCAATACCATTCGTAAGTGCTCCTCATGAGCCCTGACACTCTTGGAATACACCAAGATATCGTCGATAAACACGATCACAAATTTATCCAAGTATGCTCGAAAAACTCGATTCATCAAGTCCATGAATGCAGCTGGTGCATTCGTCAATCCAAAGGGCATCACCAAGAACTCATAATGCCCATACCTCGTTCGAAAAGCTGTTTTCTGAACATCCCCCTCGGCTATTCTCAGTTGATGGTATCCCGACCTCAGATCTATCTTGGAGAAATATCGTGCTCCTCGTAACTGATCGAACAAATCATCGATCCTGGGTAAGGGATACTGGTTCCTTACCGTAGCCTTGTTCAATTGTCGATAATCCACACACAACCGCAAACTACCCTCCTTCTTTTTCACAAATAAGACCGGCGCTCCCCATGGTGATGTACTGGGTCGGATAAACCCTAGATCCACCAGTTCCTGTAGTTGGATTTTCAATTCCCGTAGCTCTGTCGGTGCCATACGATACGGTGCTTGTGAAATCGGTCGAGTCCCGGGGAGTAACTCGATCGTAAAGTCGATCTCCCTAGGTGGTGGTAATCCAGGTAAATCTCCTGGAAAGACATCAGGAAATTCCCGCACAATCGGAATATCCTCAATACTCAAAGATTCATCCGTAGACTCTACCACATAAGCAAGATAACCCTGACACCCCTTCTGTAAAAGTTTAGTAGCTGTGAGTGCAGATATTACCTTGGGTGATGCGTCTCCACACTCCCCCTGAAATATCACTTCCGGTAATCCCGGACCTCTCAAAGTCAACCGCATGTTACTACAGTCGATGAGTGAATTGTACTCCGACAACCAATCAACTCCAAGTATCACATCGAAATCGTGAACATTCATCAGAATTAAGTCTACCGGAAATTCGACTCCCTCAATCTCCACAGGACAAGCTCGTATCTCCTGGTTCACCTGGTAGGTCACACCCATCGGTGTCCCCACTCCCATCTCGTGCTCAAGTGCGGTCACCTCACGGCCCAATAGACTCGCACAACGCGGTGAAATAAAAGAATGAGTTGCCCCTGAATCCATCAATGCACGAACAACCATAGCATAAATATGTACAATACCTGTCAACACTCCCGGAATGGATCTGGCCTGCTGCTGGGTAACAGCATAAACACGAGCCATAGACTCTGCAGATCGTCCCCGTCCTCTAGCTCCTCGATCACGGCCACGCACAACACCGCGTGTCCGGCTGCTGTCAGTCTGAGATGCTGTGCTCTGTGCTGGCGTAGTACTGCCTCGAATCAGTGGACACTCAAAAGCATAGTGCCCCGGCTCACCACAAGCGAAGCATGTGACCTCCCTAGGTCGACCCGAGTATCCTCCCGGTGAGATGCTCATCGGTGAGTACGACCGCTGCCAAGCTCCAGAACGCTGTCCAGACCTCTGAGGACTCCTGAATTGACCAGAACGTCCTCGGCTGCCAGAAGACGAAGATCCACCAGAATGTCCTCCCTTCGAGCCACGATGGCCCGAGAATCCCAAGTGTGGGCGATCACGTCGCCGAGTCTCCCCCTCAGCTCGCTGACGAGCCAGGATACTGTTTTCAACCCTGGTCGCCGCATCAGTCAGATCCCTCATGGAAGCAAAGGGTGTTGCAGTCACCATCACCTGAATCTCAGGTCGCAAGCCCCACTCAAATCTGCGACATCGGTCTGCCTCGGTGATCACGAAGTTCTCAGCAAAGCGAGACAACATCAGGAAGGTCTCCTCGTACTCTGCTACAGTCTGATCCCCCTGCTGGAGTTGCAGAAACTCCGCCTCACGGGCGTTGCGAAACGACCGTGGATAGAACTAGTTGAGAAACCGCTCTTGGAAGGTCTCCCATGGAATGGTGTGAACGGTCCAGCCGGCCAAAACAAGGTTGTGCCACCATCGATAGGCGCTCCCATCCAGTAGGAAAGTCGCCAGTACGACACGCTCCTCCGGAGGACAGTGCATGACCTCGAAAATCCTCTCCCAGCGGTCAATCCACTGGTGTGCTTCCTCAGGGTCGGTTCCCCCACTGAAGTGCGTAGCACCCAGGCGCTGAGCCCGCTTAATGCTCGTAGTGTCTCCATTTCCTCCATTGCCCTCGTCAACACGTGCACGGGGTTCACGTCGGGGAGGCATATCCAACTGTGAAGAGGCAAACAGGTTAAAAGACATCGAAAGCGACCATGTACAAAGTACAAACCGCTAACCTAGTACTCTGACTACTAATCCTAATGCTCTGATACCAAGCTGACAGGACCCGTCCCAATCCCACTGGGACCACCCGGGGACGTGCCCCGCTCCCGTCTGACAATGACTCTAAACATACCAAAATTACCCTTAAATAAAAACCGAAGACTCACATAGATAGATAACGTACAAACACAGTGTTTAAAGTGATACTGTCAGACAAGGGAAAGTAAAATACAACATGTGAGCACACTAGTCAGAGTACATTTATTTGGTGCTCAACCTACCCACAAGTGGGTGTACAGGTGCACAGCTAGGCAAACTAAACCTCTGCCTCCTCCTCGGGATCCTCCTCCTCTATTTCCGTGTCAGGGTCTGGAGGGGTCAGTAAAACAAGGGTGAGTGGGCCAAAAATAACAGTTTAGAACTCAATTTAATAATAAAATAATCATAAGGTTTTACCCCTCCGTTTTCCAAATCTTGCATGCAGTGAAAATATAATATTATAATGAAATCATAACAAGTAAACCACAATAATAATCGAAAGGTGAAACTAATATATCAGTGCACTGTAAAACCCAACCCAAATGATGTCACGGTTCTAAGGCTACGCGTCGCCACTCAGGGTCTCACACCCGAGACTCTCTAGGTACATCAGCTCCCGGTATCCCGGTCACTGCCCGAGGTATATAAACATGCCTTTCTGAGAGTAAGCAGCCCAACGGGGGTCAACTCCACTCAGTCAGAGCCCCGTGACTACTCCAGGGTCCACCCAGGCCAACGACCCTCCCTGGAGGAGACAATATACACAGGTAGGAAAGTACAGTACAATAACAGTATAGTTTACCCTATGTCCCCCGGACATCCCAAACAAAATCCACATATAATCCAGACGGGTCTCATGCCCAAAACATTGTAATAACATATATAAACAGTTCATAAGACTCATCAGCGGAATAGTAAAACAGTTTATGCATGCAAGCCTTTTATAAATCAAACAGCCCACTCACACTCGGTCCTTGCTGCTCAACGATCTCTATAAACCTGTATTATTATTCCTGAGGGTTACTTAAGGACCCTATAATATCAATACCAAGACCCTAGAACAGATCCGCCTCAAAATCGCATCCCGGGCACTATTCCCGGTGCTTCAAACCCCATTTTGACTAACATATCTATCTCTGATCGACACGAAACCACCTCCATTGGATCCGTATCGTCGAAACCTTGTAAATGGTACCGGCCCCACCAAAATCACTATTTACACGCGCCCCCACGCGCCTGGTCAACGCGTGGATCAACGCTGCTACAGTACTGCTGACGTCAGCAGTGACGTCATGCTGACGTCAGCATGACGTCATCACTGACACTTGTCAGGTGACACGTGGCACATTCTGATTGGTCCCTGGTCTGACAACATCTGACAGGATGACGTCATCATGACGTCAGAAGTGACGTCAGCATGATTACGTCATCATGCTACAGTACCGGGTCAGACCCGTTTGACTGGAACCGGGTCGCCGTCGACCCACGGCTTGACCCGATTCAACCGTACGATTCCGGCCACCATTTTCAACGGGGTTCATCCCTATAGGGTCGTCTAGGTCTGTTCTATGGTTCTACAACCTCAAAATGGAAAGAAAACAGGAGAAAACTCACCAGTTCGTCGTTGAAACTCACGGCCAAAGTCCGATCGTCTTCTCCGGTGATCCACGCCGTCTCCGTCGTCCAAACCGGTCCTGATCGACTCGTCTCTCACCCTAGGACATTTCTAACATCACACAATCAACTTCCTAGCACTAAAACACGTTGGTTCGAAACAGAGGATCAAAACGGGTTTTCGGGTTTTCGACCTTACCGCCGCCGTGTCGCCACCGCAGGCCGTGCCGTCGTCCAGTTAAGCTCCTGGGGTCCTCACGGTGCAGACTGGAGCTTCCCCTGCGTCGAGATGATGTGGTTGTCACGGTTTGCTTCTTGGACCCGTTTCCGTCGTGTTTCGGGTCGTGCTTTTTGGACGGGATTTCGGACGGGAAAAATGGGCTGGTGGTTGCCGGTGTTGCACGGGTTGCGAAGACCAGATAATGGTGGCGTTGTGGGTGGTCGTTTGGTGTGATAAGGATGGCTGGTTTGATCGCCTTGGTCGAGAGAAAATGGAAGAAATGCACGGGTTGTTGGGGGGGGGGGGCTGTATGTGTGTTTGTGTGTGTTTGTAAGAAAAGGCAGAGACAGAGATCGTGCATGAACAAGGAAAGCAGATGAAAATGGAGGGCTGGGATTCATTTGAACAGAAAATCCAAGGGCTGGGGTTAATTGGAGGGAAAAAGAAATAATATAAAAATAGCTTAAATAGTGTTAGTTGCTTTATAAGAATAGTGTAGGCTTGGATGGGTGACACTTGTCACCAATCCACCGGTTTGATTTAAATATTAGGTTGGCACGGATTCCCGTAATAAATTAATATTTTATCCCGTTGTTCTCGATTCGTAAATTCCGCTAAAACGCTTCCTTGACCATAACTTCTTCATACGAACTCCGATTTCGGCGTGCCGCCTGTCTACGGATTCGTGACGTCCCGACCTACGTCATAGTCATGGGTCAAAGTCCAAATTGTTGCCCGGATCAAAAGTCAAAGTTTTCCCCCCATCAGGGGCAAAATAGTCTTTTTACATTAAAATATTATTATTCTCGGTTCGGGTCGTTACATAAAGACTCGTTACCCGGGAAAGCCTGATATGCTATTTAAGTTTAAAGACTCGGTGATATGTGATCCAGCAGGTTCGATTGAGTGGTTGATATGTGTTTGATATTTACTAGATATCATGACTGTTTTCATATGGTTTTCAGATGTTTTGGGCAGTGATCCATATGATTGGATTTACGGTTTTACACTTGGTTTTGGTTTATGGTTTTGGGCTAAGGCCCAGGGACTTGAGAAAGGAAATTCTTTTGGTTTTATAAATGTTTTATTACATTGGAAATGAAATGGTTTTCGAATGCATGCATTGTTTTACGTGAAGGGTATAAATGTTTTTTTTGTAAAATTTTTTATGAACTTATTTATTTTTTGTCGACTCACAGTCTTTTCTGGTTTTAAATGCCCTTCAGGTTGATAGCGGATGCGGGCTGCTGACGAGACCGAGACATCACACATTCCACTACTGTTTATGCGCACTCTGGAAGCCGCTTGGACGGTTAACCTGGGTATCCCTAGTCTAGCTTATGTGTTACATGGAGGTTAGATGGGTGTCTGGCCTTTGTGTCATACATGGGTTAGATGAGAGCATGTTTCATCCTTGTAATCCTGGGGGGATTGGGATGGGGCATGTCAATCAATATTCTAATTCCAACTAATTCCCTCATCTGTTCAACTTCTTCCTCGTAGCTCCTGTCCTCCCTTGATCAATCGATTGTCCTTCCATCTTTCTTCTCCTCCATTCCTATTCTTTTTTTAATAATTAACAGGATGCCCGTATTAGTAGCAAATGATAGATGATCCGAGGAATTATGACACGACCCATTCCAAATCCCCCGGGGATTAACGCGGGATATGCCATGCTCGGATAATTGAAATCGCAGCCCATTCGGGGCTTCCAGAGCGCGCTAGGATCAGTGGATGAGTGTGATGTCTCGGTCTATGCTACAGCCCGCATCCGCGATCAACCTGAAGGGCATTAAAATCATTTAAAAGCTGTGAGTGGACGAAAAATCAATAGTTTAATAAAACACATTTCATAAGAAGACATTTATGTCCTTCACTAAAAAGCATGGATGCATTCTAAAACCAATAATCAAACCATTTACTTTAATTAAAACATTAGGGCCATAGTCCAAAACCATAAATCCAAGTATGTAGGCCACTGCCCAAAACCACCAAAACTGAAATACCATTTCATAAATCCCATAAATCTGAAATCCACATACATAATCCAGTAAATCCATGAATCACAATTCAATCCAATACCATTATATACCAATCCTCGGCATCCCAGATGTCTGGCGTCCCAGACGCTTGACGTCCTAGATGTCATGTCACGGTCCAAGCTACGCGTGCTACCCGGCGTCTCAACCCGACTCAATCTCTGACATCCCAGATGTCTGACGTCCCAGATGTCTAGCAATCCTGATCTTGAGTCACTACACGGCCCGGTAGCTCTGTGCAACGACCCCTTGCAGGCAATACGCCGTGACCACTCCAGCGTCCCAAACGACTGGAGAAGACAATTCATAGATATAAGGATGGTATATGGAAAACATTTCATAAATCATCTCAAACCATTCAAATGGGCCTATGCCCGGGATTTCCATAAAACCACCGTAATCCACAAATTCGATTTCTCAAATTCAAATCCATTTATCCAAATCATTTATGGGTCCCCAACCCGAAATCACATTCATAAAACACAATTAGGCCTCATGCCCGATTTCGTAAACCAACTGGGCCCTTAGCCGGATGCCTCATTCAATCAAATGGACCCCAAGTTCGATAGTTCGTAAACCAAATGGGTATCAATCCTGATTCCATATTTCCAAATCCAAAATCATACCATTGAACCATTATTAATGTAACGCCCCGGACGTTCTGGAAATGTAATATTATAAAATATTGAATAAAATGACGTTTTTACCCCTGTGTTTGTGTGGTCAATTTGTTGACTTTTTTATTTGGAGGTCGAACGGACGTTGAGTGATGGCCGTGACGTAGTTCGGGATGTCACGAGTTCATAGACAGGTGGCACGTCCGATTCGGACGCTCGGAGTGAAAGTTATGATGTTCGGAAGTTCAGGGGCATTATCGTAATTTGGGGGCTATAAGGGGAAAAAAGTTGACTTTTTGTTTGACAATTGATATTCATTTGACTCGAAGACCGTTATGTTCGTCTCGACACCCCGAGTACAACGACAGGCGGCACGCTTGTAACGGACGTCGGATGACCGAGTTACGGGTCACGGAAGTTGGAGGGCATTTTGGTAATTTTTGCCCTGGGGGCATTTTGGTAATTTCCGCACGGGGTACTGTTCACCACCGTGGAAAACAGAGCAGCGGTCGTGGGTCTTGTGCGTTCAATTGTTTAAGGTTTAGTGGAAGGCGCAGGGCTTTGTTTATGTCGTTTGAGGAAGTGGGAGCACGACTGAGTGGCGTGAGCAGTTTGCAGGCACGGGATTGAGTTTATTATGGCCATGGTTTCTGTGTTTGTGGGAAGCAAGGTTCAGAGAATCTCAGACGGTTTCCCACGGGTTGCTGGCCGCTTTGATCGATTACCTGGTCGCCTTTGAGTCTGGGAACTCATTTCGATCACTTGGGTAGGCTGAGAGAGAGTTGAGGGAGGTTCTGAGACGGGGAAGAGAAAAACGCAGAAATGGAGGGAAATTCAAAGGTTGGGTTTTGAGGCGAGTTGAACCAAACTGAGGGTGGAATTAGTCTTCTGGGATCCTTGCTAACGCAACCGTGCAAGTATTGAGGAGGATTGATCGAGGTTTGCTCAGGGACTCAAGTTCCAGTTTCTGGAAAAACACAGTATTGAGGACGACGACTTCCAGGTTAGTTTGGGGTTAATTGGTTGGATGTTTTGGTTCGTTTGGGTCCCTTATTGCTACTGGTGAAGTTAATTTGGGAATGGAACCGTGTAGGGTGAGTTCCAGGAGTCGACTTGTTCGTTTGTTCGAGTCTGGATTGCATCGATTTAGGGACAGTCGAGGTTAACCATTGTTGCAGACCTAAAATAAATGAGTTAGAGAAGATAATAGGATTGAAAACGGGTAGAATTGATTGAGAATTGAGGGCTAACTGATCGGGTTGAGTCGCGGGTATCAGACCCGTTTAGCAGGCTGTTCGGGTAAGGGAGATGACACTGTAGCACGCGCGCGTGGCATTCACGCGCAGCCACTTTGGGCGGCGCGTGACGGCGCGTGCGATGTCATCTCCGATCACGGTCAACATGGAAATTGTTCCTTTCAGTCCAATTAACATTTTACCTTTAGGATTCGAGTTGCTCGGGAGTCATTCGGGATAATTTCGGGAGTCCGGAAGATTAAGTCTTTAAGTTTATTTTCGCCGAAAAATCCGGAAAAATTAGGAAAAATCCTACGAGTTATTTTGGGATGTTTGTAACCCTTCTTGTACGTTTTCACAGGCCCGGACACTTCCGAAGCTACGGAGGAGCACGCGGGACGCGATTGACGCGTCCTAAAACCGTGAGTGGACTTTTTGATTTCCTAAATTGGGCATGCATGACTATTTTGCTTATTTATCTCATGGTTTTACATATGATTTTATGATGGTGATATGTTATATCGGTTTTACGTGTTTTCACGTTTTTCGAGATATTTACCGTATTTCACGCATTTCGAGGTTACGATTTTCGCTTATGCATGCATGATGATTTTGATAAAGTACCTGGATATGAATATGCATGTTTCGGATTTATGATGTTTGATCACATTGTGAAGTAATTTCTGGAAATTGCATGTGTTGGAATTTGCATGTGAATTCGGGCATGAGTCCTGTTACGATGAGAAATGTTTTTGGAATAATGTTGGAAAAAGATTTGTGATGAATCCTGATTTATTATGTTTAAAAACGGTTTTGGGTTTAAAGACCCGATTAATGGTTGGATCTGGTTTTGGGTTTAAAGACCCGGTTATTTAACGACGGGGGCGGGCCCGAAAATTGGGTTTAAAGACCCGAATTGAATTTAAAGACTCGTGAGTTTAACGACTCGATTATCATGATACCCCTCGAGGCCTATTAATCATGTTTTGAGTTTAAAGACTCGTTGATATCCCGGGAAGGCCTAATGTTGAGTTTAAAGACTCGGATGGATCCAACGGCATAATTGTGGTTAATGATTCACGTTTTACATGATTTGTGCAATTAACGTTTAAAATGACGGTTTCTGAAACCTGGAATTGTTAAATGGTTTTTACATGAATTATGGTGATCCTTTGTAACGTTTTCCATGTGTTTCGGAAAAAGAGTTTTCAAAAGTTTAATATGCAAAATTTGATATTTGGTTATGCATGCGTGTTACAAAACTGGAGGGCGAACCCGATTTCGGAAAAACTGTTTTCCCTATAAAGCTTATGTTTCGGTCCACTCACACTTTGTTGTTTTAAATTCCCTCCAGATCGTGGAACAAGCGTGGGGGCAAGCGCCGAGGCAGAGGCGGAGGCATAAAGTTTTTCCGTTGCGGAGTAGTTAGTTCACAGAGTAGGACTTGTTTCTTTAACTTGTTTTGTAATATTGCTCTGTGAAAATGTGGACTTGACGTCCAGTCGGATGTATTTGTTTAATCTCCCTGGTCTGACAATGGGTGTGTTGAAATTTTAACTAGTTTCCGGTCTTTTTGATTCGATTGTCAGACGGGAGCAGGATGCTTCCCGATTATCGAGGCGATAATCGGGGTGGGTCCTGTCAATTAAAACCACAATCACGTAGAAATACAGTATAAAACCATAAACCTTGATATACATGTAAATACGGAAATCATCTCGAAATATGTGTAAATATGTAAATCACCAATACCAATACCACAATCATCATCATAGAAAACACATATATAAAACATATAAACTAGTTATGCATGCATCATAATTTAGAAAACAAGGTCCACTCACAGACCGTCCTAGTTGCCGCCTCGATACGCGTGTCATAAGCCTTTCCGGGCTAAATCACCGTCCTCAGTTCAAAACATACTAGAGGGTTACTAACTACTTCAATAACCACTAATTAAGGCCCCCTAATTTTATGTGGTTTTTAAATGTATTTTTCATAGACTTTAAACCTTCGGACACCCAAAACTACCCCAAAACGGTGTCTGATCGACACAAAACCAGTCCCAAATTGTTAGTTACATCGAAAGGATGATTTCATATTTTGAACACATGTCCCAGAAGTGTCCCACGCGTTTCCGCAAGCAGCTGCGCGTGAAGCCCATGCACCGGGTACTTTTCATCGTCTTCCTCGAGTGAACAAGTTCATTGTAAATTCGGTCCAGCCGAACCAGTGAGACTGGTTCTCAGCCGTTCCTCAACCATTTTCAATCCTAATTATCCCTAAACCTTCGTCTAAACCTCCCCTATTGATCTACGGGTTCAAAATCATAAACCCAGGTCTAGAAGGTACCTTCCCGATCGTCAATCAAACCAGCAAACCTTCTTCGTTGACTGCTCCCAGCTCCAGCCACCGTTCACCTCGATTCCAAGCCCACTCGATTCGTTTGACCCTCAGAAACCATTTCTAATTGTTAGAATTGATCAACAAGCACTAAAACTGAGTTCACCATTTTTAAACTAAAAATTTTACCTCACGGGTTTGCAGCCCCATCCACGACGGTCCACCCTGATAGCCTCATCGTCATCGACCTAGTCCCCTCACTCTTTTTCGTTCACGGACCATCATCATTTGATGAAGGATTGAAGGTGTTGTACGGGATGGGTTCACGGTTATGGGTTCTTCTCCGCCGTGGCCACCACTGTGGCTCAAGCCATCCCTCACCCTCACCGTTCTCAGTCCCTCACTCACGGTCCCTCAGCCTCCCAAGACGTAAGTTCCCGATTTCAATCCCGTGACCATAACTTCCCCGTTCGACATCTGATTTAGACGTGTCGCCTGTCTACGGACTCGTGACATCCCGATCTACGTCACGATCATCGGTCCTCGTACGTTTGACTCCCCAAGTCAAAAGTCAACATTTTGCCCAAATCCAGAGGTAAAACGGTCATTTTACATCGTTCATCCGATTTTTCTTGATTAATTCCCGATTAATCATACTAAATCCATAATTAATTAACATTAAATCTCAATATTCGGGATGGGTCGTTACAACCTTCCCCCTTAAATAATTTCGTCCTCGAAATTCATACGAACCTAGTTCCACATCCACACCATGGAAAAACGAGCTCAATCTCACCGTCAGGTTTAACATCCCATGTATACGTCTACATCCACTATTCAGCATAATACTTGTCTGTACCCAGACGTTCCATCACAAACCCACATCATATCGACTACACCTAACCACGTCGAGTGACATTGATCACACGTTCCGAGTTGATACCACCCAACAATTCTACCATTATGCTGAAACAACCAGCCAAACTGTCACCACTTTGCCAATCGCAAATCAATCCGACATCTTTCCCACATCGAGAGTTATCATATCTCACAATTTCTCTGCATTTCCTGAATTTTACCATGTCAACATCACACGTCCCATAATGTCGCACTTAGCCGGCACTCACGGCTCCATGGTCATAGTTCGAATCACCAACACAACTCTGACTAACTCTTGAGTCGCACTAAGATACCTCGTACCCAAAACTCTCAAAATGTAACGTAAGATCAACGACAGGATCTCGCCTGGCATGGCAAGCTTAAACCTGTGATATTTATTGGTCTATGTGCTCACATCAGTTAACCCCCTTAGTGATCCATGACACTGGTAAGAGTCACAGAGCAGTAACTTCACGTGAAGCAACCCGTGGTTACACTAACCACCAAATCATTTCACTTATGGCTACACAATCCACATCTCACTCACTTGGGAACTTGCAGTAAAGATTTCTTACCTTTAGTTTCAATGAAAGCTAAAATCAGCTCTATAGGATTCCTTAACGATGCAATGAATCTCACTTGATCAGTGTGCAACTGGACCACATCGAACACCTGCCAGCAGTGATACACATCTCCACTCTAGGGTTCCACTAGCCATCTACGGCTCTGAGCACCTGCTCATACAATCACTGAACCCATCAAAATCACTCTGGTCCAACGCACAGTATCCACTGTCTAGTTCACGTTCTCAACCAATCCAATGATATCAGAACTAAATCGATTATCAACACGTTCCTCAACATACCCCTGGTATATCCCATATAGTGTCACCAGGCATCACTCAGGAATGTCCAATATCGGTCCTCGCACAACGTACCCAGTACGTACATCCATCTACCAACCAGCCTACTACATAGCTCGTAGCCAATCAAACTTCAATTCTGGAGTCCATCTGTCCAGTCCAGTACTAGACTGATCAAATACTCCAACTCATCATCCATTCTGAGTCCCATGGTCACCTAACTAGCATCAAATGTCTACTCCAGATCACGTCACACCCAATACATACCAATCTGAATCGTATCCACCAAACCGTACCCATTCATGCCCAATGAGTAATCAATCTCACCCACGTCTCTCGAGACATACCAATTTGAACTTGTCAGTTATCTACTCATTTTTTACCATATCATATTCGATTAACTTTCTAAGGAAGCCAATCCCCACAACATAACCTGATCATCAAGATCATGATCCAGATCCATCACAACATCATCCAATCATTAACATCACGCTCCTCGATCGTCACAACACCATATATCCTCAACATCACGATCCAGATCCACATCGCGATCCAGATCCACCTAGGATCCACACATGCTCTCTCTCAGCTAACTACCAAGTTTCAGGTCATAGGGTCTTACACCCTCATTGAATCCGCATACTATCGAATCGCTTCTCAACCATTTTCACATTTAAACAGATCAGTCAACGACGAGACACGTCGAGATTGTGGGTTCTCTCCAATTACCTCATATCAATCCATGTCATTCCACCTAGGAAAAATCAAGGATGATCCAAGACGAGGACATCAAAATTCATCCTACGTGAGTGCCAACACAATCTCACTGCACTCACCACAACATGTAACCCAACATCGTCTGCCACCAAACAGAAAATGAGAAATCTCATTCACCTAACTTCGAAATACCCAACTCCTCTTGATGACCCAAAATAAATCACGGGTCTACCAACCAATACATGACCAACGTACTGGTGACAACAACCATCATCTGCCATGGGCGGAACATAAGAAGTCACCCTCAATGACTTAGGAATACCCATCACCAATGCTGAATCAAGCACTCCTCTCGTCGCCTCAATCACAACCTCTCTCGATTTCGAAGTTCCAACCATGTTGAAACCAACTCGGGTATGCTCCCAAGTCCATAACTCAATTGGACATCAACCACATGTTTGTAACCAGTCTAACTTACTACCAAATTCGCCTATCGACTTATACCGTTTCATCCAATCACCACTTAGCCATCTCAATCACATCAGTTAGTTCAATCACGGTTGGGTTAGGGTCCCAACACATCTCATCCACTGTTGGATCCCATCCAATCCATCACTATCTGAGATCCACTACTAAATCCCAGATACCGAACGTATGCCCATCACGATGGAGTCACATCCCAACTTGTGGCTCATCATCATCATAATCACCAGCACACAATGTACGAATCAGACAACCCTGAGTCATTGCTCATACCGAGCAACAACCCCGTACCTCCGCTCAGGTTAAAGGAATTCTGCCTCCCTCAACTCATCAACTCCGGGTACCATCACCCTGACAATTCATACAAGAAAATGAATGTTCCCTGAACGTCCCCTGATTCTCAACAACCACAACTGCATCCATCCTCGATAGTAGTGCCTGCCACAAACTTGTACAGACCTAACCACCAGACATCGCTATCGAGACTCCGCATCTAACCGGAATCAACCGCCAGTACTTATAACTCTGTATCCCCTCTCCAAGATTCCATCAACAAGTATCACACCCTGATAACCTTTCCAACCAATCTCTAACCAATCTTTAACAAGTCTCAACTCGACTCAACTAGTGTCGTCTACCAGGTTATCCCCGACCTCAAATGCACTTTGCAGCACAATCAACAAAGCTGACATAACATGCCCGACCAATGGTTGCCAAAGTCAAACCACTCGCCGACTCACATTTCTGAACCATACATCATACACTAGGGTTTCCCACTAAGGTCGTCTACTAACTCCGTTGCACTCACATTCTCCACACCATCAATCACAACTAAGGTTCAACAAACCTGGCTGCTCTCAGCAGCACCACTATCCTGACTAGACTGTCTAGCAGTCCCACACTGCAATCTCATCATATCCGACCCTGCAATATCGTGATAGACGATCCCGACATAACCGTCCCACGGTCAAAACTCTAAAGCATTGTTACGTTCATCCCTCAATGGGGTCTCTCCCTACCAAACCACAACAAAACTATGGCATACATAGGCACCAAATGCCAAACAAAAACTATCCACGATTCATTCCCACTAACTATCAAACTGGCATCCTAACTATCAGGTTGATAACAGGCTAACCACGTAGAGACATCACATCCTCGACCTACGCATACCACAAGAGTAAAACGTGCTCTGATACCACTTGACACGACCCATCCTAAATCCCTCCGGGATTAACGCAGGATGTGTCATGCTCCCGTTTGACACGAAGTGTCAGACAAGGGATAACTCAAAACTGCAGTCCATTTAGGGCTTCCAGAGCGCGCTAGGAACGGAGGAGGAGTGTGATATCTCGGTCTCTACTACAGCCTGCATCCGTGATCAACTTGAAGGGCATTAAAATCATTTAAAAGCTATGAGTGGACGAAAAATCAATAGTTTAATAAAACACATTTCAGAAGAAGACGTTTATGCCCTTCACTAAAAAGCATGCTTGCATTCGAAAACTAATAATCAAACCATTAACTTTAATTAAATCATTAGGGCCATAGCCCAAAACCATAAATCCAAGTATGTGGGAACTCAGCCCAAAATCGTAAATCCAAGTATGTAGGCCACTTCCCAAAACCACCAACACTGAAATACCATTTCATAAATCCCATAAATCTGAAATCCACATACATAATCCAGTAGAGCCATGAATCACAATTCAATCCAATACCATTATATACCAATCCTCGGCATCCCAAATGCCTAGCATCCCAGACGCTTGACGTCCCAGACGTCATGTCACGGTCCAAGCTACGCGTGCTACCTAGGGTCTCAACCCGACTCAATCTCTGGCATCCCAGGTGTCTTACATCCCAGACACCTAGTAATCCTGCTCCTGAGTCACTATACGGTCTGGTTTCTCCGTGTAGTGACCCCTCGTAGGCAATTCGCCGCGACCACTCCAGCGTCCCAGACGACTGGAGGAGACAATACATAGATATAAGGATGGTATATGGAAAACATTTCATAAATCATCTCAAACCGTTCAAATGGGCCTATGTCAGGGATTTCCATAAAACCATCGTAATCCACAAATCCGATTTCTCAAATCCAAATCCATTTATGGGTCCCCGACCCAAAATCACATTCATAAAACACAATTGGGTCTCATGCCCGATTTCGTAAACCAACTGGGCCTCTGCCCGATGTCTCATTCAATCGAATGGACTCCAAGTCCGATAGTTCGTAAACCAAATGGGTCTCAAGCTCGATTCCATATTTCCAAATTCAAAATCACACCATTGAACCATTATTAAAACCACAATCACATAGAAATACAATATAAAACCATAAACCTCGATATACGTACAAATACAGAAATCATCTCGAAATACGTGCAAATATGTAAATCACCAATACCACAATCATCATCATAGAAATCACATTTGTAAAACATATAAAATAGCTATGAATGCATCACAATTTAGAAAATAAGGTCCACTCAAAGACCGTCCTAGATGTCGTCTCGATACACGTGTCATAAGCGTTCCCTGGCTAAATCATTGTCCTCAGAATATCCGAACCTATCCAAATCATACTAAAGGGTTACTAACTACTTCAATAACCACTCATTAAAGCCCCTAATTTTTTGGGATTTTTAAACGTATTTTTCATAGACTTTAAACCTTCGGACACTCAAAACTACCCCGAAACGATGTCCGATGGACACGAAACTAGTCCCAAAATGTTCGTTACATCAAAAGGATGATTTCATATATTGATCATTTGTCCCAGAAGTGCCCCCATGCGCCCCCACATGCCGGGTACTGTTCATCGTCTTCGTTGAGTGTACCTGATTCACTGTAAATTCGGTCCACCCGAACCGGCGAGACCAGTTCTTAGTCGTTCCTCAACCATTTTCGATCCTATTGATCCCTAAACCTTTGTCTAATCCTCCCCTATTGATCTACGGGTTCAAAATCATAAAACCAGTTTTAGAAGGTACCTTCCCGATCGTCGATCATACCGCCCAACCTTCTCCGTCGACTGCTCCCAGCTCCAGCCACCGTTCACCTCGATTCCAAGCCCACTCGATTCGTTTGACCCTTAGAAACCATTTCCAGTTGTTAGAATCGATCAACAAGCACTAAAACTGAGTTCACCATTTTTAAACTAAAAACCATACCTCACGGGTTTGCAGGCCACCGTCCACGATGGTCCACCCCGATAGCCTCATCGTCATCGACCCAGTCCCCTCACTCTTTTTCGTTCACGGACCATCATCATTTGATGAAGGATTGAAGATGTTGTATAAGATGGGTTCACGGTTATGGGTTCTTCTCCGTCGTGGCCACCGTCGTGGCGCAGGCCGTCCCTCAGCCTCACCGTTCTCAATCCTTCACTCACGGTCTCTCAGTGATCACAGAAGATGATAGGGCAGAGGGGTGGTGAGTGCTGGTGTGTTTGTTTAGGAAGAAGGAAATGGTGCACAGGTTTGGAGGAATAACAGAGATGATGAATATGAACTGATGATGATGAAGGGTGAGGATGAAAGGGTTGAGAGAGATGTACGGTTAGGATTGTGAGATGAGTGTGTGAGTGCATTTAGCAACAATTAAAAATGGACCAAAGAGAAACAAGATCCACAATTTAGGGGAAGTGACCAATGGGATGAGTGACACTTGTCACTCATCCAAGGGCCCCACCTAAAAATAACTGCCAACTAGATTTAATTAATATTTAATTCGAATCTCGAGACGTAAGTTTCCGATTTCGATCTGGTGACCATTACTTCCCCGTTCGACGTCCAATTTTGACGTGCCACCTGTCTATGGACTTGTGACGTCCCGATCTACGTCGCGGTCATCAGTCCTCTTAGGTTTGACTCCCCGAATCAGAAGTTGACATTTTGCCCAAATCCATGGGCAAAACGGTCATTTTACACCGTCTGTCCGATTTCTCTCGATTAATCCCTGATTAATCATACTAAATCCATAATTAATTAATATTAAATTCTGATATTTGGGACAGGTCATTACAAATTTTCTATCTACTAAAACCCGTATGTCGGGGTATTGTTCCTTGAACAGTGAAATGAACAGTAAATTTACGATAGCGCCCTCCCATTAACACATGTATGAACATTATATTAACTATTATGCCCTTCCCATAATAATAGGGTTTCACTTCAACCGCTGTTTGCTTATTCTGGACAAACCCAGCGACCCTTCACATATCCTTGCCGATACTTCTAGCAACCATCACCAACCCGTGCCCATCGTTTTCCCGCTCTTCTTAATATTTCATTGCCCATTTTGTTCTTTAGAAATCGAGCAACCATTGAATCCTTGCCGACAAATCGAATCGTTGTTCACCCATTTGTTCGACCATTGAATCCTTGCCGACAACCGTCTGTTGCTTCCATTCAACCTATCGAAGAAAGAGCAAAATCTGCTCACATAATTTTGATTTGAGCTTCTAGCAGGAAACACTCTTTGTGCCATCGATTTTTAAGCATTTTCCCCAATTCGATTTCTTCATTTTTTATTACTACTGATTTAATTACTTATTTCTACAATTATACGATAATTTTCGCCATATAATTTGATTATTTATTGGTTTTCCCATGATTTTTGGGGCTTAATATTATGTACTAGATTTAGGGTTTAGGGTTAATATTTTGAACTGGATTCAGAATAAGGTGGATTTAGGATTTAGAGTCACATATATAGATATAATCGTGGGGACTTAATATTCTGTGCTAGATTTAGGATTTAGGGTTAATATTTTGAACTAGATTCAGAATAAGTAATAAGGTGGATTTAGGATTTAGGGTCATATATATATATATAGATACATATTAGTCTTTACAAACTAATTATATATTAATAAAACTATTTTTCAAAACTGTCTTAAAGCATTTTATACTATCAAAAAAAATGTAAGTGGTAATAAGTTTTAGTCCATGTAGTTGATAGGTTTCAATGATCATGACTTGATTTATATCTTCCCTCTTAAGATTTCTTGGACATTCTACTTTCCTTAATAGCAATTGTATTCTCTTATTTATGTTTGTTGGCATTCTTTTGAATATTTTTATGTTGTCCAGCTTTCTAACTGTTGTATCTGCCTTTATGGCTTTTACTTTTAGTGGTTTGCAATTCCATATTTAAAGACAGTTCTCAGGTATATAATTAATTTTTCACTGCTTTCATTATTGGATTAAGTTTGACATATTTAATATTATTTGTCTGTTATTTTTTGGCAAGTATTGAAGAAAAAGAATTTCCCTTTCATTTTGCCCGATTTTGAAGGTAAATTTTCATTTGTGGTCTTAGTTTTTATTCTATGATTTGTATTATGAATTGGAATAGAAATTCTGATATTATTTCCAGTTGAGATTCTATTAGTCTCATTAGTTTCATTCTGATATATGCATTGGTCTTATTTCATTCTCAATCAAATTTGGATGGGTAGTTCCCTATTAATTATCTGTTTTTGACATTACTTCCTTAGATATTGGTTGTCAACTTACTTTTCTCTTAAATTTTTATGCAGCGATGAAAAAAAGACAAGAAAGGGACTCAAAAGTGAGAAACGACCTAAAACATCATAGTTTTTTGCTCATAAAACTTTCATTTAATGTTTATAGGAAGCTGCTCTACAATAAAATTGGATTAGTGAAATTCCATTTTGAGTTGTTTGAAGGATTGAACAATAATGGCTGAACCTTTTTTCTTTGTTTATTCATTAAATTGATAAACATTGATTAACTCTTTTTTTTTGTTGGGTTCGTAGGTCATCTGATTTTTGTAGGATTTGGTTACTGTGGCAGAAGACAGACTGACTGATAGGTTGGTAATTCTTTGCCTATTTCTCCGATTAGAGTCAAGCATTTGGTTTCCGAAGAAGAAACAAATGTGGTTATCCACAAATTATTTTAATTGCACATGTAAATGTAAACAAAAAACACCACCACCATACACTACCCTCACCAAAATCCCTCTTCTAAATTCATAGCCCAACTATGTTTTCTCCGATTTGACCCCTCCATGTATGCTTACATTTTAATCATCCAGTATTAATGACTTTTGGAGGTTAGTCCTTTTGAATGGTGAAGAAAAAAATCCTCGATTTAGGAAAATTTTTAAGGTAATGTTTTCTTCCAAATCTCATTTAGATTTAAGTTTATCGCCTTCTCTTATTCTATTATTTTTAAATCTCATAAAATTGTTCATATTGGTTTTTCTGTCCCTTTTACATGTTGATTTCTTGAAACGGTTAAAAAAACATTTTTTGGTTTTCGAACTTTTTTTCCAATTTATTCTCCAATTTTTTTCTTCTGTTTTGGTTCCCTTACAATCACTGTAGGAAAAACAAACTGTAGGAAGGATTTAGGTCTTCCTTATTCGATTTATAATTCTATTAAATTGTTCGCTTAAAATTTCTTTTGAACTGTTTTACTTTGGTTCCATAATAAGTTGATTAGTTTATATGTCGATTGTTTGGAAAGATTGAACAACAGCATCGCATCACCTTCACCTTTACAATAAACTGTTGTATTTTTACAAGTTCATAATTTGTTTCTTCTCATCTCTCTGTTTTCTCTTCATCTAATTTTTTTCATTCCGTAGCTATTGCCGCCACATTTTTTGTATGATATTCAAGTTATTGAAATTGTTATCACTATTTGGTTGTCCAAAGGATGCTTTGAATTCTAATATTTCTTTCATGTGATTGGAAATATGTTGAAACCCTACTTAATTTTGTAGATAGTTGTGATAGTTTCTCTTCTCGGGTCCGTAGCAAGACCTCTCTTTTTTGCAGCACTTGGAGAACACCATGTGGATTTTAGTTTTTTTTTTTTTTCATAACAATTGTATAATTGATTGAAGAATAAGATAAGAGCAAACTACACATTTCAAAATATTTTTAGTTATAGAAAATTTTCAGGTTTTAATTATTTGAATGTCTTCTCAATAACATTTCTCATAATTTTTGAAAATACTGCAACATCGCACGGGCATTTCGCCAGTCAAAACTAAATTCAAGAAATGGTACTGAACATGAAAGTCTGAATCATCAGCAGAAAGAGCTCCGCATTGAATCAAACCCAATTAATAAACCTTGACACCATAATCTCATCTCATACAAGGAAGAATGAACTTATTAAAAGAGCGAATTTTTTAATGAAAAAGTAAATAAAAGAGATAAGGGAGAGACTAGAAACCAAATTAATTGTGTTTCAAATGATACTTATATCAGAAAATAAAACTAAATGGATAGAGAAGTAAATCAAAGGACGACAAATTTGTGTCTAAAAAGGCTGCAAAAGTGTGTTGAATATATGAGCATTGCAAACTTAGTCAAAATGGTAAGAGCAGCAAGCAGCAATGTTGAAATGTTGAAAAAAAAAAAAACAAAAGCCTATGTACTTGGATTCATCTCAGATCATTTTCTTTGTGAAGCACAGGTACTATATATGTAAGACCATATACATTACTTGCTACAAATACATATGAAGGCTATCTTGATTACTTATATTCTGCAATCTCAAAAACTAGGGCAAATCCATCGGTAGAAACTGAAACGAGAAACTCTTGGTTGGCAGAAACAGAGAGAGACTGAACATTATCGGCGTGGCCATGGAAGGTTCTCACACAATCACCAGAAAGACTATCCCAGACTCGAACCTTCCCATCCCCGCAACCTGTTGCTAGGTACCTAGACGCACCAAGCCATGTCAAGCATGTCACGCCGTCCTGCAGGCCCACAACATATATTTCATTCCTTCCATTGACACATTTTCAGAGATATATAATCCTTATTTGAATATAGGCAAATTACACTTTAGTACCCTGTATTGCACCAAATTTCGGAGTTAATACATTTTCAAATTTTGCATTTAAGCATCCTAAACTTTTTAAAACGTTTCACACGTGTCCCACCAACACATTTTCCAGAACTCCAGTTTGATGGCGTATGGGGCTCGCCAAAATACTCAAGGTGACTTTCAGAAAAATTATTTAATTAGCCATTGGTTTGGTTATTTCCCTCACCGAACTTTTCGGCGGGAAATGTTGAGATAAACAAGCACTAATTCAGTAATTTTACCTACAGTCACCTTGAGATTCATTTTTTGAGTGGGCTCTACACACATCACATCAACAACTAACAGAAATTCATACCGGAAAACATGCGTCTTAACGTCTTAAAATAAGGTACTTAGATGCAAAATTTGAACAGTCAAGTATAACTCTGAAAGGTACTAAAATGTAATTAAATCTAAAATATATGTAAAAAAAGGCATCTCATTCTCATTCTCATACAAGATGAAACTCTTAACACACCTCATGCTCACAAATCGAACGGGGCATTGAATGCTGCAAATCCCAGATAATAAGCTTGTTATCCATACCTCCAGTTGCAGCCCAAGGATGGCTGCCAAGCCATACACAATTTGAGGCATGATTATAGTATAAGAATCTATTGTACATGGATTAAAGAGGTCTGTTTGTGACAGGACAGGACTGAACGTACCTTGAAGCAAGCACAACACATTCAACAGAGCCTTTATGTGAAGCAAGGGAACTAACAACCTGTTGATGGAAAAAAGAAATTCTAGTAAAATACTGATAATTTTAAATATGAGACTAGGACACTCACCAACCAACCATATCCTGCCAGCTGTTTTGAATGTAACAAAAGTAAAATCATACCCTTCCAGTTAATATGTTAACGATATGAACAGAGCCATCTTCAGAACCAGTAACAGCTAGGGTAGAATCAGAGCTCATTGCCAAGCATGTTAACCCTGCAGTATGGTACGGGTGACCTACAAGACAAATGGGGCCAAAATTGAAAAGTAAAAAACAAAATGTACTGTGTTGTGACAAATTAATTTGAAAAGAAACAATTTCCAGATATTGGAAACAACATTAGCTCAGATAAAAAAGGAAATGTTAACACAGTATGAGATGATTGATTTAGTCTCTACGGTTTACGCATTCAAAGTAAGTCCTCAGGATTGTAAATCCATAAGCACACCACGATGCATAGGAAATGACTCACAGTAGATAAGGGAAGTCAGATGAACCATAACGATATAAAAAAATAAAAATAAATAAAAAAATTTTAAAAAAAGGTACTTTAGATAAATTATGATAACAAACACATTGAAGTTACATAGGAATTGATAGTCAAATACAACCAAAGGGTGGAATGATAGACCTTCTACCTAAGTTTCGGTATCCACACCTAATAGAAGCAGACTGCAACTGCTGCAGAACCTACTACTTCTTGGATCTATTACAACATACAGTGGAGTCCTCATCTTTATTTACTTTAGAGGTTATCTGCTCTACAATATATACGTTTTCGAAATGCAAGCTTCTTAAGGAAGTTGAAATATTGTACCAACAATTGGTAAGCATATATCCCAAGCTTCTTCACATCATTTAGTTTTTGTTACTAGATTAAACAATAAATCTAGTTCCAAATGATTAGCAAAATAAATCATGATGATTTCGTTTAACATTCAAACTTCCCTTTCTACATGACAATTTGAACATACCTTGTACCACATGAATGTTTTCACCACCTTTTGGATTCCATATTCTCAAAGTTGCATCTGCGGAACCAGTGCAAATTGTTTTTCCTTAAGAAACCAGCCAAAAAAGTAAGAAGATTAAGTCAATTGTGAAAATTTTAAAATAGAAATTTCTTAAGAAATCAGTATAAATAAATAAAAATAAAGATTAGTCACCATCAGGGGTAAAATCTCCACAACTCACGCTACTGCCATGGCCTGAGAACATATTAAGATAAGAACCTTTGTCCGCATTCCACATCCAAACCGTAGAGTCCTCTGAACCAGCCAGGACCAGATGCCCCTTAGGATGCCACCTGACCCACTGAGAAATTGAGAAGTAACAGTCCGCATTAAATATTTGATATAACAATACAGTAAGGGCTCATTTGGCATGAAGTACTAGCTTGGTCAGGATATTCCCAATGACTAGGCTGGATTAGATTGGCTTGGTTTTAATTAAGAAGGATTAAGCATTGCCTTATGTTTTGTGAAAAGAATCCTGGGCTGGACTATATATTTTTTTTAACAAACTTTTATTTTTAAGTATCGCTTGTGTTTTGTTTTTCGATATTTTCATTAAAAAATTTAGCACTGATTCCCCCAAAGCATAAACCCAGAATAAAAACAGTGTCTGCCCTGATATTAACACTATATTTGAAGAGGTGGGGCTGAGAAAGGTCTTAGGTAGTTCCCATTTCTTTAGGGTCTAAATAAGACCAGGTAAGGTCATTTTTTAAGTGGGCCCTGCAAACCATAGTCTCTTCTTACAATACGAACTTGTTTACCACATGTGGGATAATTTTCTTAAGGAAACCAGTCCAAGCCAGTCGTATTTAGTGAGCCCTCCCAAATAGCCCCTAGAAATAAGAATTACTGCCTAAATGTCTTACCTCAATGCCCCCTCCAGGACCATCAAGAGTGCTTTTTAGATTTCCTGACGTTATATCCCAAACTTGAATAATTCCATCCAAGCTTCCAGATGCAAGCAACTGCCCATCAGTACTAAATGCTAAACTAGAAACGGAATCCTTATGACCTGCAGATACCATACAGAAATTTAAAAGAAGAAGAGTGGAGATGAGATCTAATAAGTAATAAATGCATAGTTTACTAATTTTTGATGTTAGGGTTCTAAAGCTAAACTGGGTTCAAACCAAAGCACTACGCAAATACTTATGCACGTAGCTTTTCTCTTGTACAGTACCTTGCAGCTCAAGAGGCCAATCTCTTTGTCCAATCTTCCAAAGAAACCCTCTGTCATCTCCACCCCCAGTCGCAACTAACGTAGGATCTGTTGGGCTGCAGGCAACTGTGTAAAGTTCACCTGTACCACAAGGAGAAGAAAACTGATTGATACCCAAATTTTCTAAAATAATGTAAGACATGACCTAGCGCGAGCTAACAAGCAAAGCATCAATTTCAAGCCCAAAGCTTTGCACACTCCAATTTTATACTACAATCAAAGTTAATCTCCCATGTGCATATGACATAAAACACAATAGGCCATATATATGTCATAAACAGAAAACAAGAAAGAAACTGCCAGGAACTCCATCCAGGGACAGGATTCTACAGCTTCAAAATAAATGTGGCTTAGAAAGTGAAATAAATGATACCCTTGTATGTTCAGATGAGGAACTTCAAAGTTACAATAATTTACGCAAAATTAGTTTAAGAAGAGGAACTTCAAGGAACTTCAAAGTACCAAGGAACTGGCAAATGACTAGATGTATGAAATTTGGATGAAATTTGTACGTAACACCTATCAAAGTGTTACTTTGGAAATTCCTTGTTAATTGGTCTTGCTATGCTCGTGTGGTGCATCTGCCTCATTGTCTAAATCCCTTGGAACTTTGAAGTTCCTCATCCAACATACCTTTAAGGTTTCTTAAGGTATTTTGCATCCATCCTTATGGTGCTCGCACATATTAAAATTGGCACAAATGTAAAGGGAAATGTGTATTTCCCAAAGCTAAAATTTTTATTGTAAGTACATCATGCACGGTACAAGTATTGGGTTGAACATCATGCAAGGTACAAGCATTGGGTTGGACAATGTTCGACCTTAAAAAGGAAATACTTGTGACCCTATTCTAAGGAAGAGACCTAAAGCTAGGCTGTCTGTTTCGAAAAAAAGCAAAGGCCAAGAATATATAACTATGGTGTGTATTAAAGAATATCCCTCCACAGGTATTTCCTCATCAGAGGAGATTGAAGATCAATCTCCTTAGTATGAGTGTCAACGGGAATCATCTTGATTCCTTACCTAGTTTGTATAGTCAACTGTAAACACTTCCTAGTTAGGACTCGTAGACTTAGTATATACTTAAGACTCTAGTCATACACAAACTCATTATTCAATACAGAAACATTCCATACCTTATATGGTATCAGAGCCCTAAAAGCTCCACAGTGCCAACCCCCTAAAACAAACCCTAATACCATGGCCGCCCAACCCACTGCCGCCGTCCCTGTTAATCCCATTCCACCACCCACCTAAACAAACCCTACTCTCCCCTCCCTCATCACCATCAACGCCTCTGCTCAGCTCCCTGTTAAGCTCACCGCCACCACCCTTTTCCCCTGGCAAGCTCAGTTCAATGCTCAGTCTCCTTCGAAAACCTGCATAACATACTGGTCTAGCATGAAACTGTAGCCAAAAGAGCAAACATGCACCATCTGTTCCCATTACAGCCAATGCCACTCAGGCAGCTCGTCCCTAATATGACCAAGAACCTCCTCTTTATTTCTCAATTCAATACCACTAATCACACTTCCATTGAATTTTTCCCTGACTGTTTCCAAGTGAAGGATCTCAACACGGGGGCAGTCCTTCTTCAAGGTTGGAGGAAGGAAGGTGTGTACGAATGGTTCCCCCCAACACCACAACCTCCTCAAACCTTGGAGAGTGTAGTGCTCTCTCCTACCCTATGGCATTGTCGACTAGGTCACCCAAGTTCTAAAGTCCTTCAGTCTGTTTTGCATTCCAATTCAGTTCATGTAACTTCTAAAATTCTAGAGTCTGTATGTTCCTCTTGGCTATGCAATAAAAGTCATCACCTTCCCTTTGGTGTCTCTTCACTTACAAACTCCCGTCCCCTCCAATTAATATACTATGATGTTTGGGGACCAACCTCGTACATCTCTCCAGAGGATTTTCCATACTGGCTATATCCCCATGAAAAGAAATCGGATGTCTTTCCAACCTTCCTTGATTTTAATAAACTGGTTGAAAATTACTTTCAAACCTCCATTGCCTCCCTCTACACTGATGGTGGTGGGGAGTTCGTCAAACTCAAAGCCTTCCTTGCCACCCATAGCATCAATCACCTTTTCACCCCTCCCCACACACCTCAACATAACGGGATTGTTGAACAACGCCACCGTCATGTGGTGGAAACCGGCCTCTCTCTTTCACCAAGCTACCTTACCCCTCACCTCTCGGCCCTATGCCTTCAAGGTTGTTATCTACCTCATAAAGCGCCTCCCAACTCCCCACTCTACAAAACACCACTCCCTACACTACCCTTTTTCACCAGCCACCCAATTACACCCACTTTAGGGCCTTTGGCTACCTTTGTTTTTCGTGGCTCCGCCCCTACACCACCAACAAAATGCAACCCCGCTCCACCCCGTGTGTCCTCCTAGGCTACTCTCTCAACTAGAGCGCCTATCTCTATTTTGATCCTTCCTATAACAGACTCTGTGTCTAGGCATGTCCAGTTTCATAAGTCGACATTCCCTGGTCTAATAAACACTACCTCCACCGTCCCTCAAGTCACCTCTGCCAACTTCGAACAATGGCTTTCCACCCTGCCTCTTGTGTCCTCCCTTCCAACCTCGACCACCACCATGCTTGCTAGCTCATCACCAGCATCTACAGTAACTCTGGACCCCACACATCTTTTCTTCTTGGTCTTGAAGCAACATCGTTCCCACCCACAAGTCCCTCGTTGTCCCACATCCAACCAGCACCCAGCAACCTCCCCATTCCTTTCACCAAAGCCCTAGCTCCTCTCCCTGCAACCAACACCACAACCCCCCTCCCCCACCTCTCTCCGCACCTACACCAGGCGCCAACCACCGCATCCTCCCCCACCACCATCCCCCACACCCCACCACCATCCCCCACCCCCCACCTCCAATGCCTTCCACTCATCCCATGCTGACTCGCACCCAAACTGGTGCTATTCCCCTTGTCTGCACCTATGCCTTGGCAATAACCGCCCATCCCCTCTCTACCTTAGCTTAGCCCACGTGTCTCCCAAGCAGTAAAAGGATCCTAAATGGCGCTCTGCCATGTCTGCAGAACTCACGGACCTGATTCACAATAGCACCTAGGAGTTAGTACCTCCATAACCGAATAAAAATATAGTAGGCAACAAATGGGTATTTCGTATCAAACAACACTCTGATGGTACTGTGGACAGATACAAAGCCAAGCTTGTTGCCAAGGGCTATCATCAGCGCCCTGGCAGTGACTTCTCAGAGACCTTTAGCCCTGCCGTCAAGCCTACTACCATCCTCATTATTCTTCATCTCCGTGACTAATGGTTGGCCCATCCGCCAACTGGCTGTGAACAACGCATTCCTACAGGGTACCCTAAATGAGGACGTCTACATGGCTCAGCCACGATTTTCAACGACCCTCACACCCCCACCTATGTGTGAAAACTTAAAAAGGCACTCTATGGGCTCATACCATCCCCACAAGCCTAGTACAAGGAACTTCATGGCTTCCTCCTTCCAATGGGGCTTGTGAATATTCTATCTTCTCTTTGTTTTCAGGCTGGGTACTCACATCCTCTACTTTCTTGTGTACGTGGATGACCTCATCCTTACGGGCAATTCTCCCAATCTCCACCCCAAGTTCATTACCTCCTTGGCAGCCAAATTCTTTATCAAATCTAGGCCCTCTCAACTACTTCCTTGGCGTTGAAGTAATCCCTACCCCCACGAGCCTCTTCCTCTCCTAGCATCGCTACATCCGTGACATCTTCACCTTGGCACACAAGGAAGGTGCCAAGCCTGTTTCTACCCCACTTGTAGTCTCCCCTCTGCTCATATTGCAGGATGGTTCCCCACCCGCAGACTCCACCCTCTTCCACCGCCTAATCAGCAGCCTCCAATATCTCAATCTCACTAGCCTAGATGTGTCCTATGCATGCTCCCACAAACCTCCACTAGAGGGCCCTCAAACAAGTCCTCGGATACCTCAAAGGCATCATCCTCTTCGACCTCCATCTCAACAGAAAGTCCACCAACGACATCCACGCTGTCTCCCATGCCTTTCACACTCTAGCTACCTTCTCTGATGCAGATTGGACTATTGATCGCGATGATAGGAAGTCTACTACTGCCTATCTAGTCTACCTTGGTGGCAACCTAATCTTTTGGAGCTAACGCAAGCAGAAATCAGTTTCTAGATCCTCTACAGAAGCAGAGTATCGTGCAGTTTCCTCCACAACTGCTGAGCTTATTTGGGTCAAGTCTCTCATTGTGGAACTGGGTGTCACCCTCTCGGGCAAGCCCACAATCCCTTATGACAACATTAGCACAACCTTCTATTATGCCAAACCTGCTCTCCACTCACACATAAAGCATGTTGAGATTGATTTCCAGTTCGTTCGAGATCACGTCTTGCATCCTCCTCAATGTCTCCCATGTCTTCACTGATTATCAACTAGTTGATGCACTCACCAAGCCCTTGCCTAGACCGCGCTTCCAACTCCTATGTGACAAGATTGGTGTCGCAAATGGCTCCACCGTCTTGCGGGGGCGTATTAAGGAATATCCCTCCACGGGTATATCCTCATTAGAGGAGATTGAAGATCAATCTCCGTAGTATCAGTGTCAACTGGATTCCTTACTTAGTTTGTATAGTCAACTATAAACACTTCCTAGTTAGGACTCCTAGACTTAGTATACACTTAGACTCTAGTCATGTACAAACTCATTATTCAATACAAAAACATTCCATAACATATAGTGTGAAGTCCACATTGTGGATTCTATGCAAAAAACCAAAGAATATGACTCAAAATTTATAGGCTTCAATGTTATATTTTGATGCCTTCTATGTCATGCAGATTGGAAGGCTAAATTTTTTCCTTGTTTAGTTAGATGCTTTGAGAAGTTAACTTAAGATACTATTTGACATTCTAGGATTATTAAAGCAGCTGATTCTTTAGAGTTCATTCTTTCAATTATTTCTAGTAGACAGCTTGTATACAAAGTTGTATTGATATTGAAATCATTCATATCATTTTGTTTTTCTCACTAAACAAAACATAAAGAAAAGGCTTTTGTTCTCTCATCCAACAAAATATAAAAATAAGACTCTTGCACATATATATAGCACAACCACCAGCATACCATTATTTATCGTAATTAGGCAATGTTTGGTGGGTCCATATTGGATTGGATTTTATAACTTATGAGATTCAATATACTTTGAAGGTAAATGGATGTGTTTCCATTGTAAAAGGATTGGAAGGCAATTGTTATTTCCTAGTTTAGTTAGATCCTTTGAGAAGTTAACTTAAGATACTATTTGACATTCCAGGATTATTAAAGCAGTTGATTCTTTAGAGTACGTTATTTCAAGTATTTCCAATAGACAGCTTGTATACAAAGTTGTATTGATATTTAAACCATTCCTTTTGTTTTTCTCACTAAACAAAACATAAAGAAAAGGCTTATGTTCTCTCATCGAACAAAATATAAAAAGAAAAAACTCTTGCACATATATATAGCACAACCACCAGCATACCGTTATTTACCGTATTTAGGCAATATTTGGTGGGTCCATATTGAATTGGATTTTAAAACTTATGAGATTCAATATACTTTGAAGGTAAAATGAATGTGTTTCCATTGTAAAAGGAATGAGGAAATTAGACATAGAAGGAAAGTTATCCAATACAATCCTCTCAAAATAATAAGATAAGAAGAGATAAGTTTCCTTCTATGTCTAATCCCTTTAGAATGAAAAAATATTCACTTCCATCTTCAAAATCCATTGAATTTGATGAATTATCCAATCCATTTCAATACGACCAGCCAAACGTGCCTTAAGAGTATAAATTACAGGTGGAACTAACAATTCACCTAAAGTAACTTACAAATTGAGAACAAGACAAAGTCACTATTGAGTATTAAGTCTGTATTGACCATTAAGAATGCATGGTGTGTATAACAAACTGGTGAATAAAGAACACAATAAGGGGAACTCTCACCAATGTGACCGGTAAATCTGTGTATGGAATCATCGAGCTCATCTGAAACAACGATCAATACATACATACTATACCAATCAATCGAATTCATTCAAGAGGAAGGGAAAACAAAACCCCATATTATAAATAATGAATTATAATCGCATACCAACAGTTTCATCATCTGCATCAGGAAGATCTGCAGCCCATATAGATGACCAAAGAGTTAACAAATTGCATATACTCTATACATAATCGCAGGGTGGGGAGGAAGAGAGAGAGAAAGAGAGAGAGAGAGATCACCTTCCTCGTCAACATCAACTTCACGAATAATGTCAGCTTCATCAAGCCAATCACCTTGTTCATCATCTTGTTCTTCTTCATCATGAAGATCAGGAGCTGGATTGGCCATCTTCTTTTTTTCTCTAGCACATGCAGAGACGTAATTAGGATAAATTTTTACTCAAGTGTCGTAATCAAACCAAACATGTGTAGAAAACTGAAAAGGAAGATGAAATTTTAACCTTCAAGAGCACTAACTTCAAAACTGTTCTCATTTCCTTAATATAGACAACTCACATGTATCAAAATTTATCATTTCCCTAATAGGCATTTACCAATGTCATTAATTTGCCATCTTTCTCCAAAGACGGAACTTATGTTCTACTTTACAAAAGAGATCTGCATAGCTTAGTCAACAGCTAAAATTTTCTTCTTTATCTGTTTTCTCTATCACTAAGTTACACCAAGGCTAATTAAAATATGGAATTACTAGTAAAACTGTAGGAATATAAAAGAAAAAAATCTATGTCAAATATACCTAACATTTTCTATAGTCTGAATATTTTAAGATTCAGCTTTGTGAAAAAATCCTGACACACATTAATAAACAAAATTAAAATGAAAAACACTCGTTTCCAACATTTAAACAAAATCAGAGGATGGATCAGAGGCGGATCTATCAAGGGGCAAGGATGGTCAATTGACCACCCCAACACCTGAAAACCTCCAATAAAGCTTCCAACTTCAAGCGTAAATCATTTAACATCTAACCTCCAAAATAAGTAATTGCTTACCTTTGTGTCCCCTCTAATTCCCCCTTGCTTTTGGGCTGAGTTTTGCTCGCCCACTGCCTCTGCGCTCCACCTTTGAGGAAACTACATCGACAGGCTAAAGAATTTTAAAAATGGGTGTAAGATGAAAAACCTGACAGCTGAGAAGAGAAAGTGATCATATGAACCGGAGAAACCAACGCCCTTCGCGGCTGCAGGTGAACTTGATGGCAGCGAAATGGCGAGAACGACGAATAAGAGAGGGAGAGTCACGAGGAGTAGGAGTACTACGTTAGGGTTTGCCGCTCTCAAATTTCAACAGTCCTCAATCCTTGAAAGCTGGTTCGGGTCTAAGTTTGTGCTGTAGAGGGATGTGAGGAATTTTAGCATCTCGGCCCATTTTAGCCTATAACAAATTAATAATTTTTTTTGTCAAAATGACAAATTAATAAGCAACCGCTGCCATCATGTTGGTTTTAATTAGCCCGGCATATCATACTGAAATACGTTCCATTTCATATTAAATCAAATCAGAAAAAAAAATTAAATAGTAAAACTAAATAGATAGTCGATACAATATCAAATACTCAACCAACTCAAACTGGTACTATCTCGCACTAAAATCAAACCAATTTTGAATTTTTTAAATTAATTAAAACATTAAATTAAATCCAAAAAATAAAAAAATCCTAATTGTAATAGCTAATGGAATGGGACTCAAACTCAAATCTCACTCACTCACTTCGACTCCATACCCTTCGGCGGCTAACAAATGTGGTCTCCGTTGGTTGGAGTCCATAGTTCTCGAGAGGATCATCAAGCATCCGCGAGGGTGGGATTTGAAGATACTCTCCACAGACAAAAACTCCCTGCTCCGAAAAGACCTGACCGGCAAAATCCATGTCATGAAGAACTGACCCTCGCTTTCATCACTGTTAAAGAATTCCAGGACACGACCGTGGAACTGCTTTGCGGACTACTCCGGTAGCTTGCTTTGAAACCAAGAAATCCTCTCTTATTCTATGACATGGAGGAATATTTGGACTTTGTCTCTCGGCTTCAAGGATGTCTTCCTGCATGGAGCGCAAGGTTAAGCGGCTGATGTCATGAGTCTGCAGCAGCACCAGAGAAGGAGCTTTCGCCTTGAGCTCCACGGCGGAGTCATTGTATATGATGATATCCTCGTAGAAGATGAAGATGATTGCAACCAATGATATAGAGCTGTAATGCTTTCCAAGGTCTCTCAACTTTCACAACTACACCAATCATGGTATTCCATGATATAACATCCTGGGCAGTTACCTCTTCAATAATTTTCTCTGCCAAACATATGCAATTGAATTTCATACATACTTATAAGAGCCTTTACAATACGAACTTCACACTTAAAACCAATTTTTTATGAGGAAAGCATGCAATTGTTCCCTAAATCTCAAGTCTTGCAGGCATGAAAAAGTTTAAATAAAAGCACCTACATAAGAACCTTCAGACAAAGTATTTATACATGAGTAGGGAACATAGTACAAAATAGTTTTCGATGAATAGATTATTTAGATTTGTTTTGGAATAAATTTGGCTCAATTTTTTGTTGATCAATTTTGTCTCAAAATCGAAACTGTACCGAAATCGTACCAAATACAATTAGTACGGTACAATCCCGTATCAATTTTACATTTTAGAATATCATATTGTACCGAACCAGTTAAAATTAATTGGTACGGCTCAAGTATCACCTCCATACCGAACCACGTCCAAGACTAGTTTCAACAAGTGTCCGGATTTTATTGCACAATATTTTATAAATGCTATATAAGAGCATCTACATCAAACTAACTAAATTTTTGAACAAATTTAACTTAAAAGGACCCAAAAATTATTAATAGCTAATTAATTTTTATAGTTACCAAAATCACTCTATATTTTCACCAACTTCGAATATTAAATTCATTTTTTCAAATTTGAATATATAATAACCTAATTTTTCTACAACGGCTAGTTTTTAACAGCTAATATTTTAACAGCTACTTTGTAATGGCTAATTTTTTTAACCGCTAATTTTTTAAAGTCTTCGTCCATATAAAAAAAATTAGATTATATTTCACTCATTCTCACCCATTAATACCAAATCATATTTCATCCGCGTATTCTCCATCTCAACTTGATTCAATTTAATCTACATATGGCTCACCAATCTTTACGTGACATGGTGCTCAACGATGAAAGTTCTGATGATGAATATGAATAAGCTTTACTTACTAGTGTTAAACAACAACTAACTAGCAATAGAAGTACTTCATGATAATTGAGAAGCATCTAGTACTATCAACCAACTCCGACAATGTTCGAAAAAGAAACCAGCAATGATATAATAATGGACTTAAGTTGAAATAACAGATCAATAATGCAGCTAATTAATATCAGTGCATTGGTTTCTCAAAATTTAACTTTCTATAGATGCTAATTGCTAACATACCAAGGGACTTGATGACTTGATTTGCTCTCTCTTCATTGTACTTCTTTCCTTCATAGGGCAACGTATTGCAAAGTCATTGACATAGTCCCACCATAGCCATGGCTTTCTAATTTCATTGGCCACTTCGTAGAAACAGGCTTGACGAAGATTTTGAACCACAACATCTTTTCCATCATAACCTTTACTGAAATCCTGTTCGGGATCTGGAGCACAGTACCTCCCATAATTGATACACTGAGACTTGCACTGTTTGCTCAAAACAAAAGCCTCTAGGCAATACCAAGTTATGTATTGTGAAGTAAACTGAGTTTATCCTTTCTGCTCAAGTACCTGAGCAGCACATTCAAAGTTCTTCACAAACTCAATCTGGCTGTCACACTTAGGCCCACATTCATCATTGCTATTGGTCCAAAACTCATACTTAACACGCTCATCAGGATGTGGATGAGCCTCTGTCCAGTGTAGATTTATGTTGACCATCTCCTCACTAGATAGAGATTTTTTAATGCTATCACCCAAGGATTTGCTAATAAGGGCTGAGAGAATTGTAATTTTTGCAGATAATCAGCATTTGCATTTTCTTCTTAAGGAATGTCCATGGCAATCAATGGCTCATTTCTATCATCTGCGATAAGAATAGATGCTGCTCCCCCATTCTGTGCATTCCATGCCTTCAATATGAAGTAAAAATCTGCAAGAACATCACAGTCAATCAGTCATAAACCACAAAACACCAGTGAAAGGGCACAAAAGCATTATATTTATGTCCACTGAAGGTCTCAATTGAAAGTACCTGTTTATGGACCAGCAACAAAGCATACAACTTCTAGCATGGGAGATGAAAACAGCCATAAAAATCTTCCATGCGCATACAATTAACATAAGAATGTGATCATTTGAATTATGGATACATAAGGACTAACCAATAAACAAGACCCAAACTATTCAGTCATCAAACATCAGATAAATCTAAGAAAATTCCCAGAAAATATCAGAAGCCAAGTAACCAAAAAAAAAAACCAACTTATAAATACAAACACAAACAACTCAATTCCCTTCCATAACAATCCCATTACATAGATTTGAACACTGATCAGGCAGCTATTTCCATAAACCGATATTTATAAAAACAAATCCACCTCCAAAGTTCATTTCAGTATGTCATAATTCATGAGTACTAGAAGCGAAAAGGATAATTCGTAAACAGCATGCTTGAACAGGCTAACCTCCTCGATCGACAAGAAGAAAGGTCGGTAGACTTCCAGGCTTGGATTTGAAGGAGGTATCGAAATCATCAAAGCTCTTGCATGAATGAGGTATTGAAATCCTAACAAGAGGCACCCAAATCAATTTCAAATCCTCGACACATAAAATTAAGTCCATTTAGATTCAACAATTAGAATAGACCCATAGTCAAATCTTGCCAATGGTTAAAAATGTAATACGATCGACTTCTAAAATAAAATCAAACTCAATACCCATCTAAATCAACAAAAAACAGAAAAACATAAAAACCGATTTAATCAAACATGAACCAACGTAAGCTGCGAGATACACGAGCACGGCAGAGAGATATACTGGTGCGCCCTTTCAATACCAGATTTTATTGGTCAATTTTTATCAAGTTTTCACTTCTAGAAATTGCATAAATACATATGCAAGCGTGAGAGTACCTGTAAATTGAATAGCATAGGAAGAGAAAGAGAAAACAATCAGATGAACTGGAGAAACCAGCGACCTTCGCGGATGCAGGTGTCTTCGACGTCGCCGAAATTGCGAGAACGACTGTAAGAGAGCGAGAGAGAAGGATGATTGTCACAAGGAGTGTGAGGACTTTGTCAAATGAGTCGAAGTCGAACGGTCGAAGCAGAATAAAGGCACTGGTGATCTGGTGGTCCTCAACAGTGAGAGAACGGGAAAGAGAAGTAGCGAGTCCCCTGGCTCCGTACAACAAAAAATATAAATTTTGGGATAAATTTTTCTAACTCGGGCAACAGGTACATTTTGAGATTTTTGGAAAAGTTACATTTAATTAGTTTGTTAAAGATGGTCGACACACCAAATGAAATTCCAACGCATGTGAGGGATGTGGCTATTGATATTATATTACAAAAATAAAACCCTTGAAACTTAACTCTTAATTCTTTCCTCTTTCAAATAAAAAAAAAAAATATATTCGTTCCTCTGTTATTTGCCGTGCCAATTAACTTCGCACCCCCAATTCCAAATTCCTTCAAACCAATGGAAAAACAAAACCCTATATCTAA
This sequence comes from Prinsepia uniflora, assembly GCA_032719365.1. NCBI lineage: Eukaryota > Viridiplantae > Streptophyta > Magnoliopsida > Rosales > Rosaceae > Prinsepia > Prinsepia uniflora. The sequence goes on from CM064873.1 coordinate 51,437,329, forward strand.
GTCATCAAGAGTCCAAAGCTTCCAAAACCCACTTATTTTTAAAGGTTGCGGCAAATACTTTAGCAGTTGAAGCATAAAATTTCACCTCACATGAGCCCCAGGTTTCAGTAGTTTATATCATTTGTTAATGCATAAATCATCCAAACTTGTAAAATTCCTTCTCGATCTCTACACACAATAACAAGAAATAAACGGATTTAAAGTTGAAGCCCATGGGGTGGTTCAACTAAGAACACTTTGATGCCTAAGTTAGTTTAATCGAGAGAAATAAACTAGCCAAGTATCTACATGAGTTTTGAATTACCTTTAGAAGTGAGTGAGACCCTGTATGTTATAGTGAAATCTTGAGAGTCATCGGAGTGTCTGATTGGTTGAAGGAGATAGTATTTAATAGGTGATTCTACCAAAGGTCGATGCATGCTGGCCAACATCAGATTGGCGGAAGGCAAGTGGTGACACACCCTACTTATGGCACGAAGATTGAGGCGTGCCAGCCGACATCTGGATGATGACGTCCAGATGACGAAGCCATTTAAGTTAAAACGACGCATTTTTTGGGAGGTCGGGTGAAACCTAACTAGTGAATACCGATCACCTTTCACCCAACAGCAGAAGCTTAGAGCATAGACAAAAATTTGATGATCATACAATACATGTAAAACCCGTGAGCTTTGTGGAGCAAGATCGGTGAACAATCTCACATTCCTACGAGGGGATAGGTGATTTGCCTTATGTAACGACCCGTCCCGAATTCCGAGATTAGATTAGTGACTAATGAAGGATTAGTGAGATTAATCAGTGATTAGTTGAGCGAAATCGGACGGACAGTGCAAAATGACCATTTTGCCCCTAGTTTTGGGCAAAACGTTAACTTTTAACTCGGGAAGTCAAACGTACGAGGACCAATGACCATGACGTAGATTGGGATGTCACGAGTTCATAGACAGGTAACACGTCGAAATCGGACATCGAACAAAGAAGTTATGGTCATGGGATCGAAATCGGGGATTTACGTCTCGGGATCCGAATAAAATATTAATTAAATCTGATTGGGGGATTAGTTAATTGTGGGGCCCTTGGATGAGTGACAAGTGTCACTTATCCCATTGGTCCTTAACCCCAAATTGTGGATCTCAATATTGATTGGTGGGTTTGTATTAAAATATTATTATTTGATTATTTTATAATTTCCTTCACCCACTCTCTCCCAATCTCAGCCATTCATTTCCCTCACACCCCTCATCCTCACCATCCACTTATCTGATCATCACCACCAAACCTCACCTTCTCTTCTCCAACCCGTGCACCATCTCCATTTTCCCTCTCAAAACAAACACATGACACAACCATACTCACAGCCTTCAAACTTCATCTTTTGCTTGTGAACCCTGAGTGGAACTTGGAGAGGAGATTGAGACGAGTCGATTGGTGGCCACGGGACGAGCAATCGTGGATGGCGGTGCACGGTGGCCGGGTTCGGAGGCAAGGGACCAAAATGGTTCCAAAAATCATAGTTTTGGTCTTGGGAGTTCATTGATCGATTTGGATGACCCTAGGGAGTTGCTAGAGCTCATATGAGTCGGCTAGGATTAGTTTTGTGGACCGTCATGGACGGTGGGCGACAAACCGTGAAAATGTATGTTTGTGGTCTAAAATGGCACTTTCAATTCTAATGCTTGTCAACCTATTCTAACAATTGGAAATGGCTTTTGAGGGTCCAATGAGTCGAATGGGACCTGAACCAAGGCTTGGGGTGGCTGGAGACGAGAGAACACGATGGTGGAAAATGGAGGAACTTTTCTTGATCGGGAAGGAAATTCCTAGGCCCTAAATTCATGTTTTGATCACGTAGAGGGATAGGGAACATTGAGACGAGTCTATAGGGATTAGAATGGTTGAAAATGGATGAGAAATGAGTGAGAAATGGAGTTGAACCATGAACGCCGGTTCGGTTGGATCAGGCAGGTCTGAATCGGTCTGGACCGGGTTCAACGAGAGGACAGGGATGACACTATGCAGGCGTGTGGCTTTCATGCGCAGCCCCTTTGGGCGGCGCGTGAAGGCACATGGGGGGTAGTTTGAGAAAGTGTTCAGCATAACTTTTAATCTATTCGATGTAAAAAACATTTTGGGACTAGTTTCGTGTCGATCGGACATCGTTTCGTTATAGTTCGGGATGTCCAAAAGTTTAGGATCGAGTTTAAAAATAGTTAAAAATTCAGGAAAATTACGGAGCTTCAATGAGAGATTAATAAGGTAGTTAGTAACCCTCTAGTGTGATTTGGACAGATTTGGGTGTCCCGGTGACTGTGATTAGCCCAGGGAGGCTTATGACACACAAATCGAGGTGGGAACATAGGATGGTCTGTGAGTGGACCTTGATTTCTAAATTGCGATGCATGCATAAATGTTTTATATGTTTTATGGATATGATTTCTATCATGATGATTATGGATTGGTGATTTACATGATTACATGTATTTCGAGGCGATTTACGTATTTGCATGTATATCGAGATTTGCGATTTTGCACCTGTTATAAGTGCTTATGGTTTTGATAATGGTTTAATGAAATGATTTTGGATTTGAAAAGGTAAACTCGAGCACAAGACCCATTTGTTTTGGAAACCCCCGAACTTGAAGTCTAATTAGTTACGTTATCGGGTCAGAGGCCCAATTGGTTCATGAATTGATTTCAGATTTGGAAATATGGAATCGGGCATGAGACCCATTTGATTTACGAACTATCGGACTTCGAGTCCATTTGATTTAATAAGGCATCGGGCCGGAGGCCCAGTTGGTTTACGAATCGGGCTTGAGGCCCAGTTGGTTTACGAAATCGGGCTTGAGGCCCAATTAGTTTACATAATTGGGCTTCAAGTCCAATTGGTTACAATATCGGGCATGAGTCCCAGTTACGGTTTATAAAGGTGATTTCGGGTTCGGAGACCCTAAAAGGATTTGGATTTGGAAACATGAATTTCTGGTTTCATGACGGTTTATGGGGACCAGGCATGGATCCTTGAAAGGTTTGAAAGGTTTTGAGAATGATTTCGAAATGGTTTTTTCATATAACTTTCTTGTATTTATGGATTGTCTCCTCCGGGGAGGGTCATTGACCTGGGTGGACCCCGGAGTAGTCACGGAGCACTAACTGAGTAGAGTCGCCCACGTGGGGTAACTTACTCTTAGGAAGGCTTATATGGATTATAACCCCTAGGGAGGGTCAATGATCTGCAGACATTGACCTGGTTGGACCCTAGAGAGATTTGGGATTTGAGACCCCGGATAGCACGCGCGTGGCTTTGGAAACCATGACAGGATTGTTTATATGATATTGGTAAACATAATTTCTTGGATTTGTGAAATTGTGTTTTGTGAATAGTAAATGGATTTGGGCAATGACCCACATACTCGGATTTACGGTTTTGGGCTGAATTCCTACATATGGTTGATATGTTATGGATTTGTGTTTAACGGTTTTGGGCAGGATCCCGTATGATTTGGATTACGGAATTTGGGCTGAGACCCTAATAATGGTTATTTGAACATATGATTCGATAAATGATTTTCGTATGAATGGATGCTTTTTAGTGAAGGGTATAAATATCTTTATAAAATGTGTTTTTATGAAATTATTGATTTTCGTCCACTCACAGTCTTTTCTGATTTTTAATGTCCTTCAGGTTGATCACAGATGTGGACTATAGCAGTGACCGAGACATCACACTCCTCCATCGGATCTTGGCGCGCTTTGGAAGCGGATCGGGCTGAAGGTTTGAATTATCTCTTGTCTGACACTTCGTATCAGACGAGATCATGACACATCCCTTGTTAATCCCGGGGGGATTGGGATGGGTCGTGACACCTTATATGTGTTGGCACGCACCTATCTAGCGCTGGGACTTTTGGGAGCTCACTGCTTTGAGTTTGATTGGAACTCCAAAGTTAAGCGAGTTAAGGCTGGTGTAATCCCATGATGGGTGACCCACTGGGAAGTTGCACTATGAGCTCCGAAGAACAAAACCGTGAAGGTAAGGCCCAAAGTGGACAATATAGTGCTAGATGGGACGGGTCTTGACAGAATGGTATCAGAGCTGGACCCTAACAGAGAAGTGTGCTAGCGAGGACGCTAGGCCCTAAGGGGGTGGATTGTAAGACCTGTGAGCTTTGTGGAGAAAGATCGGTGAACAATCTCATATTCCTGTAAGGGGATGGGTGATGTGCCTTATATGTGTAGGCATGCACCTATCTAGCACTAGGCCTTTTGGGAGCTCACTAGCTTTGAGTTCAGTTGGAACTCCAAAGTTAAAGCGAGTTGAGGCTGGTGCAATCCCATGATGGTTAACCCACTGGGAAGCTGCACCGTGAGCTTCCGAGAACAAAACCGTGAGGGCGAGGCCCAAAACAGACAATATGGTGCTAGATGAGATGGACCCTAACAATACATATTACCTGTCATTACCAGATAATTTCTTCCACTTCATTCCAAGTTCAAGAGTGAGTAGCAGAGCAGTACCCACGCCTCCTTGATGAACATGCATGCTAACGAAACCTGAGGGCTTTAAAACACAAGGGTGAGTGGACCTAGATTCTTGTTTTAGTTAAAATCCAAAAACATTCATAAGATACTTGCACGTAATACAAGAAATAATAATAACAATAATTTAAATAATACGACCATATGAGCCATGCAGAAACCAAAAAATACGTCACAATGTCAACCCATATCAAAATTGCTTATGAGCCGCTCTACATATGACTAAAACTGAGTGTCTTTGCTCGGTACCTCAACCACGTGAAATCTGAGTACCTTACACCGTTACCTCATGTCTATTAGAGCTTGGGGAACAAGCTGGTGCATTTTTAACTAGTATTACGAGCTACTTGGGTGATCAATCACGTGGAGGCTGGTATGTGGCCATACATATGGGTGCTAGATACTATATCTCAATCTCATCAATGTCATGGGGACTCTTATGTAATGCAACATGTGACTCAATAACATACGACTATGCATAGCTATTATATCACATAATACCAGAATAACCGGGTAAGCATCGTAAACCAATCATCACAATCAAATACAACAATTAATACACAACAAGGTATGCATGCTCAACAATTATCATAAGTGCAAACATTGTAAAACGTGCGAGTATAAAATCAATTTTAGGGAAGGGGGCCCACTCACACTAGTCGGGGAGTCAGATCACCCGAAAATTCAAACTAATCGCAAGCTCCCAATCGGTCCAACCTATGAAGACCACTCACAAAAGGTCAAACTCAACTCTAAAACCCATTCTATGTGTTTAACTCCTTACAGGTAATCTAAAATAGGCCTAGGATTACATAATAAGGCCCCTAATACATCTATGACTATTTGAAATCCCATAAAACAGCACCCACATGTGGGTGGGAACGTAAAAACAGTGCCTATATGTCGTCGTGGGCCGAAAAGGGCTTCATGCGCTGCCATGCCCCAGTAGGGGGCCTCACACGCCAACCTCGCGCCCTCACGTGCGCGTCACACTCCTTTGCTCATGTGCTACAATGTCGCACATGTAGCACAATGCCACACACGTTGCACGCATAGCACAGTGACACACGTGTGGCATATTGCAAAGAATATTCCCTAACTAACTCTAGTTTAACGCATTTAGGAGTTAATAGAATATGCTAACGCTATTAGCATATTCCATCAACTTCTGACGATGTCCGTTAGTTTTTGATGGTCGATCTAGTCACCAAAGTCCCACTGGGGATGAGGAACGAGTCACCATCTACGATGGTCGATTTTTGCAAAAATCCTCCGTTTTCGACCGTGAGACCACCAATCGACTCGCAAACACACTAGGATCTCAAAAATCTATATTTTAGCTCAAGAGACTACCTTAACTACCTCGAAAATGGGTGGAACTCTCGCGATTTTCCAGAAATCACCGAAGCCCCAGTCACAGTTCAATTGAACTCCAATGCTGCATGCAATTGCAGGGTTAGACTCGTCGTAAAGAGGTAGGTTCACCAAACAGGTTTGGAGGTGGAGATGCTACCTAAGTGGCCGTGAAAACACAGATTCCAGCGACTCCAACAGTTTTTGGTCGATGTCACCGTCGTCGGTGTGGCCTTAGAATTGACATGCAAATAGACCGTTAGGAAGCTCATCACAAGGAGGTTACACTGGTCTAATCAGAAAGGTTCGAAGTTACCTGGAAAAGCTTCAAGTCCGATCGGGTCAAAATTTTAATAACTCGTCTCGAGTTTACGGGATTATCGAGAATTAATTGAGGATTATCGGGACTAATCGGGATTAGTTGGGATAAAATGACGATTTTGCCCCTAGACAAGGTAAAATGTTAACTTTTGACATGAGAAGTCAAATGCACGTAGATCGAAGTCCATTACGTAGATCGAGACGATACGAGTGCGCAAACAAGCGGCACGTTAAAATCGGAAGACATACGGGAAAGTTACGGGTTAAGAACGGTTTTGGAAACTATTCATAGTTGCACGAAAAGAGAGACGGTTGACTTTTGGGTTTGTCTTTAATGGGACCCAAAATATCTCCTGTGGACCAATAGAAAAGTGACAAGTGTCACTCATCCATTAATCCACACAAACACATACATGCATCTACCATTTCCCTTCTTCCATTTCGATCCAAAATTGAAACCCCCTCCCTCTTCCTTATTCTTCTGCTATTGCCTGAGAGAGAGAGAGAGAGAGAGAGAGATAGAGAGCGAGAGAGAGGGCTGGAGAGACTGAGAAGGATGGTGGTGAGAAGTGGAGCCGCCGTGGACGGCTGAGGAAACCAGAAAAAGGTAAGTTGTGGGTGTTGAATTTGGCTTTTGGGTTTTAGATGTTTGGGGCTGGTTATAATGATTTGGACATGATCTGGGAGCTCGTACGAGCCTGTAGGAACAAGAATGAAAGGCAGATGACCTCTAGACATCCATAGAAGCAAGCTTGAAGTTTGGTCATGGGAGTTCGAGCTGGACATGTAATTTCTTGGCTTTGTGTCATGATTTTGAGGTCGCAGATCCCTTTCTAGGAAGTAGACGAATTGATTAGGCGAAGAATGGAGGAAAACGGTGGTCAGACTGCTGAGTTCTAGCCAGGTCGAGGTCGCAGGTCAAATTGACCCGTTACAATCAAACGAGACGACCCATCTGAAGGAAGACAATGATGACATGGAAGCCCACGTCATCTTGTTAGGCCACGTGACGATCTGTTAGAAGGTTGCAGTATAGTGAGCAACTGACGTGGCAAGTCCACGCTAGCCATGTCAAGGCACATGGACCAGTGAGAGGGTGCCACGTGGTAGGGTATCAGGATCTATCTGGTGACGTGGCAGCTGACGTGGTTGGTCCACGTCAGCATTTTCAGACCACATGGACCAATGGGGTAGTGCCACATGGCAGGGTGTTAGAGACATGTCAGAGGTGTTAGTAACACGTGGTAGGACGCGAGGCACCAATCATGGTGGGCCATATGATGGCTGTCAGAGCTGTCAGATGTCAGAGTTGTCAGGCTGACATCAGCAGGTGACGTCAGCAAATGACATCAGCATTGACCGTCGTGGACCAGACTTTGATCGACGCTTGAGGGTGCATGGGCATGAATTTTGAGGTTAAATCAATCTTGTTTGAAAGATTCTGACGATCTGAATCCAATGGTGGTGGTCTTAGATCGATCGAAGATTGTATGATAGGTCATTTGGAGGTTTTTAGCCTCGAGACATGTTTACTGTTCTGGGAGTTTTGAAGGTTTATGGTATAGACTTGTATAGGTTGATAGTGACCTTTGGATATGATTTGGATAGGCCTGAATGTCCCGGAGATTGTGGATTAGCCTCGGAGTGGCTTACGGTGCAAATTGTGAGCCCCTAGCTTGGACGGTCTATGAGTGGACTTTCTTTTATAAAATGATGCATGCATAACTATTTTATATGTTTTATGAACATGATTTGAGATGCAAAGATTGTATATGATTTAATTATGGTTTGTGTTGATGATTTGGCATTTTCGTAGAAAATGTGATATTGCACGTATTTTGAGATTTCTACTTTTATATGATACTTGGGCTTAGGCCAAGTATCCTACGCGCATATGAATGATGTGATTTGAATCATTTCATGGAAAGACGTGAAATTACGGAGATGCGTGAAATCGATATTCGGGCTTGAGTCCCAGTTGGAAATCATCTTTGACTATTTGTAATTTGGAAAAATGATTTGAATAATTAAATGGTTTTCAGATTTGGAAATATATCTCAAGCTTGTGCCCCAGTTGATTTGTGGTTTGACTTAAAGGATAGTCAAACGTGAGATTTTGGGCATGTGACCTTGTTACGGATTTATGAAATTGGATTTGATAGGATTCTAGGAATCCTAAATTTATGAAGTGTTTCTAAACACTATTTTTAATGATGGTTTGTGGAAAACGATTTGATGAAACTATATTCTGGGTTTGGGATATTTGGAAATGATTTGAAATGTTTGTGAAATGTTTTCCACACGACCATCCTCTATGATGTGATGATAGCCTTCAGACGTCGACCATCCTGTGTGATGTGTGATCCTGGAAAGGACGTGATGATAGCCTCTGAACGTCGACCATTCTGTGTGATGTGTGATCCTAAAGAGGATGTGATGATAACCTCTGGACGTCGACCATTTTGTGTGATGACCATCTTGTGTGTGTGATCCCGGAGGGGATGTGATGATAACCTCCGGACGTCGACCATCCTGTGTGATGTGTGATCTTGGAGAGGACATGATGATAGCCTCCAGACGTCGACCATCCTGTGTGATGTGTGATCTTAGAGAGGTCACGAGTACACTACTTGGAGGTGAGTAGCTCTGAAGGGAGGCTCAGGCTCAGGAGTGTCATAGAACTCCTAGACATCGAGTTGTGGGCTCCGAGCATGGTGTCTACTCGGATGTGTAATCCTGAGTCGCACGTGTAGCGCTAATATGTGACTAGTGGTGATATAAGATGATAAGAAGATGTGTTACTTATGTTTACATACGACTATGGATTTGAGTTTATGTTCGGGTAGAAGCCCTATTGAGATGATTTATGAGAATTGTTTGGGTTGAGATCCCACGTGTTTTGATTTGGGCTGAGACCTTATGAGATTTGGTTTTTGGGCTGAAACCCTACTGAGGAAATGGTTTTGATTGAGAAGCATTTTCACTGTGCATTGATTTGAAAAACAATATGATTTGCTTTTAAGAAAATATTTAAAATACTATTTTCTGATGCATGCATGCTTTTTACGTGGAGGGTATAAATGTCATTTTTTATAAATGCTTTTATAAACACAGCTTTTATGGTTTTTGATACCCTTCAGGTTGATCGCAGATGCGGGCTGTAGTAGAGGTCGAGACGACACATGTCGCTGCATACTCCACCAGTCACTACGCACTCGGGTACCCCAAGTGGGTTATTATTTTATCCCTAGTCTGGCACATAGTGTCAGAAAGGGAGCAGGGTACATCCCACGATAATCCAGGAGGATTGGGATGGGTCTTGTTAGCTTGGTATCAGAGCATTAAGTTGCTCTTGTAGTGTTGCACATATGTCGGATGTTATGTCCCTGGGCTGTTATCATCCTGTCATCAACCTAGTAGTGAGGGTGAGAATTGGAAAGTTAAGTGGGAATGAACCCGGATAGATTCAGTTAGGTATAGTATGTCGTGTTTCAGCGTGTTAAACCTGAGAAGGGCCGAGTTTCTTGTGTGCCTAGCGACTGAAGACCGTAGAGTTACGAGTGTATGGGATCCTTGGATAATAGTTATTGGTTGAGTGGATGCTAGTATCGTCATCATCCAGAGTCGTGACTGATGATTGATCATGATGGATGTGCCGAGGTCATTGATGACCCCAGTTTGAGATTAGTTGAAGAAGTTACCAAGAAGTGGTACTTGTGGATCGGATCCCAGGGTGGACCGATCAGCAGATCTTACGCTTGCGACAGGTACCTATTGCCCGTACAATTGCGTTATCTTGATAGCGATGGGTTGCCACCCGAATGAGTGATCTCGATAGCAATAAGCTTTTTGAATTGGTCTGCATGAGGTTTGTGGCAGGAATTACTATCTACGGTTTTGGATGAGACTATCAAGAGTTGGGCGACGTTCAAGGAATGTTTCTTACGGTATAATCATCCTAGTCTTATCGAGATACGAGGGAGGTAGAGTATCTCAGGAGGTGGTGTAACGAATCGTCCCGAATTCCGGGATTAAATTGGTAACTAATGAATGATTAGTGAGATTAATCGGTGATTAGTTGAGTGATTTCGGACGGACAGTGCGAAATGACTATTTTTCCCATAGAGGTGGGCAAAATGTTGACTTTTGACTTGGGCTGTCAAATGGACTTTGGTCAATGACTGTGACGTAGTTCGGGACGTCACGAGTCCGTAGACAGGCGGCACGTTCGATTCCGACGTTCGACGGGAAAGTTATGAGGCTCGGAAGTTGAGAGGCATTTTGCTAATTTTGTGCAAAAGGTATTTTGGTATTTTCCTTTGCATTGGGATTTGTTCCCAACCAGTCAAGGACACTTGTCCCATGTCTGGAAGGCTGTGGAAGCCTCATTCACCGCCTCACAAGTGTTTAAAATGGTTGCATGGTTTTGGTCAAAAAATAGAGTGATCGAGTATGTGCGAGTGAGTGCAACCGTGAACCCACCTCTACAATAGCCTTCAAACTTAACCTATTGCTAGTGACCTGTGAAAGAAAAAGACAGAGGATGGTGAGATAAGCGTGGTGGTGGCCACGGTGGAGTTTGCGATGGCCAGGTAAGGAAGAAAACCCATGAATACTTTGCTTGAATTAAAAAATGGCAAACCGTGATCTAGCTGTTGTTGATCGAATTGGTTATTTGGGTAAGCTTCTGAAGGATGTAAGGAGTCGATTGGGACCAAAACCGAAGCTTAAGGTGGCCAGGATCAATGGTAGGACTTGGTTGCAGAGCATGGGTTGGTGCTTCAATTTGAAAGGTAATTTCCAGTTCTTATTTTCGTGTTTTGAAGTCATAGATGGATAGGAAATGTTTGAACGAAGTTATAGGGATTGAAAGGACTGAAAAAGATGGAGAATTGAGTGAAAATCGGTCACGCCAGTCCGGTTGGACCAGATTTGCAGAGGACCGAACTAGACCGGGCTCACGCGAAGACATGGATGAACAGTACCAGTGCCTAACTCCTCCGCGTAATGCCTTTGGACGGCGCATGAGGGCGCGTGGACCCTCATTTCGAGGCACAGCTAACATGAGTTTTTAAGTATTCGATGTAACGAACATTTTGGGATTGGTTTCGAGTCGATCGGACATCGTTTCGATATAGTTCGGGATGTCTGAAGGTTTAGGATAGAGTTTAAATAAGTTTAAAAATCTGAGAACATTACGGGGAGTTAATGGAAGGTTATTGAAGTGGTTAGTGACCTTAGAATGTGATTTGGACAGATCTGAGAGTTACGATGATGGTGAATTAGCTGGGAAAGGCGTATTGCACGTGTATCGAGACGACAACGAGGATGGTCTGTGAGTGGACTTTGCTTTCTAAATTTCAATGCATTCATAACTGTTTTATATGTTTTCTATAACGACCTGTCCCGAAAATTAGGGCTAAGACAGTGATTAAGGTGAGATTAGTGAGTTTAATCGGGGGTTAGTTGGTCCCGATAAGGTCGTTAGCTTAGAATGATGATTTTGCCCCTAGTTCGGGCAAAAAGTTGACTTTTAGTTTGGGTGGTCAATTGGATATTGACCAGTGACCAGGACGTAATTTAGGACGTCACGAATCCGTAGACAGGTGGCACGCCCGATTCCGACATCCGAGGAGGAAGTTATGATGTTCGGAAGGTTGAGGGCATAACCGTAATTTGGCTAAGTAGGGGGAAAAAGTTGACTTTTCGTACGAATGGGATTTTGTACGATGACCTAGGACCGTTAGGTAGATCTTTTCGTCCTGAGTTCGATGACAGGTGGCACGTATTCATCGGACTTACGATGTGTGAGTTACGGGTCTAGAAATGTAGTGACACAATCGTAATTTTGGGGTTCAAGAAGGGGCATTTTGGTCTTTTGCACTTGGGATTTGTGCAATAGAGAGGGACAAATGGAGGGCTGAGATTGAGCCACTTGTTAAAGGAAGAGGGAGGATGGTGACACGTGTAGGGGTTCTGGTTGGTTCTAGGGAACACGGTCCCAATTATTTGGGCATAGTGTTCATGTTTGTTCTTGGAACCAGACTGAAACAGAGGGAGAGAGTTGAGGGAAATTGGACGGTGCCCAGGAGTGTTGATGTGTTCTGGTGAGGGAGTGAGTGATCAGAGCTTGAGAGGGAGACAGTGAGAAGGTTGGGAGGTGAGGACTTAGTGTGTGTGCTAAGTGTGAGCTCACGGGAAAACCAGGGGGGAAAACAGAGAGCAGTGAGGAGTTTTGGGTGGTGGTGCTACCGTGGTCGATCAATCGACGTTGCTGGTGGTGTTTAGAGACAAGATTGGAGCCTTAGGAACCCAGTGGACACGGCGGAGCTCACGGTGGAGAACAGGACACAGGTAATTTTTTTTGTTTTCCTCTCTGTGCTCTGTTTTACTGTTTAGGTTCAGACGTCTAGTTGTAGCATTTGGGGTTGAATCGAGGAATCCAGTGAGGTATGGGGGACTCAGTAGGGTCCCAGGTATCTTCTGGTTGTGCAGCCGTGACGGGGAAGTGCACGGCGGAGGCTAGAACGACGGAGAGTACCGGTGTGCTCTGTTTTTCTGTTTTGCTTCAAACGTTGAGTCGTGGCTTTTGGACGTGAGTCAACTGCTTTAGTGAGTTGGGTAAGACTCAGTGAGGTTCTAGGAAGAGTTTAAGACAGTCACCGTGACGGGGGGTGACCGGGTTGAAGGGATCGTGAAACAGGGGGCTGGTTCGAGTTTTGTTCGAGCTTGAGCCGACGAGTTGTAGGATGAGTCGAGGTGTTAGAGTGAGGGGGATGAGTTCCTTAGGACGGGACGAAGCAGATGGTGAAGAAAGGAGCAGTTTTGGTGCAGGCATGGCGGAGAACCGGTCACGCCGGTTCGAGTTACAGGGACTGTTTCGAACCGGGTCGACCAGAGGTTGCTAGTGACACTGTAGCTGGCGCATGAGGGCCACGCGCAGCCACTTTGGGCGGCGCATGGGGGCGCGTGCGGCGGCGTTTGGGAAAACGATCAACATGGGTTTTAGTCTAGGTGTTGTGACAAGTCTATTGGAACTGGTTTCGGGTTGTTCGGACGTCATTTGAGATTAGTTCCGCGAGGGAGAAGGTTAAGGGTTTCGGTTCATTACGTTTAGGACTCGGGGATTTTTGGGTAAAATTAGGTAGACTTGCGTAGACGTGTTCGTAACGTACTTTGGTGGTTGTTAATAAGATCGGGGTTGCCCGAGGAAGCTGAGGAACGTACGGGACATTCGAGACGCGATTGAGGGCTCGGTACTGTGAGTGGACCCTTTCTCTAAACTCGAGCATGCATAACTGTTTTATTTATGTTTTACGTTATTAAGTATGTTTTTATGTTTCTCATACGGTTATATGTTGGTTTTACCTAATGGCACGTTTTTCGAGAAAGTTTGATTTTCAGCACGTTTTACGAGAAAAGTGTGATTTCTGAATATGATGCTATGGATTTGGGATTCAATGGTTAAGTGGCTTAAATTTTCATAAAGGGCTTTTGAACCAGGATTTGGTGATTAAAGGGTTTTCGATTTTGAAATCGGATTTCGGTAATGGGATTTGATTCTAAGGTTGAAAAGTGGAATTCCGAATTTGGGTTCGGAATGACGGTTCTGGATGCCGGAAGGACATCGGACCAGTGATTTCGGATTCGGGTTTGGATGTGGATTGATAAATGGTTTTCAAATGGTTTTGATTGGATTTGCTGGATCTGGTTATTGGGTTTAAAGACCCGGATTATGATTGACGGGGGACGGGCCCGGATTGGGTTTAAAGACCCGGATTAAAGACTCGGGAGTTTAAAGACTCGGATATGAGGCCTGAATTGAGTTTAAAGACTCGGATAGATCCAGCAGGTTTGATCGGTTGGTTATAGCTTGGTACTTATGTTTCTGATACTTATATTTTAAGACGTTCATGGTATGATTTCTGTAACTGTTTTTATAGTGTTTCTGTTTTTATGATGAGGTTTATGTGATTTATAACTGTTTTAGTAACTGGGTTATGCATGTGGTTTCAAAACGGAGGGCTAAAACCCTGGTTTTATTATGAAATGGTTTTCAGAAATGATTTTATTATTTATGGTCCACTCACACCTTCTGTTTTTAACTTGCCCTCCAGGTCGTGGAGCTAGCGCGGGGTTTCGGCGTCGAGGCAGCTTCTAAGGCATAGAAGTCACGAGAGCGATCCCGGAGTGTTGTAAAGTTTTCCGTGTGCGTGTATCTAGTTACCAGTTTTCTTTCTGTTGTATTCAGTACTATGCTCTGTAAAACTTGACTTCGGGGTGTTGTACTTATTTGTCTCCTGCGTCTGATGGTGTTGTTTAGTAGTTACCTTGGTGTTGTGTCGGGGTGTCAGACGGGAGTAGGATTTACCTCGGTTTTCGGGGTGAAACCGGGGTGGGTCCTGACATTTTCTATATATGATTTCTATGCTTATGATTATGGTATTTATGATTTACATAAATGCACGTATTTTAATGTGATTTACGTAATTGCACGTATTTCGAGAATATGGTTTATGCTATGCTTTGATGAGTTGGATGGAATCCGACAGCGATCGAGATAAGTTGACGGAATCTCAATAGTGATCGAGATGACTGAGATGAGCAGGATAGAATCTAGAAGCGATCAGATGATTCTAGATGATGTCGGATACGTTTAGAAGATGTTTTTCTAGGGAGCTTGGACGAGGGTTGCCTCTAGCTCTGAGCCTGGGGTAACAGACGCGTGAGTTACAATGATCATTGAGCGGGACAGAGATGATCCTGAGTGACTCAGTGAGATCACAATGTCCTCCTATTTCGGTTGGATTACTGGAGACACGGGGTATGCCTGGATTTGTGACAAGTACCCTAGTTATCTTTGGACGTATTGCATGAGTGTTAGGTTCAGGAGCTGATCCCATAGAGTTGGGACATGCGAATGAGTACTTCGACCAGTACTATGTTGGGTGTAGTTTGGTAAACCGAGATTGTTCGGGTTGGATAAAGAGGTAAGAGAGATAAGGTTTTGACTTTAAGATAGATTGGTTTCCGGGACACGTGGTTGATGTCTGAGTAAGAGATAGCTTGGAGGCCGGAAAGATGCTATAGGATGACTGTTTGGGATATGGGACACGAGTTGTGACGTCCCTAGTTAGCTCAATGAGCTTGGAGTGATTCAGGTTATGCCGAGTTTCCCTAATGAGCTATTGGAGGATTTGTATGGTTACCACCTAGAGGATTTTTTCCGACGAAGTCCTGTAACTAAACTTAGTGGATTTGCAGTTCAGTTGGCTTGGAAGGTTACTATTAGGAGACCCAATGTTCCTTTTCGAAATTCGATGGAACTTCAAGACTTAGATTTGATGCAGCAGCTGGACAATGTGGACATAAATCCTTATCCTGGAGGTTCTTAGTGAACTTCTCATCACTCATGGATGAATAAGCTTGTAAAAGTTGTGCTGAGTTGAAAAGCAGAAAGTGCTTGGTGTCACTTAACGTGATAAGTGAGTATCAGGCTTGGTGGACCCGTGTTGGTGTTTTGGGTCATGTTACATTGGCTGAAAGAGCTAGTATGGATCCTCCAAGGATCGAGTGAGACGGTTGAGGATCGAGGGAATTGAGAATTGAGATGTTGAGGACCGCTTTGGATTATGGATCGAGTGAGATGGTTGAGGATCGAGATGATCGAGAGGATAGAGATTGTGTTGGATTGACGTCGGCCAACCATGCCAATTGAGATTGGATTTACTCAGAATGGATGAGTGTCATTGATTCTCGGGTGGAGGTTTCCTTTCGTGAATGTAGCCTGTTGACGTGATTGACTCAAGAGGGAGTCAAGTTGATTTTGGTTTGAGAGGATTACTGAATTAAAGGTTTATAGCATGACTTCAGGATCCGACCCTTTGCATTTTCAGGATGGGGGTCGAGGTTTAGATTGGTACATCTTGGTAGACGAGAGTTAGTTGGTCTCTGGAGTTGGTCAGGTGACTAGGAGAATTCAGAAATGACGTTGAGTAAGATGTTGAGTATAGTGTACAATCTATCCAGGATAGAGATCGAACAAATAGGTTCCAGGGTTGGACCATGTTTGACATAGTAGCCATGTAGTAGACGGACTAGATCCAAGATTATTGTGGTGTGTGGGTTGGATTGTGGATATTGGTATGTAGCTCGGACGTTGCGTGAATACAGTCCTTGAGTAGGCCTGAGTAGTGCCTTTATGTTTGTGTGATGTGGGTGCACCTGTCAATAGTGCACATTTGACAGTGAGATTGCTAAGTGTTGATCATTCCAATTGATGTGGTACGATCATTAGATTGAGTCCGAGAGGGACATGGTATGGTAATCGGACAAGGTCCGATGTTGATTGTACATTGAGTACAAGGACCATACATTGAATACTGTGCCCTAATGCAAATTGGTCTTAGAGGGTTCATTGATTATGTGAGCATGGAGCTCAAGGCCATGATGGGCCTGAGGAACCCTAGTGGATTATACGTTGTAGACTTGTGCATCGAGATAAATTTTGAGACTATAGTTTATTTTATTATTATTTCTCGTAAAACATGTATGTTAACTATTATGATAACTTTTGAGCTTGTTTCTAGACTAAGGGGTTAAGTATGTTTTAAGCTTTCAGTTTTAAAATGAAATACTTGTAAGATCCATTCACCCTTTTGCTTTTGTACCCCTCTGGTCTTAGAAGTCTTCACGCATTTTCGAGGAGTTTCTCAAACGTTGCTCATATATTCACACCGGTCGTTTGGGCATGACACATCAAGAATAGGGGTAACATAAGTAGTTTCTTAAATATTATGATCATCAAGAAGTGTACTGTGATCTGTACTTCCGTTATGTTTCAGATGCTTTGCCATATAATAGATCGACCTAGTTCCCATTCTTTTCCTATGGAATTGCTTTATCTGAAACACAAAGAAGGACACAGTGGGAAGAAAGCAACCCCAAACTCTATCTGGCCAATCATCGTTGTCAAGGTGAATATGTAGATTCTCCTAAGCGCAGATCATCAAGAAGTATATTATGATCATTCGATGGATGGCATTCAAAATCGTGAGTATGCAGATTCTTTTTTTCATAGATCCCAAACAAACCTCGATGCTGTAATGAAGGAAATTTCCTCTTCGCTAGTGAAATCTAGCAAGGGGAATGATACATTGCCCAACACCCACAGTAGGGGACTTACACTTACAAAATGTCTTTAGAGACAACATAAGATTGATGAGGTTAAAGGATTAGCTAAGGTGTAGAGGTGGTTGGAAGAGAAACTCGTAGCACGAAGGGGCAAAGGAAGGGTTATCTAGGGAGGAGCAGAATAGCATGTCATTAACGTTTTTTTAAGGGAAAATGAAGTAGATGGGTATTCCTTGGGCACAAAACAAAAGATGAGGGGCAATTTTTTAGGTGCTGGGATATCTCAACAATTGGTGATTGAGAAGTATGTACCTAGTATAGAATTAGAATATTAATAGTACCTAGTATCATGAATCCGCGCTAGGATAGATGATTGAAAATAGTAAAATCCAATGGAAATAGGGTGAGCATACATATAGATGAGAAAAAAAGAAACATATAATGTGAGGACCTGCGCCCTAGAGTCACGGTTAGAAATCCCACATCGCCCGGGGGATCTGGGGGATGCGCCTTATATGTGTGGCCGAGCATCTATCCAACATGGGGCTTTTTGGAGCTTACTAGTTTTGGATTCCTAAGGAGCTTACTGGTTTTGGATTCCTAAGGAACTCCAAAGTTAAAGTGAGTAGGGGCTAGTGCAATCTCAGGATGAGTGGCCCACTGGGAAGTTGCACGTGAGCTCCCGAGAACAAAATCGTGAGGGCTGGGCCCAAAGCGGACAATATCATATTGGAGAAGGTCGGGTTGTGACAATTTGGTATCATAGCCCAATCCCAGCCGGAATTGAGTGTGCCAGCGAGGATGTTGGGCCCCAAGGGGGTGGATTGTGAGAACCCGTGCCCTGGAGGCACAGTTAGCAATTCCACATCGTCCTAGGGATCTGGGGGATGCGCTTTAAATGTGTGGGTGTGCATTTATTTAACAGGAGGCCTTTTGGGAGCTCATTGGCTTTGGATTCCTAGGGACTCCAAAGTTAACCGAGTAGGGGCTGGTGCAATCCCATGATAGGTGACCCATTGGGAAGTTGCACGTGAGCTCTCAAGAACAAAACCATGAGGGCTGAGCCAAAAGCGGACAATATTCTGTTGGAAAAGATCGGGTCGTGGCATATAAACAGACCATATTGAAAATGAGTTTGATTAACAGTATTTACAATAGCCTTTTAGAGGCGCCGTCTTGCCTACATTAACCAATGTTCAAAACAACGCTAGGCACTCCCAGGGCAGTAGGTAAGGGCCTAATGCCTAGGCGCCTAGGCGGGGTCCATATGGACGCCTAGGCTTTTTTTTCTTAAGGAAAAATTCAATAAACAAATAATACAATAAATACTCCTAAATAAATCTAGAATTCAAATACATTTAAAAACAGATAACTTAAATTAGAAAACAAAAATGTTAGGAATGAAACTTTTATAAAGAACATAAAGATGAACGGGCAAAATACATAGGACTCGAACACAAACATAAACCTTCAAAATGTATAGGACTCCAACATAAATATAATTCAATTTTCTATTTAGTTCAAATTTATTTTGGCAATTATTAACTCAAATTATTTCAAATTAAAAGTAGCTAATAATTAAATTAAATTTTATCCATGAGCCCAAGTTGAAGTTTTGGAGACAACTAGGCCCATCAGATTAAAAATAACTAGCCCAAATTACAAGCAAATATTAATTAAATTGAAAGTAACTATTAAGTATTAACTATTATTGTTTGGCATGCTTGCTTCCTAGTTTCTGTCACCATCACAAAGAGGCAAGACATAGAGAGAGTGAGGGACAGAGATATAGAGAGACAGAAATGGTGTGAAAGAGAGAAAAAATAACTAGAGAGACGAGAATTGAGAGAGACAAGAAATCGATTGATCGAAATTTGAGAGAGAGACTCAACACCTTGAGATATAGGCGATGTCCGATCGCGATGCTGCGATGTCGTGATGAAGAACATTAGTGTAGAAGACGACGATGTCGCGACATCCCAACAGTGGTGCGATGTCGATGCAGATGATGTGATCGAAGCTGCAAAGGGTGAGTCTTGTTCTCCAGTCTCGATTCAACCTGCAAAAGGTGAATACAGGGTAAATTTGGTTCTACGAATTGGGGGTGTTGAATTGAAGAGTTGGGAATAATTTTGTGTTGAATTGAAGATTTGGGTTCATTTGAATTATGTTTGTGTATGGATTGAAGATTTACTAATAATTTTATATTGAATGCATGCTTTTGGACTGACCACCAGACATCGTTATCAAGACTCCACATCCAACGAAATCAATTGCCTGTACTAACTACTCCGTAGGGCCCCACACTGCCAACCACGACAGAACTATGGCAACCCCGACATCGAATGCCAAACCAAGACGATCTACGATTTAATCCTACTAACTATCGTACCGATATCCTAACTATCAGGTTGATGACGGGCTGTTACCACTGTAGAGACATCACATCCTTGACCTGCACTTCACTCCAAGAGCTACACGGTTGCTCGAATAGAGACAACCTCGCTCTGATACCACCTGTCAGTATCAGAGCGTCCTAAGTATCCTATGAGCCAACCTGCTCTGATACCACCTGTCAGGACCCATCCCAATCCCCTCGAGATTAACTCGGGACGCTCCTGATCCCGTCTGACACAGAGTGTCAGACAAGGGAAATTCCAACTTTAGCCCTCTCGGGCTTCAGAGTACGCCAGGATCCGGAGGAGGTATGTGATATCTCAGTCTCTGCTATAGCCTGCATCCGCCGTCAACCTGAAGGGCAGTCAAAACATTTAAAAGCTGTGAGTGGACAAAACAACAATTTATAAAAAAAAATTATCGAAGACATTTGTACCCTTCACTAAAAAGCCTGCATGCATTCAAAAACTATTTATCCAAAAGAACCATAAAGAGACCAAACATGCGGGCCACCGCCCAAATCCAGGTGGGACTCGGCCCAAAACCAGTACATAGATCATATAATATAACATATACATATAAATCATGCTACCAATCCTGTCACGGTATCTAAAGCTACGCGCGTGCTACCCGGGGTCTCAAAGCCCAAGTCTCTCAGGGTCCACCTAGGTCAATGTCTGTAGATCAATGACCCTCCCTGAGGTTATAATCCAAGCCCTCTTGGGAGTAACGTACCCATCGGGGGTGAGTCCACTCAGTTAGTGCTCCGTGACTACTCCGGGGTCTACTCAGGCCAACGACCCTCCTCGAAGGAGACATTCCAAATAAGGAAGGTATATTAATATATATATAACGAAAACAATCATGCCCAGTCCCCATAAACATTCATGAAACTAGAAATCCATTTAGGGTCCTCGACCCGAAATCATAAACGTGAAGTAACTGGGCCTCGTGCCCGAACTCAGGACTCAATTGGGCATCGTGCCCAATATCTCAGGGTCAGTCACGACTACGATCGTAGTGATGCATGCAACCATCCGTCCAAGACCGCTCATAATCCTGGTATGTCGCCGTGAACGTATCAACCGAAGCGACCACCACAAGATCATGGTGCAACCGTCACCGATCGATATCCTGAACCGTCAGCACTCCCAAGTCGAGCCTCCAGTGGCTGCTCAACATCGGTACGTGCATCGTGACCTCTCCGAACGGAACCCATCTTAGTCCAGATGCGAGCATCGTATCGTCTGTCGCCGTGCACAGAGCACCCGCCGCGACCACGACTCAGACCCGTAGATCATCAATAGGGCTAGATGCCCGAGACAAACCAAATGGGTCTCATGCCCAACTTTATCCTTTTTAAATCCAAAACCATTTCATTTAAACTAACGTAGAAATACAAACCTGTATAGGCACTGTATAAGGCTGAAACCTCGAAATACGTGCCAATACGTAACCACACAAAAATGCACTCATGGCATCACAAAACATATTCATAAAAGCATATAAAATAGTTATGAATGCATTAATTTGGAAAACCAAGGTCCACTCACAGACCGTCCGAGCTGCCACCTTGATACGAGTGCCATACGGCTCTTCCGGGCTAATCACCATCATCGGGACTCCCAATTCTGTCCAAATCAATTTACAGGGTTACTAACTACCTTATTAACCTCTCACTAAAGTCCCAGAATTTTTAACTATTTTTAAACCGATCCTAAACGTTCGGACACCCCAAAACCTATCGAAACAATGTCCGATCGACACCAAACCAGTCCCAAAATGTTTGTTACATCGAATAGATGATTTCACATGGTTGAACCATCCCCAGAAAGTGGGCCATGCGCCCACACACGTTGGCCAAAGCCACTGTGCGTGGGAGCCACGCGCCGGGCACTGTTCTTCTCCTTCCTCGCGTGAACCGGTCCGAACCGGCCAGTTCGGTCCAACACCTGCAACTGGACCGGCGTGACCGGTCCAAGCCAAATCCTTCATTGTTTTTCATCCTTTTTATTCCTAATTAATTCCATTCTACCTATTTTGATCCTAGGAACCTAAACATATAAATTAAACAACCCAAAACACCCAAAATCAAACCAGTCCAATCCTTTCCTCACGGTTCAAAACTTCCAAAACCTCCCCAGGGCTTCCTCAACCGTGAACCACCACCAAAACCTTCCTAATATCATCCTATCAACTTATTAAGCCCATTCCAATTACCTAAAACCGTCCATAATGAATAAAATCGAAAATAGAAGGGAAAAGGGCAAACCGATTACCTCGTCGGGTTTTTCCTCCACGCCGCCGTCCACGACGGTTCAGGCCTCCTTGCAGTCACCTCTCAGTCCTCAGCCACTCTCTGTCTAATCCTCAGGTTGAACCAAGTGAGGGGGAAGGGATTGGGGTGTGGTCATGGTCGATGGGCATTTGGTGAGATCGGGTTTTGGGATGCACGAACAAAGGGAGGGGGATGCATGTGTGCAATCATAATGAGCAATGGATGAGTAACACTTGCCACTCATCCATTGGGCCTTCCCAAAATATCTTGGCCCCACTTAATGCCAAAAGGCATTCATCTCGTAAAACGTGCAATAGTTCCTCGGAACTTCCGTGACCCATAACTTCTTCATTCGACGTCCAAATTCGACGTGCCGCTTGTCTATGAATTTGTATCGACTCGGCCTACGTAACGGTCCTCGGCCCTCGGCCATCGGACCACCCGATCAAAAAGTCAACATTTTGCCCACGACTAGGGGCAAAACGGTCATTTTGCATCGTTCGTCCGATTTCGCTCAACTAATCACCGATTAACCTCACTATTCCTGATTGGTCACTAATCTAATCCTGGAATTCAGGACGGGTCGTTACACAAAACCTCTACGTGTAATAAACTTTGCAAGCGCATACGACGTGTAGATAGTATAGATTCAAGCAAAGGGGGTTTGTTACGTTTTATGAATGAAGTAAATTAACTAATAATAACTAACTAAGTCGAGCTAGGTTTCTATTCACCTTTACTAATTATAGTTCACCTCTGATTCCCTTGATTAGATTACTATGCATGTTTTCTGAATTAAGTGCCCGTGCAGGGGTCCAGCTAAGGCTCACCCCACACATATTATCTTCTCTTTGATTGCATGTTTAAGCATGATGTACCCGCCCTTAAACGTCTATTATCGATGGTGCGTGATAATGCATGAAACATGAAGAAGATTTGATGACACTACACTATCCCTATAAAAGTGATGTGCAATTCTAGTGAGTCATGAGTTTAGATTACGAATAAGAGTCCCCCCCCCCCCTCTAATTGAAGGGTGAACACAAACATCGAGGTGATCCGTCAATAAATTACATCAACAATTATATGTAAATAAGGTAGCCAAGCTTATAAGTATAAATTGAGTTCATGAAGCGCAGTAATCCAACAAATCCAAGCATGCATAACAATCATAATCAAAAGCCAAAAATCTAAGTAAGAACTACCATGGCTAGGGCTTCAAGTAACCCTAGCCCTAATTACACTACTCAAACATTATTGAATAAAATAATGACATAATTAAAAGGTGCATAAACATAAATAATGCAATAAATAATAAAAGGAAGGAAAACTCCCTCAAGGTAGACGTGCTGAAATTAAGATGCTTGAATTGTAAAGAGTGCTTGAATTAAGATTAAAAAAAACTCTAAACTAAGAACATGAATTGAAGTACAAATTTTGACAGAGTTTCAGGGACCTTCAAGAGGTAAATTCGACCGCGCCCCCCCCCCCCCCCCCCCCCCCCCCCGCCCCGCCGTCCACGGGCGACAATAAACCCTAATACCCCTATTTATAAGAGAATAATTAATCCTCTTAAAAATAGGAGTTTACAATTAAATTCTATAAGGAAAAGGCTTCCTAAATAATTAAGAAATCTAATTAAAACCTTTCCTACAAGTAAATGAATTGAAAATAATAATAGAAAAGGAAGTAGGACTAAAATCCCTATACAATATGGAGATTAGGTGTAAAAAGAAGTTGGAATGATGCTAAAAAAGGCCTAAAACTTGGAATTAAAACTTCAGGAGACGTTTCAGTGGTCAGCCACCGAAATTGGGGCGATCAAAGGCTCATTAACCCTTGGTCAAAGGCGCATGGTTGCTGTTGGGAGATTCGGCGGGCACGCATCAAATCTGGAGTTGCTACTGCAGTATGCGCGCGCTAAAGAGTCAGGCAGGATGTTCGGTAGGCATTTACCGAATAGGAGGCGCGCTACAGTGACATGGAAGGAATCTCTGACGCCTATTCGGTGGGTATCCACCGAATTCCTGTGCCATTTTCTTTCCTTCAAAACTTCTTCGTTTTAACTCCGATTTAAGTGATTCTTTCTCTCAAATTCTCGTAATTCCAAACTCTATTTGATCTACACATTTCTCACAAAATATATTATTTTCTCCAATTGCATAGAACGAAATATTAACAAAATATAAGTAAAAGGGCATTAAATCATGGATAAAACATGCATAAATTATGATCTATCAATAAACTCATCGTCCAAGCTTACCATCTTTCAGGCATGGCTTCCCAGCCATATCATGGGCCTTTCCCACGTTCATACTTCTCTTCAATTTTCATAAAATGATTTCAAAAACCTTCCGGAAGATCGTATCACACTTGTTTTCGAGTTTCCAAGACTAGAACTAGGAACCCAAAGTAGAAGCTTCACGGGTTTCAGATTCTCCCCATCACTTTTCTATGTTTTCCTCCTTTATTTCTCTTAGTTTTCTCCTCTTTTCGCCCTTACTTTCTTTCTTCTTTCTCTTTTTCTCCTTTCTCCTTGGCTAACTCCCTCTTTCTCAGGTTTTCATTTGTTTCCTCTTTTTTCTTCATGTTCTGCCGCCAAGCACTAAACCCCCCATAGGACACACAAAACACACATAAATAGCCATGTAATTCGATGGGAAAGAAATAGGGAGAAAAGTGAAGAATTTTCTAGAACTCTCTAGTCCATTTGTGCAAAATAACTAAAGCACCCTTAGTGGTCAAAATGACTAAAATGCCCTTACTCATCTTTGACCTATAACGTGCTTATCTGGGCTTTTTTTTCGGCGTACCACCTATGTACGTACTTTGGAATTCGAGACCTTCGTAATGGTCCTTGCAGAACTTTCATTGGGTATCCCAATCCAAAAGTTAACATTTTGACTATGTAGGGGCAAAATTGTCATTTTTTATTTCCTTATTTCTAGGGTGTTACAATCTAACCCCCCCCCCCCCCCCCCCCCCCCACCCCCCACCCCCAAAAAAAAAAATTCGAGGAAAAAATTTTAAACTATGAGTGTGGTTCAAAGGTTGCGATTAACATCACTAGGTTCCCCAACAGGGAATCAATTCTAGAAATAGATCATGTCTTATCTTTATACTCAAATTTGACAACAATGTTACTACTACAAGGCGACGACATCTGATCTCAATAATTCAGGAAGCTTGTGTAAACTAACTATCTATACCACACAAGCGGCCTCAAAATCGGACCTTGTACTGCTCAGGCCAAAAACTCATTATACTTTTCCGGGCCTAGTCTCTGTTATCCGCATAGAAATTTGATGACATAACCTTCTTATAAAATTTCCTTAAATAGTTTGTGTCTCACATTGCCCAAAAATCTTTACTCATCAGGTCACACCAATTCGCGTAAACACAAAACAAATTATCTAGTCAATTTGTGATATTTGGGTAACATAACACATAGATATTTCATTACTTCAAGGCACATTATTGCACTCCATCATAACATCATCAAGTCATTACCATATACCCACAAATCTAAGATCACTATTTATCTTATGTTCATAATGAGCTTAAGAAAAGAAATGTCCACATCAAGTCTATTATGATACTACTCACACACATGGATATATTAATTTCTGAGCTAGCCGCCATTTCACTTAATTTCCTTTAACATCTCCTTCTAACATAAAGTACTTGTCACCATTATTTAACTACCAATCATTCTTATGATATATCTTAAGTATCGGTCACAACATAACCTAATTTTAAGTCACACCAACCTCATAACCAAGTTGGTTCAAATCTCCACTCGGGTATTACTCACACTACATAACCGCACTCAACATTCGCTACTACCTTAAGCATCAATCATCTAGAGACATACTTAACTTCGACTACTCAAGAAACCAAATCATCATATTTGTGGTTACAATTTATGGACTAAGTTGTATAGGCTTCACAATCAGACACAAATCCCTGACTCATAATCCAAGTCAAAACATCAAACTCGTAGGGTTAAATCCCAATGTCATTATTATACGCGTCGGATCCGACATAAAATCTATTCATTGTAGGGCTAAACCCACAACCACATAACTCAACCACTCACGGATACATAATCTGAGTGGCCATCCAGGGATATAGCATCTGGACGTCAATCCCATAACTCAACCATTCAAGGATATATCATCTGAATGGTCGCCTAGGGATACATCATCTGGGTGTAACTCAACAATCCAAGGTAACATGTTCACAACATAACAATGTACGAATATCGAGTAAATATACATTTATAACAGACGACACTTACTTAACTAATTTTATATTCGAAAGTTAGCCTAAGCACATACATAACTTAAGTAAAACTGTGCATATGAAACAATTAACACTTTCCTGAAGATCATTGTGTTGTTATTTGATTATCATATTCAATTTATTTTCATATATTTCCCACACACAAAAATCAGGTTACCATGCCACATGTTTTCATTCTTGAAAACCAAATCAACATTTTCATAACATTTTCTTATAACGAGTAAGAGTACAAAAACCAATTTCAATTTATGGGTAAATCTTATAATGAAGTTAACTTATATTCCAAGTAATCCATATTCGAAACTGAATTCAACTCAACCTCTAATAAACACAATTCCATAAACGTATATTCCACTTACTCATAAAACATGTTCTTGAATTAATTCCATAAAATTGTTGAAATTCGTTTAAAAATTATCATCAAACCTTATCATATAATTATTGTCATAATACTAAAACAATTAAAATAAATTATATACTGGGGTGCATAGTTCATGACAAAAAAATCCAAAACCTTGCTCTGATACCAAATTGACAGGATACTTCCCTAAAATCCGTGAAAATTCGAGCTGGTCCTACCTACTTTCGTTTGACAACACTTGTTAGAGAAGGGATATTTCTTTAATTAAAAATTTCACAAATTATCAAACTAGGAAAACTAAGTACACTCTTGCGGGGTTTCCGCCCACGTCCAGTGCCACTTTCCCATCAACTAGTGGAATTTACTAGCTTAACCACAGTTAAAGTATTTAGTAAATATGCACCAAAATGACAAGAACCCACCAGATTACACAACAAAAGTGCCATCGGGCCCAGCTCTCGTCTGATAGACACCTTGTCACATAAGGGATACACACACAACATGCTAATTCAAGCTTATGTCTCACGAGCCTCAAACTCCGTGCAGCGGCCCTAAAGGGTTACAAAATCAAGAAAACGAGTGAATGGACGAAAAGAAATAGTTTAAAAATATAATTTGAAACCAACCATTATTTATGCTCCGTTTTCAAAAACCATGCATGCATACGAAAACCATTTCAAAACTATTTACAGTTTCTCATTCTCGAAGTATGTGAAAAACGTATACAAAGAAAGTATCAATCGGCAAGCCATCACAACAATCAACTCAAGCCAGCACATTAATCACAATGGCAAACATCAACCATTGCCCCACAAATAGTTACACCACAAATTCACTCGGGATTCGGAGCCTAGCTCAACGTCCGAGTCATCACAACACAATCTAACAAGCCATCACATCAATCCACATAATCAATCCACAACCAACATCAACACAGAACTCAAATATAGTTAACTCATAATCAATACATATGCACAACATCAATCATCACATCACAAGGCACTACCGGTAGGCCATCTCACACACACACACACACACACACACACACACACACACACACACACACACACACACACACACACACACACACACACACACACACACACACACACACACACACACACACACACACACACACACACACACACACACACACACACACACACACACACACACACACACACACACACACACACACACACACACACACAGGATTCAGAGCCCCTAGCTCGATGTCCGAGTGAGATCCGACTCAAGATTCAGAGCCCCTAGCTCGACATCCGAGTCGCCACAACAATATCAGTCCTAAGATTTGGAGCCCCGTCTGAGACTCACATTCAAACCACACAATCAACACACATCATCATATAATTACACATCATATATCCCAATCCAAATCCACAATCAGTATCACCACATATCACACATATCGAGGAATACGTATTCACATCACAACTCAATGTCACACTTCAAAATCATCATCATAACTCATACATCCCAATCCATAATAAGAAACACGGTCTAAGCCCTAAACATAGCATAATCACATTTTCTCGTAAAACATGTCGTTAAGGCTATTTTCATAAAAACCGTCCAGAAATCATATGAAATTCATAATTTTAGTAAAACCACTTATTTCCATAGTTCAAACCTTGTTTAACCCAAATCTACACTTAAAACCAAAGTCTGGAACATATACTCGAAGAAAACCTCGTAAAACAGCCCTCGAGTAATTTCTGTAAAACCCATCCAAACCTATCAAATCATTGACAAACCAACATCATAGTCTTTCAAATCACATTTCATGCAAAATCCCCAAAGTCACATGTGAATCGGAAATCAAATGGAATATATAGAAATCCTCGAAAAATGTGTAATAAAATATTAATATAATATTCATAAAACCACCGAAAATTCACCCAATCATTTCAATACCATCAAAATCACATAGAAACACATTTAATCATGTATATATGCATGCATAAAAGTTTAGGGAAAGAAAGTTCATTCACACACCACCGAATTGTCGAAATCTGCCTTGCATGTTTTCCCGTAAAATTCAAGAGATTCACCTCCTGCCAAAATTCACACCTAAGGGTCACAAATCATCTCAATTAACTTCTAATTTAATCCCATAATTTTCCGAAATTTTTAAACGGATTTAAAATGAACCCTAAACATTCGAACACACACAAAACTACCCCGAAACGGTGTCCGATTGACTTAAAACTTGTGCCAAAATGTTCTTTACATCGAATACATTGAAAACCGTGTTGACCATGTCTCGAAAATCCCACTCACGTGCCCGCATGCGCCACCTAAAGTGGATGTGCGTATGAGCCACACGCCACTGTACTATAGATCATATCTTTCCTCTGTCCAACCCGACTTCCTTCAATTCGGGTTGCCCGACCTGATGACCTGACTCGGCCTTTTCTCCCTTATTTTTAACCCTTTTTCACATCTGTTTTTTCTGCTCTATTCTAAACTAACCCAACAAGAAATCTATGAATCCAAAACCTGAAAAACTTACATAAAAAACGTGATGTTCGAGCTTAACTCATGGCATGCACTCCAGCTTCGTTTCCAGTTCAGTCCCACGATGAAACTTCTAAGTTTCTAGCTTGTTAGAGTCGTCTGACCGCTCATAATCGACTAGTAGATCCAATTTCAAGCTCCTCCATCAAAAAGAACAGCTTGGTGTTCAAACCTGAAATGGAAACCCTGCACGATTCACCTGCATCCAAGCTCTCTTTCCTGCTTCTCTCCCTACCTCAGGTCTCACTTTTCTCTCATCTTCCTACTATAGTCCTTCTCCCCTCTTGCATCTTTTCTCTTCTCTCATTTTTTTTCTTCATTTTTCTCTTTGGTTTCTTCTCAGTCGATCACTATTTTTTTTTACAACACACACCACAAAATCCAGGTCGGTGGCACTAATATAAATGGATAAGGACACTTGGCATCATTCAATTCAACCATTAGATAAAACATCCAAAGAAAATTACCAAAATACCTTTTCACACAAAATTACTAAAACGCCCTAGGAAACATAGACCAAGAATGAATTCATGCAAATAAGTCATATCCACAAATCCACTTCACAACTCAAAACCGCTAACAGGCCTATAACTATTCTAGGCTCATTTACTCGTCTCATTGCTAAACCATGCACGAAGCTCGTATCTTTTCTGAGGCATGAAATCAACAACTCAACAAAACCTTAGCTCTGATACCAAGTTGACAGGACCCCACCCGAATTACACAAAAAAAGTACCATCAGGTCTTGCTCCCATCTGAAAAGACACCTTGTTAGACAAGGGATACACACATAACCGGCTAATTTATGTCTTCGCCTCTCGAGCCTCGAATTCCATGTAGCCGACCCTGGAGGGTTACAAAATCAAGAAAACGTGTGAATGAGCGAAAATACATAGTTTAAAAACATAATTTGAAACCAATCCATTATTTACCCTCTATTTTCCAAACCATGCATGCATACGAAATCATTTTAAAACCATTTACAATTTCTCATTCTCGAAGTACGTGAAAATGTATACAAAGAAAGTATCAATCGACAAGCCATCACAACAATCAACTCAAGCTAGCACATTAATCACAATGGCAAACGTCAACCACTACCCCCACAGGTAGGCACACCACAAATTCACTCGAGATTCGGAGCCCAGCTCGATGTCCGAGTCATCATAACACAATCTCACAAGCCATCACGCCAATCCCACACAATCAATCCACAACCAACATGAACACAGAACTCATATGTAGTCGACTCATCATCAATACATATGCCACAACATCAATCATCACACCACAAAGGCCACTACCTATAAGCCATCACACACTCACTCAGGATTCGGAGCCCCTAGCTCAACGTCCGAGTCGCCACAACAATATCAATTCCAGGATTCGGAGCCCTGGCTCAACATCTGAGACTCACATTCAAACCAAACAATCAGAACACATCATCATATCATTACACATCATATATCCCAATCCAAATCCACAATCAATATCACCACATATCACGCATATCGAGGAACACATATCCACATCACAACTCAATGTCACACTTCACAATCATCATCATAACTCATACATCCCAATCCATAACCAGACTCACGGTCTAAGCCCCAACACAACATAATCACACTTTCTCATAAAACGCGCCATTAAGGCTATTTTCATAATAAAAAAAACGTCTAGAAAATCATATGGAATTCATAATTATAGTAAAACCACTTATTTTCATAGTTCAAACCTTGTTTAACCCAAATCTACACTTAAAAAACCAAAGTCTGGAACATATACTCGAAGAAAACCTAGTAAAATGAGCCCTCGAGTAATTTCGTAAAAACCATCCAAACCTATCAAATCATTGGCAAACCAACATCATATTCTTCAAATCACATTTCATGCAAATCCCCAAAGTCAAATTCGAATTGGGAATCAAACGGAATATATGGAAATCCTCGAAAAATGTGTAATAAAATATTTATATAATATTCATAACACCACCGAAAATTCATATAAAATCCCAATCACTTCAATACCATAAAAATCACATAGAAACACATTTAAATCATGTAAGTATGCAGACATAAAAGTTTAGGGAAAGAAAGTCCACTCACATACCACCGAATTGTCGAAATCCGTCTTTCACGTTTTTCCGTAAAAATTCGGAGATTCACCTCCTTCCAAAATTCATACCTAAGGGTCACAAATCATCTCAATTAACTTCTAATTTAATCCCATAATTTTCTGGGATTTTTAAACAGATTTAAAACCAACTAAACATTCAAACACCCAAAACTACCCCCGAAACGGTGTCTGATCGACCCGAAACTTGTGCCAAAATATTCGTTACATTGAATAGATTGAAAATCGTGCTGACCGTGTCTCGAAAATCCCACACACGCGCCCCCCATGCGCCCGCCAATGTGGCTGCGCGTGGGAGCCACGCGCTGGTGTACTGTAGATCATCTTCAATCCTCTGTCCAAACCGAATTCCTACAATTTGGGTCGCCCGACCTGGCCCTTTCTCCCTTATTTTTAAACCTTTTTCACATATGTTTCGTCTTTCTACTCTAAACTAACCCAACAAGAAATCTATGAATCAAAACCTGAAAAACTTACATAAAAAACGTGATGTTCGAGCTTAATTCACGGCCCTGCACTCCAGCTTGGTTTCCAGCTCCCGTCCCACGATGAAACTTCTAAGTTTCTGGCTTGTTGGAGTCATCTAACCCCTCCATAATCGACTAGTAGATCTAGTTCAAGCTCCTCCATCTAAAGAACAGCTTGGTGTTCAAACCTGAAAGGGAAACCCTTCACGATTCACCTGCATCCAAGCTCTCTTTCCTACTTCTCTCCCTATCTCAGGTCTCACTTTTCTCTCATCTTCCTCCTCTAGTCCTTCTTCCCTCTTGCTTCTCTTCTCTTCTCTCATTTTTCTCTTGTTTTGTTCTTGGCCAATCACCATTTTTTTGACAACACACACACAAAATCTAGGTCGGTGGCACTAATATAAATGGATAAGGACACTTGGCATCATTCAATTTAGCCATCAGATAAAAATATCTCAAGAAAATTACCACTTGTAATTATTCATCAATTGATCATATCCAACTAATATCCAATAGGAAATCTCTTAACTTAATAATATGCAAATTATAGTTCCTTTAATTATACATATGAAATTACCATATTAATCCACTAGATAATTATACAAACATATAATCATAATTCCAATTCCTTAACAATAGTCAAGACCTTAAGTACATAATTCTAATTCCTTCATTATCTCCATCTCTATCATTATATTTCATCACTACACCTTATTTAATCTTCCAATTATCCTTACCTAATTTTTCTCATTTATTTCTAATTACCTAAACTTATAACATGTACATAAAGTATTGTATATTTAGAACTATAGTCATTTGACATCCAATTAACTCAAACATTTCACCATTAAACTCAAAATTGAAAGTATAACAGTTTTCATGTTGACGCTAACCCGAGAACAGCTGCACGCTCCAGTAGAATCTTTGTGCCTGGTGGTCATGCGCTGGTCACATGGTCTTCTTCCAGACCCGTATGTTTGGTTTCCGGGTCGCCAGACTCGCGTTGGCGACTCGACTGTTTCTCAGTCATTTCACGTCAGTTTTAACATTCCAAAACATCAAAGCTCATCTAAACTAGCTAAGGAGAAGATCTATGAGGTAAAAAGGGGAAAACACTTACATAAACTCAGTGTTCAAGCTTACCATCTTTTGACCATGGCTTCACCAGCCATATCTCGTGCCTTTCCCGTGTCCATACTTCTCTCCAGTTGTGCTAGAATGATCGCAAGACCTTCCAGAGGATCGTATCACACATGTTTTCGAGTTTCCTAGCCTAGAATTAGAAACTCGAAGTAGAAGCTTCGCGGGTTCAACATTATCCTCACTGCTTTTCTGTGTTTTCCTCCTTTATTTCTCTCAGTTTTCTCCTTGTTTCATCCTCACTTTCTTTTTTCCTTCTATTTTTATCTTTTCTTTCTGGCTAACTCCCTATTTTCTCAATTTTTCATTTTTTTTCTTTGTATTCTTCATGTTCGGCTGCCAAGCACCGAACCAACCCCCCCCCCCCCCCCCCCCCCCCCCCCCACACACACACACACACACACACACACCCCCACCCCCACCCACACCCACACCCCCACCCCCCCACCCACACCCACACCCCAAAACAGGACACACAACACACACACACACACACACACACACACACACACATAAATAGCCAAGTAAGTCGGTGGAAAAAAATAGGAAGAAAAGTGATGACTTTTCTAGAACTCTAGAGTCCCTTTATGCAAAATTACTAAAATACCCTTAGTGGTTAATATGACCAAAATGTCCTTACTCATTTTTTACCCATAACGTACTTATTCAGACTCCTTTTTCAGTGTACCGCCTGTCTACGTACTCAGGAATTCGAGAAATTTGTAATGCATGCAATCCACGTTACCTAGCTTGCCAGGAAATCCATATGCCTCATCTTTTTTGGTTATAAGCATTCGAAAGGGCGACGGTCACCTTCATAATTAGTATGAGACCAAGCTTTCTAGTTGCGTCGGGTTTTTGCTTAAAATAATCATCAACATGGATGATAGCATCTAAGATTCTTATGAATAATTCTTTTCTCATATCAAAATTTTAATAAAACTTATGCAAGGGATACACAGGAGGGTCATTAAAATAATCAGAGAGAAGGCGTTCGTGGGTACCTACCTGATCTCTTGGAATGGAAGTTCCGCTTGATGATGTACCACCGTGTTCGGTCTCGGTGGTAGCCTCTACACAGTGCATTTAGTGCTCATGCATTTGCAGTAGCATCATGTGGCCAGCATTGTCTTCGTCAGATGATGAACTATCACTTCATTAATTGCCCATTGCTGTATGGTGATTGAACAAAATATTTTTGAGAAAGAACGCTTTGAAGGATGAGATTGTATAGTGATTGGCCATTGTTGTATGATGAAGCATATATAGAAAATAGATATATTAAATATAATGATCTAACATATGAGATTGTGATAAGAAAATATAATCTAATGGCTGGTGGGAGACGAAATCTCTCCATGTCAGAATTGGATAAGAAAATATGATCTAACAAATGAGATTGTGATAAGAAAATATGATCTAACAGATGACATTGTGATAAGAAATTATGATGTGCTAGATAATAATGAAATGAGAAGATCTGATCTAAATATTGGCCTCTCAAACTTCTCAGGTTCTAATTGGATTCCTTCTCCTTGTTGCAGGCTCTTCAATCAATCAAGGAAGATGGCACACATGGAAGTGCTAAGCAGGAGCAGTAGGGAATGCTTGAGGTAACTCATTGAGACTAAACGGATTGGTAGTAGGAATAGGTTTAGATAGTTTTAATTGTATTCCTTTTGATTTTGGATGAATGTGGAGACGATTGTTTTGGAAAAAGATTGGTTTTCAAAGTTATGCACACAAGGTGTTTGATGAATTGCCTATGAGCAATTCTTACTGTTTTCTCTGAAACTTCTGCTTTTTTTTTTCCCTTCTGTTTTTCACAATTACACTCACACACTACATTCAATGATTCTAGCCTAGATTACATTCAGAAAATGGTTACAAGATGATGTCATTTTGATGACAATAAACCAATAGAAGTCTAGCAACTCTAGACTAATGAGAATGAGACATATGCCCTTCATGCTCTCCACGCAACCCGAATATGTTATAACAGATTCTCACACTCATCTTGAGTGCCACCTTATAGTGGTGCTTGCACTATGATGCGCACACACACACACACACACACACACACACACACACACACACACACACACACACACACACACACACACACACACACACACACACACACACACACACACACACACACACACACACACACAAAATGTAATCAGTGATTTCTTAGGAACCAACACTCCCATCTAAGCATTCATTAATTTCACACCAAGCCTTTCCCTTAGATAGGTAAACATGCCCTTAGTTAGAGCCTTAGTGAAAACATCTACAAGTTGTTCTTCTGATCTGCAGTATATTAGATCAATCTCCCTTATTTGTATTGCTTCCCCGATGAAGTGGTATTTCCTTTTAATGTTCTTGGACCTCTGATGAAATACAGGGTTCTTGGACATAGTAAGGGCTGTTATGTTGTCATAGTAGATAGTAGTAGGCTCAGTTACTTCATCTCCAAAGTCCTTCAATACAAACCTAAGCCATTTGGCCTGTGCGGTAGCTTTAGAAGCACTCACATACTCAACTTGTGATGTGGATAATGCCACACTATGCTGCTTGACAGAAGCCCAGGAGAAAATTCCACTTCCAAATGAGAACGCATATCCTGATGTACTTCTCATGTCATCAATGCTCCCCCTCCAATATGAGTCACAGAATCCAATTAGGGTAGTTGCCTTTCCCTTTTAATACTCAATCCCATGAGTAATGGTACCTGAAATGTACTTTAGAACCTTTTTTGCAGTCCCAAAGTGTTTCTTAGAGGGATTATGCATGTATCTTGATAGAAGGCTGGCAGAAAACATTATATTAGGCATGGTGGCTATTAGGTATAGGAGACTTCCAACCATTTGTCTGTAGGCTCCCTCATCTGCAGCCTCTGAGCCATCCTCTCTGCATAGTCTATCACTTGCAGCAAGTTGTGTACTGACAGGCTTGCAATCCTTCAAGCCAAACTTACCCAAAAGTGTTTGAGCATATTTCTTTTGATGTATGAAGATACAATCCTTGGTTTGAATAACTCTCATACCAAGCGAATGATGCAAAAGTCCCAAGTTTTTCATCTCATACTTGCTCATCATCTCATTTTTGAATTCTTCCTTCAAAGACTCACAGTTACCAGTGTAGATAATATCATCTACATATATAGACAAAATCAATGTCTTTCTTTCCTTTGTGGTCTTGATATACAGAGTGGCTTCAATAGGACTCCTCTCATAACCACACTTGAGAAGATGAGTATCAATCTCCCCATACCAGGCCCTAGGTGCCTATTTCAACCCATAGAGAGCCTTGTTTAGTTTGTATATCTTTCTTTCTTCTATTTATGTGACAAAATGTTCAGGCTGCTCCACAAAAACTTCTTCCTCTAGAACTCCATTTAGAAAAGCAGATTTAACATCCAGCTGGTACAAGCTCCAGCTTTTCTGTGCTGCCAAAGCTATAAGTGTCATGATAGTGCCTAACCTTGCCAATGGTGCAAAGGTTTCATTAAAGTCTATCCTAGGTTTTTGAGCATAGCCTTTAGCTACCAATCTAGCCTTGTGTTTCTGCACAAAACCATCCAAGTTCAATTTGGTTTTGTAAATCCATATCACATCAATGACAGGTTTGTCATTTGGCCTCTCAACTAGCTCATAGGTTGAGTTTTTCTCAATAATTTCCAGCTCAGCCTCCATGGCATGTCTCCAGATTTCCTCTTTAGCTGCTTCTTGATAGGTTTCAGGTTCAATGATGGTCATGTGACATCGAGCATATACATCTGTTAGGCTCCTCATCTTTACTGGTGTACTGCTAGGAGTTGAAGAATCTGAACTTCCAGATTCCTGAGCTTGAGGTACATCAACTACTCCAGTGGGATCTTCAGTAGGTCCTTCTTCTACTTCTTCTTCAAAATCACTAGGAAGAACAATCCTGACTTCCTTATCTTCTTTCCAATCCTAGCAGGTCCTTTCATTGAAAACAACACTTCTTGACACCATGATCTTCCTGGACTTCAGATTATATAGTCTATAACCTTTCTCACAAGTACCATATCTAACAAAAATACACTTCACAGATGAGTCATCCAACTTTTGTCTCAGTTGAGTAGGCACATGTGCATAGCATATAGAACCAAAAACCTTCAAGTGTTTTACTCCTAGTTTCCTCCTACAATAAACCTCAAATGGTCTCTTCTTCTCAACTACCTTTGTAGGGAATCTTTTTAGTAGATATACAACTGTATTAACAGCTTCAGCCCATAAATGGTAAGGCATGGCCTTGTCATGCAACATTGACTTAGCCATTTCAACAATTGTCTTATTTTTCCCCTCAGCAACCCCATTCTGCTGTGGTGAGTAGGCCACAGTGAGCTGTCTCACAATGCTATCACTCTCACAAAAGTTAAGAAACTCATATGAAGTGAATTCACCTCCCCTATCACTTCTTAGAGTTTTTATCTTGTCTCCACTTTGAAGTTCACACATGGATTTGAACTTCTTGAATACATTACATGCACCAGACTTATGCTTCAGAAAATACACCCAACACATTCTAGAGTAATCATTTATGAAGGTAATAAAGTACTTGTTACCTCATATAGTTTCTGTTTGCATTGGACCACACAAATCAGTGTGAATGAGCTCCAAAGGCGAGGATGCTCTCCATGCTTTTTCTTTATCAAAGCTTTCCATGTGCTGCTTCCCTGATATGCAGCCCTTACATACTTCTTGGATTTCTTCTAGGATAGGAAGTCCTAGAACCATTTTCTGATCTTGCAGCTTGTGTAGACTATGGTAATTCAAGTGTCCAAAGCGCCTGTGCCACAATCCTGCACTCTCCTCCATAGTAGCCATTTGTGCTACTGTCTGGATACAATCCAGAGATAATGGAAAGCACATGTTTCCCAGCATAGTAATTGAAGCTACACACTGCAGCATTTCACCATCCTTATAGATTTCAGCACTCTTGTTGCCAAACCTGAGGTAGTATCCATGTTCTACCATTTGTCCAACACTTAGCAAATTAGCATCAAGTCCTAAAACCAGCATCACTTCATTAATGACTTTCTCTCCATTCTGAGTGTTGATCACCAGGGAACCTTGTCCTGTGGCTTGCACCAAGTCTCCAGTTCCCATTTTCACCTTAGCAGTGATGGACTTGTCCACATTTATCAATAGGGACTCGTGTCAGGTCATGTGGTTTCTATAAGCACGATCCACATACCACACTCCACTTTCCTCAGGAATTGTTACAAAATTGCATCCATAGAACATTACTCTATCCTTGTCTTCTTCTTCCCGCTTTCCCATATTCACCACCTGCCTCACCATGCAATTTTTTGTAATATGTCCAAGCTTGTTGCACTTAAAACACTTAGGTTTGTTCTTAAGCCAACATTCTCCATAGTGAAGTTTTCCACAAGTTTTACAAGGTTCTTTAGAGTTGGTAGAATTTCCAAAAACAGATTTGGAAAACTCAGTACCTTGGCTGTTCTTGGCATTGTTGTAAGACTTCCCTTTCCAGTTCTTATTCCCCATGTAGTTCTGCTTGCCCTTGCCATAGTGTTTTTGTGTCTAGTCATGAGATGCTTGATTCACACTCAATGCAGAGAATGTCTTCTGTGTGTGAGTTTCTGAGTGCATCTCCAACCTCTAATCATATGCACGTATTGAGACTAGCAGTGTTTGTACATTGACAGTGTCTAGATCCTTAGTTTCCTCAAGAATTGATACTATAGGATCATAGGGTTTAGTGAGGCTAATCAGGAATTTCTGCACCATCCTCTTTTTTGTTATTTCTTCACCATAGGATCTCATCTGATCTATTATGGTATACAACCTAGAAGTATAGACATAAAAGGATTCATCATCTCACATCTTTACATACTCAAAATCTCTCCTCAGTGATTGAAGTTTGATAGCTCTAACTTTCTCATCTCCTCTGTATTCTCTTTGCAGCAGATCCTAGGTTGCTTTAGCACTCTGCTCATTGGAGATTCTTGAGAAGATTGAATCCACCACAGTTTTTTGGATCATCCCCAGTGCACGAGCATCTCGAATGTAGTCAGCTCGAGTTGGCCTAGCAGCTTCTAGAGGTCTTACAGCTCCTTGATCAGCATGTTTTGGTGGTGCTGCAACAACAAGTACTTCTTCATTCAGTCCAAACTCTACATACTCCCATAAATCATGACATACAGTATTGTACACATTTTGATACTCCAAAATTCATAGTTAGATCCATCAAATAGTGGAACTCCTAGATTTCCACCCGTAGTAGCCATTTCTTGACTAGCTTGTTTAATTGCAATGTGATGCAATTTCTTCATAGTTCACGCCCCAATAAACTAGATCAGTTTACTGCTCTGATACCATATTGGCTTCTCAAACTTCTCAAGTTCTAATTGAATTCCTTCTATTTGTTGTAGGTCCTTCAATCGATCAAGGAAGATGGCACACACGGCAGTGCCAAGCAGGAGCAGCAGAGAATGCTTGAGGTAACTTATTGAGACTTGATCACTGAACGGATTGGTAGTAGGAATAGGTTTAGATAGTTTTAATTGTATTCCTTTTGATTTTGGATGAATGTGGAGACGATTTTTTTGGAAGAAGATTGGTTTTCAAAGTTATGCACACAAGGTGTTTGATGAATTTCCTAAGAGAAATTCTTACTGTTTTCTCTGAAACTTCTGCTTTTCTTTTTCTTTTCAGTTTTTCACAATTACACTCACACACTGCATTCAATGATTCTAGCCTAGATTACATTAAGAAAACGGTTACAAGATGATGTCATTTTGATGACAATCAACCAATAAAAATCAAGCAACTCTAGACTAATGAGAATGAGACATCTGTCCTTCTTGCTCTCCAAGTAAACTGAATCTGTTATAAGAGATTCTCACACTTATCTTGAGTGCCACCTCATAGTGGTGTTTGCACTTAAGAATTTAAATATCGATATCGACGGATATATCGCTAGTCAAATTTACGGATATCTCGGTCTAAATATCGATATCGTTTACGGTCAACAAAAATGACGAAAATTTAATTTAAAAGTTAGAAAATTTTAATTAAATTTTGGGAAAAACTTAAGTACCCAATAATGGTTATATATGACTAATAAAATTATAAAATGACTTTGATATGATGAATAATATGATGTAATATGATTCTGACGATGACTAATAATATAAAATCTTAAATATAAACACAAATTGAAGTGAATTACTATAATTCAATGTCAATATAGTTAAAAATATAACAATAAGCATAAAAAAAATTAATGGAAGAAAAATGATAAAATAAGTCCAAATATATTTGAAATTGGAAAAAAAAGATGAAAAAATAGGATCAAACTTCGTTCAAAATTTGAAACGAATGGATATATTTAAAATTGGGACAAAATGAAAAAAAAAAGAAGCCAAAGCTTGTTGAAAAATTGAAAAAAAAAGGATTAAAATTTTGAATGAATGGATATATTTAAAATTGGAAAAAAAATGCAAAAAAAAAAAAAAAAAGAAGAAGCCAAAGCTTGTTGAAAAATTGAAAAAAAGACGAAGGAAGGATTAAAAACAATTATTCTACAATTGTCACTGGGGGGGTCGAACCTGAGACCCCCCAAACCCCAATAAAAGTCCCAAAGCTAACTCGGCTAGCAAGTTTAGTTGACAACTTAATCAACGTATGATATATAACTTAACTACAAAAGCTAACAGTCATCTTCTTCCTCCAGAGGATCAGAAACTCGGGTTTTTTCAACCCGACGGTATGACCCGACTTAAACAACCTTGTTTTACGTCCAATTTTCACAAATTAATAGTCAATTTTCGTCGTTTTGATCCCAGAAAGGGATCTGTGTGCTCAAAATAAGACAACTCTTTGATATTTTGGTCAATTTCCTTCCCCTCCTCCTTATGAGTCGCCTGTCGGATTTTCCAAAATTTAGGCGAAATTTCGATCGAAATTTCCGATATTTTCACCTATGACTATGATGCAGACACACTAAATGCAATCAGGGATTGCTTAAGAACCAACACTAAAGGCCTATATGATGAAATTTTATTTTTTTGGAATTTAAATTTTTTTTAGGTTAAAATGTTTAGGGAAAAAAATTAAAAATTATATAAATAAACATTAAAATAAAAATAAATTTTTTTTATTTTAATACATATTTAAGATATGATACGGAATAAAAATTTAGCGCCTTATATCACTCAATAAATATAGGCTCTCCAAATGTG
Source organism: Prinsepia uniflora (assembly GCA_032719365.1). Taxonomy (NCBI): domain Eukaryota; kingdom Viridiplantae; phylum Streptophyta; class Magnoliopsida; order Rosales; family Rosaceae; genus Prinsepia; species Prinsepia uniflora. The sequence goes on from CM064873.1 coordinate 51,478,536, forward strand.
GTCCTATTGTTGTAGGTGGCCTGAGTGTGAGGTTCAGGAGCCCATTTTGAATTAAAAAAAACCCTTTTTCTGTAACATCAACTATTTAGAAACAAGGAAAGATTTAATTGGGGATTTGGATTTTCATCAGCAGTCAGCCATGTCGATGCTCGATTCCTTCTTCAACAAGGGCTTCAAAGCCGCCAAATGGTACAATCACTGATCTTTAAGTTTTGTTTACTTTTGTCTAATCATTTACTTTCTGAGTTTGTGAGTTTCCGAGATCGAAAACTTAGATCGATTTTATATATTACTGTATGGCTGTTGTGCAAGTGTAAGATATTCTGAATAAGGGCAGAGCCTTAACTTGGTTGAGTTAATTTTGAGATTGCAGGAAATGAAATCACCAAATTATAACGAGTTTAGGGGGTATTGATCATTTTCACCATTAATTTTCTTTGGAACCAACAGTGATATGATAAAATGAATACTCCGCAGACATGGACTTGAATAATTTGTGCTTTCGTTTGGTTTCCGGTGATTTAATGCAAATTTGTGTTTTATGTGTGCAGCAAAACCCTGCTGAAATTGACTATTCCTCGGATAAAATTGTTGAGAAACAGGAAAGACATTCAAATTAAACAAATGCGACGAGACATTGCCAAGCTGCTTGAGACTGGCCAAGAGGCTACTGCTAGGATTCGGGTAATGCCTCTCTTTTCTATTTGTCGATTTTAGTTTTTGTGGCCTTTTGTATTTTTGGGTATTTGAATTGGTTACATAATTTGGAATTATCAAGAAGAAGTTCTCATGTAGGTATTTTTAATAATTATGTCATAATGCTGTTCTTCATGTTTATATTTTAGGTAGAGCATATTATAAGAGAAGAGAACATGATGGCAGCTCACGAGATTATTGAGCTATTTTCTGAACTTATTACTGTCCGCCTTCCAATTATTGAATCACAGAGGTTATTCTAAACTGTTGATTTTCTTGTTCCATATTTTTGTTTGCTCTTGTCTATATGGTCAGAGCCCTAAGCTGAAAAGTGGCATATCGTAAATTCTTTATATGAATGGAACATTTTCTGCACTCGTAGATAAGTGAAAAATGGGTACCGTTTGAGTGCTGCCATCTCTGCTATCCTTTTGAATGGAAATATATACAACTATATGTTGGTTTTCATGCAAGGTTCTGGAATCAAATGTAAATTAATTTTGAAAATTTAAAACCTCTTACATGGCTTCAACAAAATTGAAAAAACTTCGGGAGTAAATAATATATATTAACTTGGATATCTAAGGAATTTGGTGTCAGCATGCTTTTATTGACATTATTTCAAGCTAGAATATCTTAGTTTTTGAATCATATATGTATTCATTTACTTTGTAGAATTTAGTTCTTAAATAGCAATTGATACCCTTAAATTCGTTTCTAAACTTCCAAGTAGTAATGCTATGTGTTGGTGGAAAATCTGGGTTGTTTTTTGTTATGTGTAATGTCCTCGGGAGGTGGCATTTGTCCCTAGCATCATGAGCTTATCAAGTAGATATGAAAATTGTCAGTCCTTTTGTATCTTTGTACCTGTCCCTTGTAGGGAGAGGGTGGAGTGGAAAAAGGAAAGCATTGTTACTAGAAAAAGAACAGTAATTCTTCAAAGATTACACATATTGTCAGATACCATTGATTTAAAACCTATATATATGGGTTTTTAGCTTTTGGTTTTCACTTCTTTCACTTGAGATATAAAAGAAGTATACGAGGGAAAGGAACATGAAGAAGAGTAGAGGAAGGATGGTGGTACATATATAGAGTAAATGTACTACACAAGGTGAGATGAAAATTAAAAACTAAAAACCAAAACCTATTTTAAGCTGTTTTCAATTTCACGATTTTTTATTCATTCATTCATCTTTATTCATTGCTTCCCTACTGCCAATTTTCTTCATCCCTCCCTTTTTCTATATAGCTTAATTAATATCTGAAGCAATAAAAGTGAAAACAATAACTAAAAACCAAATAATTATCAGGCCCCCCTTTGGTTTTTGGTTTTCATTTTTTTTCCCATGACCAACTAACTGTAAATCATTTGTTACAGCTTCACAATTGTTATCATGTGCCAAATAAGCAAGAAGTGACATATCTTTGATACTAACTGTAAATCATTTTCCTTGTCACTGTGGTATATTACATACACTTTGAAACTCCCCCAATCCATAAAGATTCCATAACTAAATTCTCATTTGGATACAGGGAATGCCCTTTGGACTTGAAAGAAGCAATATCCAGTGTGTGCTTTGCTGCACCAAGATGTGCTGATCTTCCGGAGTTGCTGCAAGTTCAAATGCTATTTGTTTCGAAATATGGGAAAGAATTTGTATCAGCTGCAACAGAGCTCATTCCAGATTGTGGAGTGAATCGCCAGGTTTTATGAACTTCTTCTTGTATTTCTCCTTCCCCCCCTCCCCATAGTATTCATCTCTTAGTGCACTAGAGAAGGTACTCTTGATATGACTTTTTTCCTAATTTCTTTTTGTGAAACTGGATTTTAATTGTAGTTGATAGAACTGCTATCCGTTTGTGCTCCTTCAGCCGAGAAAAAACTGAAGCTTCTGAAAGAAATTGCTGAAGAGCATGAGCTGGATTGGGATCCAGCTGCATCTGAAATCAGAAATTTTTAAACCGCATGAAGATTTGTTGGTAAACATTACACTCGCCTTCTTGGACTCAATATTCTGTTATCCTTTTTCCCTTTTGCTTTTCACCTCTATCTGCTTTAAAACTATCCTCCCTTTGTCAGAATGGTCCAACAGAGTTTATCAGTGGGTCTAAATTGCCTCTCCCAAAGGAAAACATGACGAAACATTGTACTACGCCCCTGATCAAGCTCAGAAAGAACAGTCTGATTCTGATGATGGTTTGGACTCACTAGACTTTCCTGAAGTTCCTAAGGTACCAATTATAAGTCCAGCCTCAGCACCAGCAATGCCTCCAACTTTATCAACGCCGAGACACCCTGAAATTGTTCATGACTCGTCAAAAAATTCTGGGGGCCGCTGAAAATCCATTGAAACACCCATCTTTTAAGTCTGGAGAAGTTATGGAAGAAAGGTCGGTGGCTAACAAACAGGAACAATCTCATGATTCAGTTGGTGGTGCGGACGATAAACAGTTTTTGCCATTTATATCTCCCCCATCACTTTCTTCTGCGTCATTTTCTACAACACAAAGTAATCCACCACCCTCTGTTTCAAGGGCAAGAAGTGAGGGCAATGTGGATTTGCAGGACGTGTTAGCTGCTGCTCAGGCTGCTGCTGAATCTGCAGAACGTGCAGCCGCAGCAGCTCGCTCAGCAGCTAGTCTTGCTCAGGTCAGAATCAATGAGCTCACCATGAAGAACAGTGAAGAAGTCTCTGAAAACAGCGATGAAAACCCATTTCACGTGGAAACTCCTAATCAGTCAGATACTAGAGAAAAACCAGATTATGATGTTCGTATCCATAGTAGTTATTCTGATGGTGTTGCAAATTCTCAGGGACCCCAGCAAGTCCATGAATATGGTCCAGGATCAGAGCGATTAAATCATTCTTCTATCACTATGGAATCACTTAATGTGGATCTTGATTCTCCACCTCCCAGAGATGGTGCTGCTTTTGAACATGAACCTATTGGTCAACATCAACCGCAGAGATTGATTTCAATGGATGATGACCCATACTTTTCGTACCCGAACTTATTTACTTCGCAAAACTCAACAGCCGGGTCTGGTGCTCAGTCCTCTTAAAGATAATTCTTTCCCTTGCCGGTGACGGTGAGTTGAATATTAATCCTTTTAGGCCTGTTTACTCGATTTTCTTTTCTTTTCCTAGGTCTTTCCGGTCAGTGGACATGTCTATAGTTTATAGTTTATACTATGAGAGTAACTTGTGTTGTATGGTGGATTGGTGGGTTATCAGGTATCTGTATAGCTATATAGTGCACTTGTTTATATAAGGTTAATGGCAGAGTTTGTGCTTATTCTCCACTTGTTGAGGAGTTGATGGTGGATAATTCAGGGTATGTATTGTCTGCCTTGTTGATGAGGAATCAGCGATATCAATGCACTACCATTTCCATTTGTATTGCTGCTGGAAATAAATTATTTTCTTATTCTTCCTCCCTTTCTGCACTCCTAGTTTCAAAGATTCGAATTGTCTTTTCAGAAACAAACTAGGGTTGAAAATTGAAATCAGCACAGTACTCGTACTCGTACTCGTACTCGCGCGGGTAGCAGGGAGAAAATAAAGAAGAAAAATATAGGGTATCCTATTAGAGTTATCCAGGTGTCAAATCTGTTGTCACCTAATGAATATGAGGATATATGAGGGAAGCCACGAACCTCATATAGAGGATAAAAATCCATCACATCTCCGCCGTTGATCTCAACCATCCTTCCAATCTTCATATCCTCCCCAAAAAGGTTTGAAGCCACTTCTTTTCAATTTCACAACTCTCTCCAACCATTCTGATAAAAAAAACTCTCTCCAACCATTAATCAATAATCAAACAAGCGAGAAAAAGACGTATCCAGCAATGGCAGCCCTCCAACAGAACCCAATCTCGCTCAAATCCCAAACCCCATTGCCACCGCAACTCTCCTCTACCCTCACCCCAAGAACCACCACTCTCTCCTTCTCCTTCTCCTCCACCTTCACCCCGATCCCCCTCAAACTCTCCTCCTCAGCCGCCACCGTCACTCTCCGCCGCAACGGTGGCGGAGCCCTCGGCGCCCGCATGAATGCGTCCGCCGCCGCCAGCTACGCGGCGGCATTAGCAGACGTGGCCAAATCCAACAATACCCTCGAAACCACCGCCGGCGACGTCGAGAAGCTCGAAACTTTCTTCGGCCAGCAGTCGGTGTTCGACTTCTTCACCAATCCGACCATCGACCTGGAGAAGAAACGCCTAGTCCTGGACGACATCGCCAAGTCGTCAAACCTGCAGCCCCACACCATCAATTTCCTCAACATCCTGGTGGACGCGAAGAGAATCGAGCTGATAAAGGAGATCGTGAAGGAGTTCGAGGTGGTTTATAACAAAATCACGGATACGGAGCTGGCAATTGTGAGCTCAGTGGTGAAGTTAGAGTCGCAGCACTTGGCGCAGATCGCGAAGCAGGTGCAGAAGCTGACCGGAGCCAAGAATGTGAGGATCAAGACGGATATTGATCCAAGTTTGGTGGCTGGGTTCACAGTGAGATATGGAAATTCTGGGTCTAAGCTTATTGATTTGAGTGTGAAGAAGCAGCTCGAAGAGATCGCTGCGGAGCTTGATTTGGGTGATATTAAGCTCAATTTATAAATACCCATTTCGTCTTTCATGTGATCTTCCTCTTCTTCTTAAATTTTGACTATATATTTTTGGTGGTGGTGTAACGTGTAAGACGGTGATCCAATTGAATATAGGCTCATGTATGATTCTTCTTCCAGGAACTTTATATAGCCATTTTCAAATTTACAACTATTTTTTTTATAATCTCTTTAATAAAAGTATTATTATTTTCTTGTTACTCACATTTTTATTCTTTTATTTTCTTTGGATGTTTTATGTTTCATACTATTTGTTTTCCGTCTGAATTAAAAAATACTTACAATTGAAGAGTGGGAGTGCCTACCTAAATTTGTATGGTCAGCCAGTGAGCAGTCCCAAAAATGGATTATACCGTCTCGAAATTTTATTATAATATTAAGGGGTGTATTAGAGGATTTTTAGAACTATTAAAATTCGCATGTATTGAATTGGCATTTCTAAGCGTTTAAAAGACATAACAAGTTTAGAGATATTCAATTTGAAAAGAAAGAAGTTCTTAACAACTTTTAAAATGTCAGCTTTACATTAGGCTGTGTTTGGAAATGATAGAATTTAAATTGACCGGAATTAATTTGGTAGAATTTGTGAAGTTTTTTGTTTGGATAATATAAAACTAGTATGAAATTTAAACCTCGAATTTAATGTTTATACATGCATTATAATTATATAGATGAAATTTGAGAAAGGACATTGATACAAGTTTTATCGAACACAATAAATATGAGCGATCCAAATATTGATCCCTCGAGAACTTGTTCCAACGTTATTTCACTCTAGTTTGGTTTTTATGTAACTTAGAATTTAAGTAAATGCTTTTTTTTTGGGAGGGGTTTGAGATTGGTGTTTACAAAATTAAATAGTAAAACAGAATTTCAAACGACAAAAGGTTAATTGATTTTAAATGATTGATTAAAGTGAATTAGGACTTACTATCGATCTTAACCAATTATAGTTCTCATTAGATTACCGTTACCTAATTATTATGTATTTTTTGAATTAAGTGTCAGTGCAAGGGTCTGACTAAGGTTCACCCCACACAATTTATTCTCTCTTACTTGCCATGTTTTTAGTATGATGTGAACCTAAAACATCTATTATCTACCATTTAAGATAATGCACGAAGCGCAAAGAAAATTTGATGACACCACACTACCCATAGAAAAGTGATGTTCAATCCTAGGTTGTCATGAGTTTGGACTACGAATAGAAGTCCACCCCCTAAACGTGATGCTAGAAACTGCAAGATGATATTATAGTCCGTCTAGCAATTACCTCTATAATTATATGCAAATAAGTTAGCAAGGCTTATAGACATAAATTAAGTTCATGAAGCAAAGTAATCTAACTTGTTCCGCATGCATAATAATCAAAATCAAGAGTCAGAGATCTAAATATAAACTAACATGGCTAGAGCTTGAAGCAGCCTCAATCCTAAAGTAATTAGTCATGCATGCTTGTACTGAAAGGCATCATAATTCATTGCATAAATTGAAAGGAGTAAGAGTTTAGAATAAGACATAAAGAAGGAACAATAATGTGCATGTAGAAGTCAAGAACAAGTTTCTTCTCCCAAACTCCACGTTAAAAAACTTAAACAAAACTGGATGGAAAACTGAATGCTAACTTTATTGAAAACTGTTAAGGTAGAACTGGGTTACAATGAACTATTCTAATTCTATGAAGGTATGTTTTTTCTTATGCTTTGAAAGCTATATATAGAGAGTTTATTCTTCCAGAAGCTTCAGCAACAAGTCCTTGGAGAATTCAGATTAGAACGTGTATCCAAGTTGGAGCAGATGAGCAAACCGTCCTTGAAAGGGAAAGGGTTTCCTTTGGCAGCAAGGATATGTGATAGATATTTAGCGTGATTCTCAGGGCTGGAATAAGGAGATGATCTGCTAATCAGACCCTCAAAATTCGAACTTAAACAGCTAGCATGAGCTGGCAACTCATTCCAAGTGTGAACATAAGAGGTTGTCGGGCAAGAAAAATGATGGAACTTTCTTGGTCGATCTTGGGAAATCTTGACAGGACCCACCCCGATTATCACCCCAATAACCGAGGTGAACCCTGCTCCCGTCTGACAAACCAACACAAAAGACCGAAACAACCTCACGAAAACCACAAATTACACTGTCAGACGAAGGAGAATTTAAAATCCACCAAAGTAAAAGTCAACCGTTATACAGAGCATAGTACAAACGAAATAAACAGTACTACACGCACAACGGAAAAACTGAAAACACTCTGGGATAACTCTCGAGTACGCTATGCCTCCGACACTGCCTCAACGTCAACCCCCGCGCTAGCTCCATGACCTGGAGGGCAATTAAAAACCAGAAGGTGTGAGTGGACCAAAAAGAATAAAAGTTTCAAAAACCATTTCATAAACAAACCAGGGTTTGGCCCTCCGTTTTGAAAACATGCATGCATAACCCAATTTCTGAAAACATTTATAAATCACATCATTTTCATCATGGAAACAGCAGCAACATTAACACAGTATGATAAACGTTATAAAACGTTAGCAGTAAAACATCAGATACCAAGATAATCATCCGATCAAACCTGCTGGATCTATCCGAGTCTTTAAACTTCCGATTCTTTAAACTCAATCCAGGCCTCAAATGTAATCTGAGTCTTTAAACTCTCGAGTCTTTAAAATCAACAGGCCTACGGGAGAAATATCAATATATCCAAGTCTTTAAACTCTCGAGTCTTTAAACTCAATCCGGGTCTTTAAACCCAATCCGGGCCCGGCCCCCGTCAATCATAATCCGGGTCTTTAAACCCAATAACCAGATCCAGCAAATCCAATCCAAAACCGTTTGAAAACCATTTCTAAATTCATATCCAAACTCGAATCCGAAATCACTAGTCTGAAGCCCTTTCGGCGTTCAGAACCGTCATTTCGAATCCAAATCCGGAAAAACCACTTTTCAACTTTAAAACCAAATTCCGCTTTCCGAAATCCGATTCTAAAACCGAAAACCCTTGATCATCAAATCATGTCTCAAAATCCATTTATAATCATTAAAAACCATTTATCGTTTGAAATCCCAAATCATGGCACCATAATCAGAAATCAAGTCTTTCTCGTAAAACGTGCCAAACGTTATTTCTCGAAAAACGTACAATTATGTAAAACAGTTATAGCATATTCAAATAATCATGAAATCACATATAAAACCATAAAATCAAGTAATTAAAAGCAGTTATGCATGCTCAGTTGAAAGGAAGAAGTCCACTCATAGTTGCCGGGCACTTCACTCGCGTCCCGTACGTCCCGTACGTTCCTCGGGGATTCCCGATCCTATCACAAGTCACCAAAATACGTCACTATCACGTCCACTAAGGTTTTCCTAATTCCCCACAAATTTTCCCGAACGTTACACGTAACTAACCGAGACCCTAAACCTTCGATCCCGTAGAACTAACCTAAAACGACGTCCGATTGACACGAAACTTGTCCTAAAAGATTCGTTACGACGATTAGACCAAAAACCTAGTTGGACACTTCCCCATAAACGTCCCCACGCGCCCCAAGCGCCGCCCAAAGTGCCTGCGCGTGGGCCTCACGCGCCTGCACACAGAACACTGTTCATCGTCTTCCTCAGCTGTTCGACCGGTCTGAACCGGCGAGGGCGGTTCTTCGCCATTTCCCGTCCGTTTCCAATCCTACTTCCACCAAAAGCTGCATCCTCATCCTAGCAACTAATTCCAAGCCTAAAAACTCGACAATAAAACCTAAAACTCACATCCCTAAGCTCGAACAAACTCAGACAAAAGCCCTGTTTCTACTTCCGACCACCCGTGTTTCCCCCCATCATGGCTTCGACTTCTACAGGTTCCTAAGGACCTAATGAGTCGACTAGGACTTACCAGACACCTCGACTTAGCCCCAAAAGCCACAACTTTCAAATTGAACCAAAACGGAAAAACAGAGGAATAAGAAACCTTACCGTCGTCCTAGCCCCACCGTGCTCGCCGCCGCGTTCCCTTGAGTCCACTACACTCCTTAAGTCCTCCTCCGTCCTCTAAACACCACCAGCCACCACAATTGATCAAGCACGGCAGCACCACCACCAAACTCCCTCTCTATTTTCCTGGTGTTTCCTCACCACTCACACACTCAGTCACTCCCACTTTCTCTCTCAAGACAGCGATCATACACCTCACTCAACACAATAAAATCCCAACTCAGCACTCACACGAAACCCTTAATTGAATCGAGTTGCCCCTCACTGTCTTCAGTCTCTGTTATCTCAAGCACGGTTAATCGACTCAAACATAAACCTTTTAAATTTTTGCCTCGTGCAACTTGTAGAAGCCTCTAGCCACCTGCCACATGTCACAATCCTGTGGGTCGAGACCCAAAAATATCCCACAATTGTGTACGCTTGTCCCAATCCGGTTTGCACAAGTCCCAATGTGCAAAATGCCCTTTGTGAGTCAAAATTACCATTTGCCCCTTCGCCGGTCTAGACCCCTATCTCTCTCGTCCGGCGTCCGATGAAGGCATGCTGCCTGTCGTTGTACTCAGGTCGACGAGATCTACCTAACGGTCCTCGGTCTACGCGTAAAAACCTCATCGTACAAAAAGTCAACTTTTCCCCCTATTTTAACCAAATTACGGTAATGCCCCAACCTTCTGAACATCATAACTTCCTCCTCGGATGTCGGAATCGAGCGTGCCACCTGTCTACAGACTCGTGACGTCCCGAACTTACGTCACGGTCATATTCGGTCAATACCCAATTGACCACCCGAACTAAAAGTCAACTTTTTGTCCAAACTAGGGGCAAAATTGTCATTCTAACGCCCAAAGTCCAAAAGTAACCAACTAAACACCGATTAAGCTCACTAATCCGTCACTAATCACTTTACTAATCCCGACTCCCGGAACGGGTCCTTACAAATCTACATCACTTATGCTGTGATTAGGATACATGGAAGTGATCTGGGCGGTCTGGTCTTCCTAGGCACTAAAAAGTAGTTGAACAGGACAAGGCCCTAGAACAAACCCGAATAAAGTCATATTTGGAAGTACCTCCGAATCAAGCCCTGATAATAAGCTTGGAAAGAGAGTATAAAGTATGTCTCAAATGCTTGTTAATCGCACCTACATTCCACTCGTAAATTGCTAGAATGAAGGGACCAAAGTTGGGTACCACTACCCCTGGGCCCATCTAGGGCAAAAATTAGGTACATAAGCATGTCATCGGGGTGTCACTGAGATTTCACTGGCATGTCACTTAAGAAGAAACCAGAGACAGATACAGAACCTCAGCAGAGGCCAGGTTTCAGGCACAGGACCTTGGTTGGGGCCTTGGGTTTATCTTGGGGTCATTTCTTCGTTCTGACTCGAATTTCGATCATTCTTTTGCATTATCTTCAGAATTGATTTAACTTCCATTGTCTACACAAGTCTCACAAAATGGATTATTTTCGCCCATTGATTGCACAAATATAATCAAAAGACAAATAAAAGGGATATGAATTGACATCGAAATGATGCATAAATATTGACTTATTAAATACCCCCAAAATCTATCTTTAGCTAGCCCCTTACCAAAACAGAAAATAAAAAAATAAAAATCTAATGAAAATAAGCATTTAAACATCTAGATTCACCTTGTAGAAGGAGCTTTGTATCATGGGGATTGTATTAGTATGATAGCCGCAAACTTTTTATTGAAACAATAAATAAGCTAGAAATCATACATCAACAAGAAAATAGGAACCAAAATCAGAAAACATGCTTTACAGAACCAAGAGATATGCCATAACCGTAAGCTTCATGTGTCCAGTGCATGTACCAATATTTCAAATGATTAAGCTAGAAAACAATATCTTCTAACCACCCTAAAAATATTTCGCCTTGACTCTAATATTTACTAGGCATCACTCAATGCACACGCGAATTCTAGGGCTTTCACTAACAAGCGTATGTGATGATTTTATGTTAAGAAATCAAGTTAATCACATATGAATTACACAAAAAAAAGACACTTTATGGAAAATAGATCTTAAGGAAGGAATTGACATTTAATAACATAGACACGTACCTTAATTTTTAGAATGATTGTCTGTAAGATCAAATAGGTCTTTATAATTGGGTATAATGGGGCTAGGCTCTTGGGTAAAGAAAGAAAGAAAGGATGGGATTCAAGAACTTGAGTTGTGCCAAGGCATGAGAAGTCATGGCTCGCTCTTTGACATTATTCGAAAATTTTCTATTCCTTCCTTCTCCTTGCTTAAGTCCTACAACATTGTGTCTTTCTGTGAGGTACTTGGCTCACTTGATTCAACTCACACTATTTCCTTTTCTATATTTTCTCTTTTCTTTTCTTTTTTTTTTCCTTTTTCCCCTTTTCTTTGAACTCTTTTGGGTTTATGATGAACATTGTTCACAAATATTTTTTTCTTTTCTTTTTTTCTTTAGAGTTGAACCAAGATCATGCAATAACTTCCTCAAACTTATAAGGAAATGTCACAAATTGAGTTTTGAATACACACCAATTACATGAACTAGTGTAGCATATAGTATTACTTATTTCATCCTCACCATGAATCTCATTTGATGCAACCTCATCACAAGTTCAAATTATAGGGTATGTCCATAATGAATAGTTGATATTTTGGGTAGGTTTTAATGTGGGTGATGAATGAATGAGAAAAGTGTTTGGTTGCAAAGTGGTTTAAAGAGCATGCAATTGGGAAAGACAATGCTTTCAGAAGGTTAAGCATACATAGCCTATATCATCTTTTACACACAATCAAACATCAAATCAAGAGCATCTATATGATAAAGTTCTTTAAAAATCAATGCAAATATAATGAGATCATGCAATTTGAACAAAAGTGAAGAGTGTTTAAGAGTAGAAATAAGTAGATCGCTAAAAAAAGAATAGTAATTAGGCTTAAAGATCTGACTAGAGTAGCCTCCACTAATTCGCGAGGGTTACCTACATTCAAATGCTTTGATTACTTAAGAAATTAATCATGGCATCGTGAAGTGAAAAATTGTTAATCCAATGGTCAAGGTAAGATTCATAGTAAAGCAAAAGAAAATCTCAAGGAATATACATTCCTATTAATAAGTTTAAGTATGAAAAGTAGCATCAAAATACAAACAGAAAAAACCGAAAATAAAAATTGGCCGTTTTCTTCAAAATATGCAAGTTTTTAACAAGATTTTTAAAGTCCACACCCCAACCCTAAATAAAATGTTTTCCTTAATGTTGCAAACAATAAACGAAATATGCGCATCAAATTTTGAGAGATATAAGTGTAAAAACATAAACAAAGTTTAAAGGGAACAAACCAGGGTTATGTTGCCTCCTAGGAGCGCTTGATTTAATGTCTAGGAAAGACAAGGCTAGCACAGTAGGTAGGTGGCATCGATTGAATCACAGGTGCATAAAATGGAATGGGTAGGGCCCCAAAGTAATATTGTTTCCCATAGGGCTGGTGAGTGGCCCTATTCAGCCATGGTGGCCAAAACTTCCATGGAATTTGGGTGCTTTCATAGATGGATGGTCAAGGGGCCTGGGTTGTGAGTGGGACATCCCCAATGGAAACATAATTCAAAGGGAACACTACCGAGGGTATGCCCAACATGTTCTTTCTGTGGCATTCAAGCAATTCTGGAGGTCTAATAGCATCCTCGGGAATGAGGTTCTTGACCTTGGACCCTGCAATGGATCTTATAATAAATGGTCTAGTTGTACAATAATTTTAATGAAAAATTGTTGATAGGTTCAGTTAGGTACTGGATGGGGTCATGGTTGTTGAAGGTACGTAGCATATCTAGAACATTGATAACCACAATCCCCCGATTGATGTTTATGTCACAATATAAGGTGGCTAACCGGTAACGACCCGGACATTCAAAAAAGGGAAATTTGGAAAATTTGAAGAAAAGGACAATTTTGCCCCTAGGTAATGGGCGAACGGTTGACTTTTTGCTCGGGCAATCAAACGGACTTTGACCGATAAATGTGACGTAGTTCGGGACGTCACAAGTTCATAGACAGGTGGCACGCCCGATTCCGACATTCCAACATTAAGGAAATAGTTGTACACTATTTCCTTTTCTATATTTTCTCTTTTCTTTTTTTTTTTTCCTTTTTTCCCCTTTTCTTTGAACTCTTTTGGGTTTATGATGAACATTGTTCACAAATATTTTTTTCTTTTCTTTTTTCTTTAGAGTTGAACCAAGATCATGCAATAACTTCCTCAAACTTCTAAGGAAATGTCACAAATTGAGTTTTGAATACACACCAATTACATGAACTAGTGTAGCATATAGTATTACTTATTTCATCCTCACCATGAATCTCATTTGATGCAACCTCATCACAAGTTCAAATTATAGGGTATGTCCATAATGAATAGTTGATATTTTGGGTAGGTTTTAATGTGGGTGATGAATGAATGAGAAAAGTGTTTGGTTGCAAAGTGGTTTAAAGAGCATGCAATTGGGAAAGACAATGCTTTCAGAAGGTTAAGCATACATAGCCTATATCATCTTTTACACACAATCAAACATCAAATCAAGAGCATCTATATGATAAAGTTCTTTAAAAATCAATGCAAATATAATGAGATCATGCAATTTGAACAAAAGTGAAGAGTGTTTAAGAGTAGAAATAAGTAGATCGCTAAAAAAAGAATAGTAATTAGGCTTAAAGATCTGACTAGAGTAGCCTCCACTAATTCGCGAGGGTTACCTACATTCAAATGCTTTGATTACTTAAGAAATTAATCATGGCATCGTGAAGTGAAAAATTGTTAATCCAATGGTCATGGTAAGATTCATAGTAAAGCAAAAGAAAATCTCATGGAATATACATTCCTATTAATAAGTTTAAGTATGAAAAGTAGCATCAAAATACAAACAGAAAAAACCGAAAATAAAAATTGGCCGTTTTCTTCAAAATATGCAAGTTTTTAACAAGATTTTTAAAGTCCACACCCCAACCCTAAATAAAATATTTTCCTTAATGTTGCAAACAATAAACGAAATATGCGCATCAAATTTTGAGAGATATAAGTGTAAAAACATAAACAAAGTTTAAAGGGATCAAACCAGGGTTATGTTGCCTCCTAGGAGCGCTTGATTTAATGTCTAGGAAAGACAAGGCTAGCACAGTAGGTAGGTGGCATCGATTGAATCACAGGTGCATAAAATGGAATGGGTAGGGCCCCAAAGTAATATTGTTTCCCATAGGGCTGGTGAGTGGCCCTATTCAGCCATGGTGGCCAAAACTTCCATGGAATTTGGGTGCTTTCATAGATGGATGGTCAAGGGGCCTGGGTTGTGAGTGGGACATCCCCAATGGAAACATAATTCAAAGGGAACACTACCGAGGGTATGCCCAACATGTTCTTTCTGTGGCATTCAAGCAATTCTGGAGGTCTAATAGCATCCTCGGGAATGAGGTTCTTGACCTTGGACCCTGCAATGGATCTTATAATAAATGGACTAGTTGTACAATAATTTTAATGAAAAATTGTTGATAGGTTCAGTTAGGTACTGGATGGGGTCATGGTTGTTGAAGGTGCGTAGCATATCTAGAACATTGATAACCACAATCCCCCGATTGATGTTTATGTCACAATATAAGGTGGCTAACACAGGTGTAATGACCTGTAACGACCCGGACATTCAAAAAAGGGAAATTTGGAAAATTTGAAGAAAAGGACGATTTTGCCCCTCGGTAATGGGCGAACGGTTGACTTTTTGCTCGGGCAATCAAACAGACTTTGACCGATAACTGTGACGTAGTTCGGGACGTCACAAGTTCATAGACAGGTGGCACGCCCGATTCCGACATTCGAGGAGGAAGTTATGACGTTCGGAAGTTTAAGGGCATTTTCGTAATTAGAACGAAAGGAGGAATTTGTTGACTGAGTTGGAATGGTTCGAGGGATTTGAGCTTGCAATTGAGATCGAAGACAGGTTTCTGGTGGTCCTGCGAAGCTTTTGGTTCGATCAATTTCAGAAAAAACGATGAGTATTGATGAACTTCAAGGAGTGAACAGTTGTCGAAGGTTCATTGGAAACTCAAGCTGGAATTGACAGATTAAGGTAAGGTTTTTTTGAAATTAAAGTTACTGACCCATAATTAGATTCATAACGATGCTTTAGACTGAATCAATTGAAGAAAACGAATTGAGATTCGCAGGGATTGGACTGGGTCAATACGCGGGTTAAATGACCCGTTTACCTGACGGTCGGGTGAGAACGATGAACAATGTGGCTACTGTAGCTGGCGCGTGAGTTTCACGCTCAGCCACTCACGGCGACGCATGAGGGCGCGTGGGCCCGATTCTCAAGGTGAGTTCCACACGACTTTTGTCCTATGCAATGTAACGAACATTTTAGCGTTAATTTCGAATTAATCGGATACCGTTTCGATATTGTTTCGAGGGTCCAAAGGTTTATATTACATTTTTAATTAACATTTAATTCCCGAAAAATTATGGGAAATTAGTATTGACAGGACCCATCCCAATCCCCCCGGGATTAGTGCGGGATAACCCTGCTCCCGTCTGACACGAAGTGTCAGACAAGGGATATTTCCGATCTTTGCCCACCCGGGCTATCAGAGTACGCCAGGATCCGGAGGAGGCATGTGATATCTCGGTCTCTGCTACAGTCCACATCCGATGTCAACCTGAAGGGCAGTCAAAAAATTAAAACTGTGAGTGGACAAAACAAAAGTTTATAAAAACATTTAACAAGACATTTGTACCCTCCATTAAAAAGCATGCATGCATTCAAAACCATTTATCCAAAACAAACCATATGTGGGACTAAGCCCAAAGCAGATATAAACCAAGGTCGAAAGGACCACAATGAAAACGACCATACGGGCCACTGCCCAAATCCTGTGCACACCTGTACACACCACATATCATATATCATATATACATATAAGTCACACAACCAATCCTGTCACGGTATCCAAAGCTACGCGCGTGCTACCCGGGTCTCAATCCGAGTCATCTCAAAGTCAAGGTCAATGTCCGCAGACCACTGACCCTACCCGACGTAATAGTAACCATAGCCTTCCTGAGAGTAAGGAACCCAACTGGGGGTGACTCCACTCAGTCGGTGCTCCGTGACTACTCCGGGGTCCACCTAGGCCAACGACCCTCCCCGGAGGAGATAATAGAAGTAAAGGAAGGTAGATGAACATATATATACATAACATAATATCCATGCCCGGTTCCCCGGAACCGTCATGATCCATAATATCCATAGCCAAGGTAACATGCCGGTTCCCATAAACCGTCATGTACCGTAATAACATAACCAGGTAACATGCCGGTTCCCATAAACCGTCATGTACCGTAATGACCAACAAGGGTTCATGCCGGTTCCCATAAACTGTCATGAACCACGATACCATAACAAGGGTTCATGCCGGTTCCCATAAACCGTCATGAACCTGGGAATCCATTTAAGGTTCCCTGACCTGAAATCAAAATTGTAAAGTGACTGGGTCTCGTGCCCGAACATAGGACATCAGCTGGGCACCGTGCCCGAAATCTGAGGTCATATGCCCGAGACAAAACCAAATGGGTCTCATACCCGAGTTTATCCTTTTGAAATCCAAATCCAGTTCATTTAAATCAATAAAGAAATACAGACCCGTATAAGCACCGTATAAGGCCGAAACCTCGAAATACGTGCTTATACGTAACCACATAGAAATGCACCCATGGCATCATCAAACATGTATTAAAACATATAAAAAACATTTATGCATGCACCAATTTAGAAAACAAAGTCCACTCACAGACCGTCCGAGCTGCCACCTCGATTTGCGTGCCATACGGCTCCCCGAGCCGATCACCATCACCGGGACTCCCAAACCTGTCCAAATCGTAATAGAAGGTTACTAACTACTTAATTAACCTCCCACTAAAGCCCCGTAATTTTCCCGTATTTTTAACTATTTTTAAAACCAAACCTAAACCTTCCGATGCCCCGAAACATATCGAGACGGTGTCCGATTGACACGAAACCAGTCCCAAAATGTTCGTTACATCGAATAGATGATTTCGTATGTTGGAACCTTCCCCAGATTCCCTGCCACACGCCCTCACGCGCCGCCTGAAGTGGATGCGCGTGGGCTTCACGCGCCGCTACAGTACCTGCTGACGTCATCGCTGACGTCAGCATGACGTCATCACTGACAGCCCCTGACAGTGACACATGTCACGCTCCCATTGGCCCACTGTCTGACATGTCAGTCTAACATTTTCAGATCTGACATGATGACGTCATCCCTGACATGATGACGTCATCAGGATGACGTCATCAGTCATCCCTGCCTCCTCGCGGGTCGACCCGAATGACTGCAACCGGGTCGCCGTGACCCGCGGCTTGACCCGACCGGTTCTCCCTGCTCCGGCCACCGTTTCTCCTCCCGTTTGTCCCATTCTACTCGTCTCAATCTAACCTAAGGTTCTATGATATTAAAATGGAAGGAAAACAACTAAAACCCGTACCTCCAATTCGGCCATGGCGGTCGTGACTTCCTCCGCCGTTCCCGGTTGTTACAGGCCGTCCAACACCTCGAAACCAATCCCTCTTGACTCCCCTAAGTCCCTAGAATATGTTAGGATCCACAGAAACCCAAAACCGTCCCTTAAAACTCATTTTCAAATTTTGAAGTTTTCTTACCTCACGGGTTCGGCTCCTCCGCCGTGTCCTCCGTCGTCCATCGCCGTGACTCGCCGTCCCAGCCTCTCTGCCCTTCCCTCCACTCACTCACGGTCACACCCAAGCAATGAATGGTGATGGTGTGTGTGTGTTTCGATTTTTGAAAGAAAATGAAGAAAATGAAGAAAAATGGGGTTATGGGTTTCGGGTGGGAGGATGAACAAAGATGAAGGAGGATGGCTGATGAGAGAAGGAGAGATTTAATGGATGGCTGAGATTTAGAGGTTAGATGAGAGATGGAGGGCTAGGATTGAAGGTTGTTAAAATTAAATATAAAATAATCAAAATATTATTATTTAAATACCTAGATCCACATTTTGGGGGAATTAGCCAATAGGATGAGTGACACTTGTCACTCATCCATGGGACCCACTAAAATATCTACCCAATCAGATTTCGCCAAAACGTCTTCGTCTCGAAGTTCGTGCATAGTGAAATCGAACTTCCGTGACCCATAACTCTCCCGTTCGAAGTCCGATTTCAGTGTGCCACCTGCCTATGGATCGTATCGTCCTTATCTACGTAACGGTCTTCGACCCTCGGCCATCGGACCTCCCGGTCAAAAAGTCAACTATTTGGCCCTTTTTAACTAAAATTACCAAAATGCCCCTAAACTTCCGAACGTCATAACTTCCTCCTCGAACATCGGAATTGAATGTGCCACCTGTCTATGAACTCGTGACGTCAAGAACTACGTCACGGTCATCGGTCAAAGTCCATTTGACCGACCGATTGAAAAGTCAACGTTTTACCACCCCCAAGGGCAAAACGGTCATTTCGCATCGTTCGTCCTATTTCGCCCTACTAATCACCGATTAACCGCACTAATCGTGATTAGTCACTAATCTAATCTAGGAATTTGGGACGGGTCGTTACAAGTATGCTGTTATTTGAGCCCTTAGTGATACTAAAGAATGATTCAGGACAGGATTCGAGATTTCTGGAAAATGTCAAAATTTCAGAAACGCGTGCAACGCGAAAACAGGCGTTATGAACGGTGTGTGAGTGGACTTTGGTTTTATAAATCTTATGCATGCATACTATTTTATATGGATTATGATTGTGATTATATGATGTTGATTTGGATATTGGTGAATTATATGGTTTCACGCATTTCAAGGCGATTTACGTGCTTGCACGTAAATCGAGGTTTTCCAGTTTTACACTGATTTTCCATACTTATGGTTTTGGATATGATTTTATGAAATGGTTTTGAAATTGGAAAGATGAACTGGGGCATGAGGCCCAATTGTTTTGGAAACCTCGGATTTGGAGTCCAATGGAGTTACGTAATTGGGTCGGGGGCCCAATTGCTTTATGAAATCGGGCCAGGGGCCCAGTTATTTACGAAATCGGGCTGAGACCCATTTGAGTTATATAATCGGGTCAGGGGCCCAATTGATTTACGAAATAAGGTCGGGGCCCAGTTGATTTATGAAATCGGGCATGAGGCCCAGTTGGTTATAAATGTGATTTCGGGTCTGGGACCCTATGATTCATAAATGTGATTTCAGGTCTGGGACCCTAAATGTTGTTTTATGGAGGTTTCGGGAAAAGCCCATTGAAATGTTGTGAAATGATTTGATAAAACTGTTTTCCATATACCATCTTGATACGAGGATATGTGATGGTCTCCTTTAGGTGTCTGGGACACTGAGGAAGTCACGGTGCATTGCCTGCGAGGGGTCATTGTACGGAGCTACCAGACCGTATAGTGACTCAGGAGCAGGATTGCTATGATTAGACGTCTGGGACGTCAGACATCTGGGATGTCAGAGATATGGACCCGGAGAGACCCCGGGCAGCACGCGTTGCTTATTATTACCGTGAGATATGTCGTCTGGGACGTCAAGCGTCTGGGACGCTAGGAATCTGGGATGCCGGAGATGGTTATGTGGTAAAAATGGATTATTGGTTTATGAAATGGTATTTCGGGACGGGGACCCTAAATGGTTTTGGAATTATGGATTTATGTTATGGATTTGGGCAGTGGTCCACTTGGTTTTGTATTCACGAATTTGGTATTCTACAGTTTTGGGCTGAGTTCCCACACTTGGTTTGAGTTACGTTTTTTGGGCTGAGGCCCTGTGTTTATGATTGCGGGCTAAGACCCGAAGGTTAAGAAAAGGAAAATGATTTGATTTTCATACATATTTTTTCTTATGTTGAAAATGTAACGAATTGTGAAATGATTTTCGAATGCATGCATTGGTTTTACGTGGAGGGTAGAAATGTCTTTCTGTAACTGTTTTATAAACTGATTTATTTTTTTGTCCACTCACACCTTTTGTGTTTTTATTGACCCTCCAGGTCATGGCACGTTGATCGAGGCTAATCAAGAGGCGGAGGCAAGAGTGAGTACATATGTGTCTATCCCTGGTTTGGCAAGTACTGGGGGTAATTTGGGAACTTCAGTCGACTAGACAAACGGGAGCAGGACCGAGCACAGTTATCAAAGTCCCTTCGGGGGCGGTCCTGTCATGACCCGTCCGGAATTAATGGGATTAATTCAAATTAATGACAGATTAGCAAGAATAATCGGGGATTAGACGAGGATTATCGGACGTTCGGTGCAAAATGACGATTTTGCCCCGAGAATGGGCAAACCGTTGACTTTTTGTTCGGACGGTCAAGTGGACTTTGGCCGATAACTGTGACGTAGTTCGAGACGTCACGAGTTCATAGACAGGTGGCAAGTTTGATTCTGACATCCGAGGAAGAAGTTGTGACGATCGGAAGTTTGGGGGCATTTTGGTAATTTAGATGAATAGGGGCCAACCGTTGACTTTTGACCCGGGAGGTCAAATGGCCGAGGGCCAAGCACCGTTACGTAAATTGGGATGATACGAATCCGTAGACAAGCGACACGTCGAATCCGAACGTTCGACGGGGAAGTTATGGTTCACGGAAGTTCGTACGTACTATTGCGCGTTTTACGAGACGAAGAACTTTTGGACTCAAGTGGGGCCCAGATATTTGTCCCAAGGCCCAATGGATGAGTGTCAACTGTCACTCATCCACTATACATCATTTTTCTTTCATGCATCTCTCATTCCTTCATCATCGATCATTTTCTTCATTTCAAAACCCAAAACCCGATCACCCATTTCCACCCCAAATCCAAACCCTTCAATCCTTTGATCATTTGTGTGACCCAGGAGAGTGAGAGGAGGACCTGGGGAATGTGGTGGCAGGCCAAGGGGGCACCGCCGTGGACGGCGGAGGACACCTTGAACCCAAGGTAATCGGTTTTACCCGATTTTGTCCATTTTCAATTTCTGTTATTATGGGCCGTTTTGGGTGATTCTAATGAATTAAATAGGTTGTTAGGAAGTTATTAAGAAGGTTTTGAGAGATGTTAGACGTTGAGGAACACCAGGGGAGGTTTTGGAAAACTTGAACCGTGAAGAAAAGGTTG
Organism: Prinsepia uniflora; assembly: GCA_032719365.1. Taxonomy (NCBI): domain Eukaryota; kingdom Viridiplantae; phylum Streptophyta; class Magnoliopsida; order Rosales; family Rosaceae; genus Prinsepia; species Prinsepia uniflora. The sequence continues at coordinate 51,500,024 of CM064873.1, forward strand.
GACCGGTTGGATTTACTAGGTTTTAGGGGTTTTGGTTCATAGGTTTAAATTCCTAGGATCAAAACATGAAGAATATGATCGATTAGGGAAAAAAGGTGAAAATTAAACAGTGTAGGGACCTGGACCAGTCACGCAGGTCCAAGTTGTAGAGAAAATCGGGCCGGCCGTTTCGGACCGGCCTGACCAAGGTTGAAGACGCACTGTAGCCCGGCGCGTGAGGCTCACGCGCATGCCACTCTCAGGGAACATGAGGGAGCGTGGCAGGGACTATAGGGAAGGTTCCAACATGTCAAATCATCTATTCGATGTAACGAACATTTTGGGACTGGTTTCGAGTCGATCAGACATCGCCTCGATATAGTTCGGGCTGTCCGAAGGTTTCGGTGCGCGTTTAAAAATAGTTAAGAATCCCAGAAAATTAGGGAGCTTTAGTGAGGGGTTAATTAAGTAGTTATTAACCCTCTAAAGTGATTTGGACAGGTTTGGGAATCCCGGAGATGACGGTTGACTCGGAAAGGCGTGCGACACGCATATCGAGGCAGTAGCGCAGACGGTCTGTGAGTGGACTTTCTTTCTGAATTCGAAGCATGTATAAATGTTTTATAAATGTTTTAATATGTGTTTTGGGATTCCTTGAGTGCATTTTGGTGTGTGTTTACATATGGGCACGTACTTCGAGGTTTTCGGGTTTTATACGTGCTTATACGCGCTTATGCTTTCGGTTTTCATGAAATGTTTTTTACTCGGGCATGAGACCCTATTGATGACCTACGGGTCTGAGTCGTGGTCGCGACGTTTGCTATGTGCACAGCGACGGACGACGTGAGGCTCACCTGCGGATTGGGATACGTTCCTTCCGGAGAGGTCACAATGCACGTCCCGTTGTTGAGCAGCCACTAGAGGCTCAACTTCGGAGTGTTGACGGTTTAGAGGATCGATCGGCGACGTGTGCACCATGGTCTCGAGATGGTTGCGGCAATGATGTGTCCATGGCGACAAAGCAGGATTCAGAGCGGTTCTAGATTGATGGTTGCACGCATTGTTATGATCGGGATCGTGACTGACACTGAGATATTGGGCTCGATGCCCAGTTGATTCGAGTTCGGGCTCGATGCCCAGTTCATTGTGAAATCGGGCTAGAGGCCCCATTTGCTTGTGTTATCGGGCGTGAGTCCCGTTTTTATGGTTTTCTTATACTAGTATGTATATACCCTCTTTGTGAGATGATTGATTGGTCTCCTTCAGTCGTCGACCTGGAGAGTCACGATCTACAGACTAGAGTGGGTATCCTCATAGGGATCCCGTTCCAGGAGTGGACGTTATGTTGTGGTCTCGGACCAGATTCCGGAGAGATGATCGGACTAGGTCCGAAGATGAGCCTCCCAGATGGAGAATTCCTGGGAGAAGACTCGGAGTGAACCCCGAGTAGTATGCATACTATATATATAGAGACATCGTGAATATATCGGGGATGTGTTCCCTAGGGGCTATGTGCCCCGAGTTTTCATCTTCTCCGGAAGTGCCTATGATGGGTTATATATGTATATGTGGATGAGTTTTCACTGAGATGGCGTTGGGCTGAGACCCTCGTGTGTTGGTTTTGGGCTGAGACCCTTATGAGATGGTTTTGGGACGAGTTCCCACGTGTTTTGGTTTGGGCGGAGGTCCCATGTATTGATTTAAGGATTTCGGGCCAAGGCCCTAATGTTTTGATGGTTCATGACGGTTTATGGGAACCGGACATGAACCCTAGAAATGGTTTTTGAATGCATGCATATGTTTTTAATAAAGGGCATAAAGGTCTTTTGTGAAAATGTTTTTATAAAATATTTGTTTTGTCCACTCACAGCTTTTGTGTTTTGAATGCCCTTCAGGTTGATCGTTGATGCGGCTGTAGCAGAGACGATACATCGCATTCCTCCTTCGAATCCTAGCGCACTCTGATAGCCCTGGTTGGGTAAAGGACGAAAATATCCCTAGTCTGACACTTCTTGTCAGACGGGAGCAGACACGTCCCACTCTAATCCCGAGGGATTTGGGACGGGTCCTGTCAACTTGGTATCAGAGCAAGGTAGGCTCATTTGATACCCATGGTGCTCTGATACCAGTTGGTACCAGAGCAGAGTGTACGTACAGATCGAGGATGTGATGTCTCTCCAATCGTAACAGCCCATCATCAACTTGATAGTTAGGGTACTAGTACGAGGATTCGGTCGAATCAACCCTAGTTTGTGTACGTTTGACATCCTAGTTTGTGTACGTTTGACACGAGGTATGACCGTGTGAGGTCAGTTTGGCATCCTCTACCGTGTAAGCAGTGTTTTTTTCGAGAGGTTGGAACCTCGAGTAGGATCTTTATCCGTGAGAATTTAACGGCTTAGAGCCGCATAGTTACTTGAATGAGGATCCAGTGAATCAGTGGACGCAGTAGGATGACCTGATTTGGAGCCGCCGAGGCGTCATGACGGACATGGAACGGAGGGTAGTGAAATCCGTGGAGGTCAGACGTTGGGATCGTCCACGATAGAACCACAAGGATCGAGATTATGCTGCTCGGAGCGGTCAGACGCCCGAGGACCTTAGTTAAGACTGGTTGGAATAGGATCGTCGATCCTATTTGGCGTGAGATGCTACGTTTAGAGGTGTGTCGAATCCCTCCTAGATGTCGGCTGGCAAGAGATGCCTGGAGTAGTTGTGGTGTGACGCGATAGGATACTATTACGGCGTCTAGCCGTTGTACAGTGTTAGGCTCGGAGTATGGCCAAGTTCTGGTGGAGGCCAGCGGTTGAGAGTCATGGAGTTACGAGGAGGCGAGATCCTCAGGTTATGGTTACTGGTTGTTAAGATACCAGTATCGGAGTACGACGATCCTTCAGAGTCGAGGCGAGGGATCACTCGAGATGGACGTGTTGCAGGCGAGCAGCCGGGTTGTGGTAACCCTAGTTGGCGATTAGTTAGATGAGTGACTAGGAGAACGGTGTTTGTCGATCGGATTCCAAGGTGGACCGATTGGTGGATGTTGTGTGTTGAACGGTTAGTACCGGCGGTGAGTTGACCTCATAGTTTTGGAGTCTCGATAGCAGAGTGCTTTTGAGATCGGTCTACATGAGGTTGTGGCAGACGCTGCTATCGATGGACGTAGTCGAGTCATATCGAGTTGGATAGACTCAGGTTGTCGTGACTAGGATACGAGGGTGCATGAGTGACGTACAGTACGAGCATTGGTTGGGGAAGTTGGCTCGGTCAAGATCGAGTGCGATTACAGAAGAAGAGGAGCTTCCGAGTTGGCTAGTGTGTCACGCTACTATGTGAGGTAACTGAGTTGGGTGGCGATTGCTCGGTACGGACATGAGCATCGGTTTGGTTTGATTCGCACTCCGTGTGGTGGTGATATGATGACGTTAACGAGAGTAGACGACTAGCCACAAGCTGAGGATAGCTCAGTCGTGATATGCTCAAGGTAAGGTTCTACCATTACACGACGAGAAGGATTCGTCGGATAATATGAATTTGTCTTGGTAATTGTGTGTAGATGGTTTGGTTGACTGCGGTTGACCATACCTCTTGAATGTCGTGTACGCTAGTTTGAGGAGAACCTGATAGTGAAAAATAGAATGGGTCGCTACAATAGTGATCGACAGTTGTCGTTGGTAGGAAAGATTGGACGAAGTGAGTATTGCCATGGAGACGAACTGGGTGGAACCTAGTAGTGGTTGAACTAGCAGGGATTTTGTCCCAATAGTGACTGGGATGAGTGCGAGTTTTTAGAAACGTATTGATGGCCGTTTATGCACATCCAACAACAGTATATGGGGGACATACAAGGTTTAACGTACATATACGATCATAAACGGATAAGCGAATTGGATTGGTTACAGACATGTGGATGATGTCCGAGTGAGTTGATGTGACCGAGTTGGTAGTCGTGCCATAGCATAGTAGTCGTGCGAGTTTGTTGGGCACTGAGCGGGACAGAGAAGTTTCCGAGTGACTCAGTGCGGGATATACGCTTTACCTGGAGAGGTGACAGGGACCCGTGATCATTGTGAACTGACGGTACAGATGTTAGGTTCTGGATTTGGATCCGAGTGACTCAGATGTTAGGTTACCGACGTGAACGGCAAAGGGAGAAGCCGGAAGGAATCACTGGAAGTGTTTAGTCCTAAAAGGAAGGATTTACCATTACAGTAATTATCAGAGAATACTCTTAGTAGGGAAGAAGGACTTCTAGCTCAGGAAAAGAAACAGTTGGAAAAGTTAGGTATGCTTCCAACATGGTTGCAACTACTATCGACTTAGAGGCCGGTGAAAGAGACTTCTCATTTTCTGCTCCTTAGAAGATCGTGCTAGATGACGGAGGATGACATGGGATGAACTTTGATGTCATCATCTTCAACTTTCCTCATGTGGATTGATGAGGAAGGAGACGACAGTGATGTCAATTGGATTGACTTGGAGATCAGATGAGTACCCAAGACGAGACAAATCGAGTAACATGAGGATGATCGAGATGACGGAAGTGATTGTGATGATCGTGAGGTATTTAGACCGAGGCCTGGTCGTCATTGGAGTGAAATGCCTTGCTGATAATGCTAAGCTAGGAACAGAAGAGAATCGTATGGTCAGATAATTGACGAATCTCTTAGCATAGTTGGTGAGATGATAGAGTTTGGAAGTGGGAATAAAGGTGAGATGAGGACGATACATAGGTAGCAATCAGGAATAGATGAATTGTCGATGCCTCGAGATGGATTTGAGAATAGAGTTTGTGTTGAATTATGTCAAGACCCGACCCTCCTCGGTCGGGACCCGACTCATCTAGCACCATATTGTTCGCTTTGGGCCTCGCCCTTACGGTTTTGTTTTCGGGAGCTCATGGTGCAACTTCCCAGGGGGTCACCCATCATGAAATTTCACCAGCCTCAACTCGCTTAACTTTGGGGTTCCAATCCCCCCCAAAGCCACTTGGGCTCCCAAAAGGCCTAGTGCTAGATAGGTGTGTGCCTACACCTTTAAGGCACACCACCATCCTCTCCCAGACCATTCCCCCCTTGCAGGAATGTGGGATTGTTCACCGTTCCCTCTAGGACACGGGTCTTACAGATTGGGACTGGCTCGTGACGCACGATTGAACATCAGGCCAATGAGTACTATGATCAGATGTGTTCCGGCATATTGGCATATTGACCGGACGTCGAGAGCTCAGGGCCATGTGGGCCGGTGGAACCCTAGTGTCTGTTTGTGTTTTCTGCTGAGACAAGTATTCGATTGGAGTCCTGCGTACACCCGGAGAGGTGAGATGTCGATGGTGGATCGACAGGACGAGTAGTACGATGGTTGGGACTCGAGGTGAGTCTAGATAGCAGCGGCAGAGATTGCTGAGTGATGTGAGATACGATATGGTACGAGGACTCGAGAGTGAGTCAAGATCAGAGTGTGCAGCGGGAGCACAGTGGAGCCGAGCGCTACCGATTAGAAACAAATACGCTCGTGGACTTAGTGACAGTAACATAGGTTAAGTATCGCTCCATGGGAGCAGTGAGGTTAGTTGTCGGATGGGATTGCTGATTAGGACTTCAGTTCCGATTGTCAGATGAGAAGAACCATCTGACTGAAAAGTCCACTTGATGGTAACTGGTAGGTTGGAACGTATTAGGAAGTTATACTATAAGGATATGGAATCAACTTTGTATAACTGACCTGTCAGAGTGGCTTCGCAAGAGTTGAGATGGAGCTTGGAAGCTTCGGTGGCAGTGCGTACCGACGAGTACGGCGTAGTGACGGATGTGTACTTGTACACGAGCGTGGCCGTGTGCGGGGACACGATTGAATTTCCACAGTTGGGTGTGGAAATCGGGTCAATTTGAATTTCGAGGATGAAATTCTTTAAGGGGGGAAGATTGTAACGACCCGTCCCGAATTAACTGGATTAATCAAGAATTAATGACGGATTAGCAAGACTAATCGGGGATTAGACGAGGATTATCGGACGTTCGGTGCAAAATGACGATTTTGCCCCTAGAATGGATAAAATGTTGACTTTTCATTCAGACGGTCTAATGGACTTTGGCCGATGACTGTGACGTAGTTCGGGACATCACGAGTTCATAGACAGGTGACACGTTCGATTTCAACATCCGAGGAAGAAGTTGTCACGATCGGAAGTTCAGGGGCATTTTGGTAATTTGGGTGAATAGGGGCCAACAGTTGACTTTTGACCCAGGAAGTCAAATGGTCGAGGGCCCAGAACCGTTACGTAGATCGGGATGATATGAATCCGTAGACAGGCGGCACGTCGAATTTTCACGTTCGACAACAAAGTTACGGTTCAAGGAAGTTCGAACGTACTATTGCGCGTTTTACGAGACGAGGAACTTTTGGACTTAAGTGGGGCCCATATATTTGTCCCAAGGCCCAATGGATAAGTTACAAGTGTCACTCATCCACTAGACATCATTTTTCATTCATGCATCTCCCATTCCTTCATCATCAATCATTTTCTCCATTTCAAAACCCAAAACCCGATCACCCATTTCCACCCCAAATCCGAACCCTTCAATCCTTTGATCATTTGTGAGACCCAGGAGAGTGAGAGGAGGACCTGAGGATTGTGGTGGCCAGCCAAGGGAGCACCGCCGTGGACGGCGGAGGACACCTCGAACCCAAGGTAATCAGTTTTACCCGATTTTGTCCATTTTCGATTTCAGTTATTATGGGTCGTTTTGGGTGATTCTAATGAACTAAATAGGTTGTTAGGAAGTTATTAAGAAGGTTTTGAGAGAGGTTAGACGTTGAGGAACACCAGGGGAGGTTTTGGAAAACTTGAACCGTGAAGAAAAGGTTGGACCGGTCGGGTTTACTAGTTTTTAGGGGTTTTGGTTCATTGGTTTAGATTCCTAGGATCAAAACATGAAGAATAGGATCGATTAGGGAAGAAAACGGTGAAAATTGAACAGTGTAGGGGTCTGGACCGGTCACGCTGGTCCAAGTTGCAGAGAAAACCGTGCCGGCCGGTTCGGACCGGCCTGACCAAGGTTGAAGACGCAATATAGCCCGGCGCGTGAGGCCCACGCGCAGGCCACTCCCAGGGAGCGTGGTAGGGAATCTGGGGAAGGTTCCAACATGTCAAATCAACTATTCGATGTAACGAACATTTTGGGATTGGTTTCGAGTCGATCGGACATCGTCTCGATATAGTTCGCGCTGTCTGAAGGTTTCGGTGCGCGTTTAAAAATAGTTAAAAATCCCAGAAATTAGGGGGATTTAGTGAGGGGTTAATTAAGTAGTTAGTAACCCTCTAAAGTGATTTGGACAGGTTTGGGAATCCCGAAGACGACGATTGACTCGGAAAGGTGTACGACGCGCATATCGAGGCAACCGAGCAGACGGTCTATGAGTGGACTTTCTTTCTGAAATCGATGCATGCATAAATGTTTTATATATGTTTTAATATGTGTTTTGGGATGGCCTTGAGTAAATTTTGGTGTGTTTTTACGTACGGGCACGTACTTCGAGGATTTCAGGTTTTATACGTGCTTATACGCGCTTACACTTTCGGTTTTCATGAAATTGTTTTGACTCGGGCATGAGACCCTATTGATGACCTAAGGATCTGAGTCGTGGTCCTGACGGGTGCTATGTGCACGATGACGAACGCCGTGATGCTCGCCTCCGGATTGGGATACGTTCCTTCTGGTGAGGTCACGATGCACGTCCCCGTTGTTGAGCAGCCACATGAGGCTCGACTTCGGAGTGCTGACGCTTTAGAGGATCGATCGGCAGTGATGTGTTCACAGAGACATATCAGGATTCAGAGCGGTTCTGGATTGATGGTTGCACGCATCGCTATGATCGGGATCGTGACTGACCCTGAGATATCGGGCTCGATGCCCAGTTGATTCGAGTTCGGGCTCGATGCTCAATTCATTGTGAAATCGGGCTAGAGGCTCCATTGAGTCTTATGTTCGGCCGAAAGGCCCATTTGCTTGTGTTATCGGGCGTGAGTCCCGTTTTTATGGTTTTCTTATACTAGTATGTATATACCCTCCTTGTGAGATGATTGATTGGTCTCCTCTAGTCGTCGTCCTATAGAGTCACGATCCACAGACCATAGTGGGTATCTCCATAGGGATCCCATTTCAGGAGTGGACGTTATGTTGTGGTCCCGGACCAGATTCCGGAGAGATGATCTGACAGGACCCGTCCCAACTGGACCTCGATAACCGTGCCCGGTCCTGCTCCCGTCTGACAAGTCAACTGAAATCCCGAAACAATCCTTCCGCACCTATCAGACAAGGGATTATCGCCGCTTATGCCTCCGTCTCTCGGTTAGCCCTGAACGTCGTGTCACGGCCTGGAAGGTCATCAAAAACAGAAAAGTGTGAGTGGACAAAAATATATTCGTTAAAACGCATTTTAAAAGACATCATTTACTCTCAAGTTTATCAAACTTGCATGCATAGGGAAAAACATATGAAACACAACCACTGGCTTTCCAGCCAAACCACATAACAAGTTAAATCCCGGCTCTCAGGCCAAAACATAAGAACACATCATCACCTGGCTACACAAACCAGAACTCGTACTCAATACCAGTACGTAATCACAATCAACATCAAACAGCATTACGCACAAATATACAGTTAAGTACTCAATCAATCAATCAATCAATCAAACCGCACTATTCACAAGTGCACAAACCATCACACTGTCACATCTGCACTACGCGTAGGCCAACCTCGAGAACTGCACTCAGGCACCATCCGAGTCATATCCATCATGTCTGGGAACTGCACACGCATCCTCTAGACGTCTCATACCCGGGAACTGCACTCACGCAACATCTGAGTTACGTCTAGGCACTGCACTCGCATCATCCAACACACGATCCAGTATCTAGTATCCACAATCACAATCACAATCCATATCATAACACATATCATTCATATCCATGACCTCAAATCAAATCATAAGCATTCCCAACAGAGTTTCAGGCTCAAATACCAGTTATACGTAAATCCGGGAAATCACAATGAAATCATTAAAAATAATCCAAAAATCGTCCTTGACTTACCAATTCATCAAAATATCCATTTTGAAACCATTTTGACTCCGGACCTAGGCCAAAATATCATTTGCACATTTCCTCGAAAAACGTGCCCAAAAGACCGATTAAAATATTCATTAAATCACACATAAGCATGCCACATCATCAAGACATCATTGCAAGTCAAATCATGCAATAAATCATGTAAAAAATTTAACTATGCATGCATATCAATTTATAAAATAAACGTCCACTCACACACCGTCCAAACCGCTCGCTCCCCGAGCTGAACGTAGTTCCGTAATTTCCGACACTTGCCAGGAATCTCGAAGCCTGTCCAAAATCATTATGTAAGGTTACTAACAAGTCAAATTACATCATATCAATTCCCCCTAATTTTCCGGGATTTAAATATTATTTTAAAATATAACATAAACCGTCGGACCCGCGAAACATTATCGAGACGGTGTCCGATCGACTCGAAACCAAATTTAAAATGTCCGTTACATTACATAGAGTAAAACACTTCCTTTTTCGAATTTCCGGGGTGTCACATGATCGGACTAGGTCCGAAGATGAGCCTCCCAGATGGAGAATTCCTGGGAGAAGACTTGGAGTGAGACCCCAAGTAGTATGCATACTATATATATAGAGACATCGTGACTATATTGGGGATGTGTTCCCTAGGGGCTGTGTGCCCCGATTTGGCATCTTCTCCGAAAGTGCCTAGGATGGGTTATATATGTATATATGTATATGTGGATGTGTTTTCACTGAGATGGCGTTGGGCTGAGACCCTTGCGTGTTGGTTTTGGGCTGAGACCCTTATGAGATGGTTTTGGGACGAGTTCCCACGTGTTTTGGTTTAGGCGGAGGTCCCATGTATTGATTTAAGGATTTCGGGCCAAGGCCCTAATGTTTTGATGGTTCATGACGGTTTATGGGAACCGGGCATGAACCCTAGAAATGGTTTTTGAATGCATACATATGTTTTTAATGAAAGGCATAAAAGTCTTTTGTGAAAATGTTTTTATAAAATATTTGTTTTGTCTACTCACAGTTTTTGTGTTTTGAATGCCCTTCAGGTTGATCGTTGATGCGGCTGTAGCAGAGACGAGACATCACATTCCTCCTTCGAATCCTGGCGCATTCTGATAGCCCTAGTTGGGTAAAGGACAAAAATATCCCTGGTCTCACACTTCGTGTCAGACGGGAGCAGGCACGTCCCACGCTAATCTCGAGGGATTTGGGACGGGTCCTGTCACAGGTCTGTCAAAAATAAGTGGGGGATTATCATTCAGACCATGTTTTCTCACCCCTAGGACATAGAAATCAGCAACAATTCTAACATTCCCAATTTGTACCCTAACATCCGCAATCACGCCCATTAGCTTAGTAATTAAGGAATTCACTAATTTAATGCAATGCTCAGTAGGACTTCTTAGTGGCCCTAAATTTAAAGATTGTAAAGAACGATAAGCATAATACTTAATGCCGCCCCTGTGTCTCAAAGACAATGGTTGAAGCATTCTTCTTTGATGTTACATAGGAGTGATGGAGGCCGGAGTCATCAATCTTTGGTGAGATATCATGAAAGGAATTTAGAGTGCCCGAATTGATGTCTATGATGTCTTTAGGCTCTGTCTCTCCTTTCCAGAAACTAAGTCCTTCAAAAAATTTGAAAAGATTGGCATATGTTGGAGGAGTTTGGCGAATAAAAATGTAATCTCAAGCTTTTTGAGTATTCAATCCATATCCTCCTCAAATATCTCCTTGTCCTTGTTTTTCCTTTGGGGCCTACGAGGGAAAGGGTATGGGACATTACTAGGCAACTCAAAAGACATATGTTTAGATGTTTTAATAGTATTAGAAGAGAGTTTTTAGTTTAGGGAGCCAGCGAGCCACTAGGGTAATGTAGAGTCGGCTGCGGCCAAAACTGGGTCCAGGGTCGTGCTAGAATTAGGCAGGGCTTGCTATGGGGCACTTGGAACGAGCATTTCCAGTGTCTTGTCATAGAGAAGGGTTGGCGTTTATTGTTATCCGTATGATGGAGCTGGCTGGATTGGTATGTCTAAGTGCACTGGGGGAACAAAAGTGCTTGGTTGTGCGTATGAGGGTACTTGGAGGTCTTGGTTTGCCGGTGGCATGCCACGGGACAAAACTGTAGAGTGAAATATAAGATAGGGCCCTGGGTAATATGGGGCAGAGGCTGTTACTACGTCATCCTCATATGGGGTAGAGGCTAGTCCAAATATTTGAGTGCCACTCTGAAGGGTTATGACATTCACACTTGGATGTTGAGGTCCTATATGATTCACCAAGGGCTAATTTTGGAACTTGTCCTTGTAACGCCCCGGAACTTCGAGAAAAAAAAATGACGATTTTTCCCCTGGAAGTCAAAGAGTTGACTTTTTGATAAAAAGTAAAAATGTTGACTTTTGGTTCTGGAGATTCTTTGAACATACTGAGATGATCGTTACGATGGTCTTAATTTCCTGAGAACATCAACAGGCAGTATGCCGAAAATGGAGCGCGGGTTAGTAAGATATGGGTTTAGAAATTTCGAGGGAAATTTGGAAATTGAAAAAACATGTGGATCACATGTGTAAATATAGAACCTTCTCCAAATATCTTTATTTTTCCTCCCAAATTCCTCCACTGACATACATGGATATATATATAAATATGTATGTGTGTATTGTGGAATGAAATGGGTGGACTTCGGGTGACTGAAACCATGGAAATGTGGCCATAAGAAGCAGGGAATGAAGGAGGAGAAAACGTGGGAAAATGGTGTGAGCAAAGTCCCGAAGGAGTCTAGGGGCTGGTGGTGGTCCAGTCATTTGATGAGAACTACTCCCGTGAACAGAAAAGCTCCTAGAAGAAGGAGCAGACCTATGCGGATTTCATAAACCAGTACTTGAAATAAAATAAAATAAAAACTGAATTAACAATTCCAAACTATATGAACACCATTGAGGGACAAGCCCCTAACAATAGCGCCAAAAAGTTGATAGAAGTTATATCGAACACAATAAATATGTCCAATAAAATATATAGTGATACTTTGCAAGTGCACAGGTCGTGTATGATAAAATATAGTAACTTTGTAAAGGTCGATCCCGCAAGGATTTGTTCAACGTTATTCCACTTTAGTTTGGTTTTGAAGTAACTTAGGTTTTAAGTAAATGTAATTGTATTGTTTAGGTTGGGGGGGGGGGGGGGGGGGTGGAGGTTCTGAGATTGGTGTTTATGAAATTAAATAGAAAAACAGAATTTAAAACGATGAAAGATTGATTAATTTATATGGTTGATTAATCCCAACCAATTATATTCCTTATATGATTTCCTTGACCTAATTACTATGCATTTTTTGAATTAAGTGGCCGTACAAGGGTCCGGTTAAGGCTCACCTCACACAATTTATTCTCTCTTAGCATATTTTAAGTATGATGTGTACCTAAAATGACTATTATCTACCATTTAAGATAACGAACAAGCGCAAAGAGAATTTGACGACACTTCACTACCCTTAGAAAGTGATGTTCAATCCTAGGTTGTCATGAGTTTGGACTACAAATAGGATTCCACCCCCTAAACGTGTGATGCTACAAATTGCAAGATGATAGTATAGTTCATCAAGCAATTACATCTATAATTATATCCAAACAAGTTAGCAAGACTTATAGTGTGACGACCCGTCCTGAATTAACGGGATTAATTAAGGATTAATGACGGATTAGCGAGACTAATCGGAGATTAGACGAGGATTAGCAAACGTTCGGGCAAAATGACGATTTTGCCCCCGTAATGGGAAAATCGTTGACTTTTCGTTCAGGAGGTCAAATGGACTTTGGCCAATGACTGTGATGTAGTTCGTGACGTCACGAGTTCATAGACAGGTGGCACGCTCGATTATGACGTTCGAGGAAAAAGTTATGACGTTCGGAAGTTCAAGGACATTTTGGTAATTTGGGCCAAAAGTTGACTTTTGACCCGAGTGGTCCGATGGCCAAGACCGTTACGTAGATCGGGACGATACGAATCTGTAGACAGATGAAACGTCATTCGAACGTTCGACGGCGAAGTTACGGTTCACGGAAGTTTGAGTGCACTATTGCATGAAGTTCGAGGCAGCTTGGGTTTTGTCCTAAGTGGGTCCCAGATATTTTTCCCAGCAACCAATGGATGAGTAACAAGTGTCACTCATCCACTGGCTACCATTCCACACACATGCATCGACCATTCATTCTTCTTCCTCACCAAAACACAACCCGATCTCATTCCTCACCAAACCAATCCAACCCTTCCCTGTTTTATCATGCCTGAGAGACCACAGAGCGAGTGAGAGACTGAGGATGGCTGCTAGCCGGCCAGAATCGCCATGGACGACGGCAGGGAGGAGAAAAACCGATCGAGGTAATCGGTTAGGCCATTTTCGATCCATTTTCCATTTTTGATGTTATAGGTCGTTTTTGATGGTTTTAATGAATTAATTAGGTTGTTAGGAGGTCATTAGGAAGGTTTTGTGAAGGTTTGAAAGTCGAGGGACCCCTAAGGAGGAGTTTGGATAATCGAACCGTAAGGGGAGTTTTGGACTGGTTCGGTTTAAGGGGTTTTGAGGGCTTAAGTTAATTAGGTTAGACTCCTAGGATTAAAATAGGAATTATAGGATTGAAATGGGACAAAACGGACCAAAAAATAGGAAGAAAAATGGTTGGACCGGTCACGTCGGTCAAGTTGCAGGAACGGACCGGCCGGTCTGAACCGGTGTAGAAGCTTGAAAAAATGAACAGTACCCTGGCACGTGAGGCCCACGCACAGGGCCTGTCTTGGGTGCGTGAGGGCGTGTGTCCCATCCTTTGGGGAAGTGTCCAACATTTGAAATCATTTATTCGATGTAACGAACATTTGGGAACTGGTTTCGTGTCAATCGGACACCGTTTCGATATAGTTCGGGTTGTCCGAAGGTTTAGGTTCGAGTTTAGAAATAGTTAGAAATTCCGAAAAATTACGGGACTTTAGTTAGGGGTTATTTAAGTAGTTAATAACCCTCTAAATGAATTTGGACAGGTCTGGGAATCTCGGAGGCGACGTTTGACCCGGGAGACGATTATGGCACGTGTATCGAGGCGCGGCTTCGGACGGTCTGTGAGTGGACCCTTCTTTCAAAATTGATGCATGCATAAATGTTTTATAAGTATTTTAATATATGTTTTGTGTTGCCATGAGTGCAATTGTTTGTGGTAGCCTAGGATTTACGTATTTGCATATATTTCGAGATTTCCGGTTTTATACGATGCATATACATTCTAGGTTTTCAACGAGGGTTTAATAAATGGATTTCGGATTTAGAAACATGAACCCGGGAGTGAGACCCAAATGATTTATGAATCTCGGACTTGGAGTCCATTTGATTTGACGAGGAATCGGACCTAGGGTCCATTTGAGCGATACGATCGGACCGAGGGTCCAGTTGGTTTTCGATTCGGGTTTAAGGACCAGTTAGTGGTGCTATCGGGCTTGATGTCCCGTCGATTTATGATATCGGGCCTGAGACCCATTTAGTTGAGATATCGAGCTTAAGGCCCCGTTAGTTGTGAAATCGGACTTGAGGTCTTGTTGCTTTATGGTTTCGGGCTTAGGGCCCAATTGGTTGTGATATCGGGCTTGAGTCCCAGTTCGATTTATGAAATGAGTATTCGGGCATGAGACCCTATTGAACTGTGGATTTAGGCCGAGGCCTGCGAAATGGTTTTGAATCGGATTCGAGGAATCCTATTGATATGAATCGGGAATGAAACCCAGTTAAGAACTGTGATTGAGAAAGAAAGAAAAGAGTATTTGAAAATGTGAATGAACCCTCCTTCATGTTTATATGGTCTCCTCCAGACGTCGACCTGGAGAGTCACGATCCACAGACCAGAGTGGGTATCCCCATAGGGATCCCGTTCCAGGAGTGGTGGTTACCTATTATGATGTGGTCCCGGACCAGATTCCGGAGAGATATGTGGACTAGATCCAGAAAGAGAGCTCGGACTAGATCCAGAGATTAAGCCTCCCAGATGGAGATTCCTGAGAGAAGACTCAGAGTGAGACCCCGAGTAGTGTGCACAGTAGATAGATATGATGTCATCGTGACTATATCGGGGATGTGTTCCCTAGGGGATGTGTTCCCTAGGGGCTATGTGCCCCGAGTTGGCGTCTTCTTCGGAAGTTCCTAGGATGGGTTATACGTACGAGTACGTATGAGAATTTTAGAAAACTGATTTGGGGTCGGAGACCCCGTGTTCCATGTTTTATGTTTTAGAAAGTGATTTGGGGCGGAGATCCCCGTATTTGAAGTTGTGAAAGTGATTTGGGGCGGAGACCCCGTTTTTGATATTTTGAGAATGGTTTTGGGCTGAGACCCACATGATATGATTTGGGTTGAGTCCCTAGTGATTTGACTTACGGGTTTTGTGATTTCGGGTCGGGGACCCAAATGGATTTATGGGTCATGACGGTTTATGGGGCCGGGCATGAACCCTTGAAAGGTTTTGAGAATGTTTTCAAATGGTTTTATGAACGTATTGATCAACGGTTTTTTGAATGCATGCATATGCTTTTATGAAGGGCATAAATGTCTTTGTATGAAAATGTTTTTAGTAAATTATTTTTTTTGTCCACTCACGGCCTTAGCCCAGAAACCACAAACACATTTTCAATCAAAAGTTGTTTCATAAATCCAGTGGTACACATTTACCACATTACCATCTCCGGCATCCCAGATGCCTAGCGTCCCAGACGCTTGACGTCCCAGACGTCATATCTCACGGTATTAAAGCAACGCGTGCTGCCCGGGGTCTCACCGGGTCCATATCTCTGACATCCCAGATGTCTGACGTCCCAGATGTCTGACGTCCCAGACGTCTAATCATAGCAATTCTGCTCCTGAGTCATCATATGGTCCGGCTGCTCCATACAATGACCCCTCGCAGGCAATGCACCGTGACTTCCCCAGTGTCCCAGACACCTGGAGGAGACCATTACATATCCTCATATCGAGATGGTTTATAGAAAACAGTTTATCATTCATTTCCAAAATATCACAAGAGCCCTGCCCCGACTTTCCATAAAACCATCACAAGCCCAAATACTTGGTTTATTAAATCCAAAATCATTTATTCAATTCCATTTTAGGGTCCCCGACCCGAAATCACATATATAAATCAACTGGGCCCCTAGCCCGATTTCGTAAATCAATTGGGCCCATGGCCCGATATTAAAACTCAAATTGGTCTTAGCCCAAGTTTACTTTATCAAGTCTATAACCGTTTTACGAAATCAAATCCAAACCATAAGTATGGAAATTAGTGCAAAACCGGAAACCTCGATTTACGTGCAAACACGTAAATTGCCTCGAAATGCGTGAAATCATATTAATTCACCAATATCCAAATAAATCATATAATCACAAATATAATCATCATGAAACAGTTATGCATGCATAGAATTTATAAAACCAATGTCCACTCACAGACCGTTTAACCATGCGCCTCGATACACGTGCCATCGGCCTTCCCGGGCCTCGCCACTAACACCGGGACTCCCAAACCTGTCCATATCACATTAGAGGGTTACTAACCTCTTCATTAACCTCTCATTCAAGTCCCGTAATTTTCCCGAATTTGTAAATATTTTTAAACTCGATTTAAAACCTTCACACATCCCAAAAAATGTCGGAACGGTATCTGATTGACACGAAACCAACGCTAAAATGTTCGTTACATTGTATAGGATAAAAGTCATGTTGACCTCACCTTGGAATTCGTGCCCACGCGTCGTCATGCGGCGCCGTGAGTGGCTGCGCGTGACAGCCACGCCCTTGCTACAGTGCCAAGCACTGTACATCGTCTTCACCCGTTTCCACTGGTAAACAGAACCCGTGACTTGACCCGATTCGATCCCTGCGATAAAACACTTAATTCTTTCAATTGATCACTCAGATAGACTCGCAATACTCTGAATTAGATGTCTGTGTCATTCATTCAAGTCGACACGGCCTACAACCACCTTAATTGAACACAAGTCTCAATCGGGTTCAAAGTTCCAATTCATCACACATGCACCATTTTCTTTCAATTGATTAGTTAGGAAGCTTCGTATACTCACCCTAAAGATGATGTCGCAAATAATTTCACAAGAACTCACCTCAAACACCACGATTCCAAGCTCAATTTTTCCGGCCATCCACCACGTCCGTCCATGGCTCCCTGAGCTTCGGAACTTGCCACATTTGATCTGGATCGACTTACTAAGGTCCCAGAAAGCTTATTCGAACCTCAATTAGGCATGGGCTGGCCTAAAACCGAATTCCGAATTTCGAATTTGAATTGATCAAAAACCAGTTTCGGGTTTTCTGAACTCTCCCTCACCATTTTCACTCCTTTTCTTCCTTTCTCGATCTCAGAACCCAACTCTCAGCACCTTAATCACCTTCCCGTTTACAAATCCACTCAGTTGGGCCTTGGAAAGGCTGATCACGCTTGGGAAGCACTTTGTTTTTCTTTCCGTTTCAGAAACACAACTGCAGGGAATGCACTGTCCACACTCTCCTGCATCCCACTCAACATACTCACACATGATTAAACAATTCCATTCTCAATTAAACAACTCCTCAGCCCATCAATTACATAAACAATTCCCCCCCGTGCACTGATCATGAAGTATTCCCATACACGACTGTCCCTGTTCAAACAGTACCTCTGTGAAATTACTATTTTACCCTTGTGCAGAAAATTACCAAAATGCCCCTCACGCATCCAGACCCGTAACTTGGTCATTCAGACTCCAATCGACGCGTGTCGCCTGTCTACGGACTCAGGGCATCGAGACCTTCCTAACGGTCCTTGGCCCTCGGCCATCGGACCTCCAGATCAAAAAGTCAACATTTTCTCCCTTTTCGTCTAAATTACGAAAATGTCCTTGGACTTCCGAACGTCATAACTTTCACCACGAACGTCGGAATCGAACGTGCCACCTGTCTATGAACTCGTGACGTCCCAAACTACGTCACGGTCATCGGTCAAAATCTATTTGACCCGCCGAATTAAAAGACCACGTTTTACGCACGACTAAGGGCAAAATGGTCATTTTGCATCGTTCGTCCGATTTCGCCCAAATAATCACCGATTAACCCTGCTAATCATGATTAGTTAGTAATCTAATCCCGAATTCTGGGACAGGTCTTTACAACCTTCCCCCTTAAATAATTTCGTCCTCGAAATTTCCAATTATCCTTATTCCACATCCACCTCGCGGAAAACATTTCGACCTCACAACACGTGTACACCCGTACACCAACTAAACTCACCTATACTTAGACGTCCCATCACGGTCTCTCACCGTAGCGACCACACTCGACCACCGTGAGTGAAATTGATCACCTGATCCTTGTTAATATCGCTTGTCAATTTCACCATTTAGCTGACTCCTTCAACTTGTCGGTTTCTCTCAATCATTAATACACATGACTTCTGCTCCCCCTAGGAGTCACCAAATCACACTTGTCAGTCCATGCTGATGCCACCAGCCGAACGGTCACCACTAAGCTTTACCACCCTGATAAAACTCCAACCTTCAGCCAATCGGTGTCATCACCTCGTGCTACAACTCACTGAATGTAGCGTAAGATTTAACCACATGACCTCATCTCGTAGGGCAAGCCCAATCTTGCGACATATATCAATCTCAATGTCCATAACAGCCGACTCTCTCAGCGAACCATGACGCTGGAAATATCTCGGTGTGATAACATCACGCAAGGCTACTCGTAGTGACACTGCCACCAACTCACTCATCCTGAGTGTACGTATACCGTCATCTTACTCAATTAGGTGGTGTAACTGACAGACATTGAACATTAGCCAGGAAGTGATCACACATCTCCACACTAGGGTTTCACTAGCCATCTGTGGCTAAGAGCGCATGCTCATGAAATCACTAAACCCAACAAAATAACTTTGCCCAGTGCATAGTACTCAATGTCCAGTTCACACTCACCACCACATTCAAATGGTGTCGAAACTAAGCCAATTACCAACACGTACAACCACACACCACTGGCACCTCCCATGTACCGTCACCAGATACCACTCGGCCTGTCCAGTACCGATCCTCGTACATCGTACAAGATACGTACATCCATTCTCCAATAATCCTGCTACATGGCCCACAGTCAATCATACTACAATACTGGGGTTCTCCTGTCCAATCCCAGACTAGACAAATCGCATCATTCCTACTCATCATCCAGTTCCATATCCAAATCCGAATTCGATTCCAAAAATTCCTAAGAAATCCCGGATCTAAACCCAGACATCATATCCTTAACCCATTTCGTAATCGGAATCTGAATCCGAAATCATTATTCCGTAAGCTAGCATCTGGAATAATCATTCCGTACCCAAATCCAGAAATCCACTTTCAAGTTCTAAAATCGAATCCTGAATCGTCACCCAGAAATTTGATCCCAAAACCCGAAAACTCTTTCACGTCTACCCAGACACACAAAAATCGAACCTATCGGTTACCTGCTCAATACATTCGATTGACTTCATAGGGAAGCCAATCCCAACATCCACATATCCAAAACTGACCAACTAGAGCCCGTTGAATAATGTAACGACCCGTCCCGAATATCGGGATTTAATAATATTTAATTGTGATTTACTAATCTGGGATTAGTTGGGCGATTTCGGACGAATTGTGCAAAATGACCGTTTTGCCCCTGGGCGTGGGTAAAACGTTGACTTTTCATTCAGATGGTCAAATGGACTTTGACCGATGACCGTGACGTAGTTCGGGACGTCACGAGTTCATAGACAGGTGGCACGTTCGATTCCGACGTTCGTGGTGAAAGTTATGATGTACGGAAGTGTAAGGGCATTTTTGTAATTTGAACGTAATAAGGGGGAAATGTTGACTTTTTGATCGGGAGGTCCGATGGCCGAGGACCGAGGACCGTTAGGAAGGTCTCGATGCCCTGAGTTCGTAGACAGGCGGCACGCATCAATCGGAGTCCGTATGACCGAGTTACGGGTCAGGATGCGTGAGGGGCATTTTGGTAATTTTCTGCACAAGGGCAGAATTGTAATTTCACACGGGGGGTACTGTTTCATTGAACAGCCGTGATGGTGGATGCTTTGTGCGATCGATCCCGTGATTGTTTATCAATTTAATTGAGTTAATTGGGTCAGTTTGAGGTGGAATCGCACATATGTTGGTGCTGGCAATCAATCAAATGAACATGGGCACTGTTTTATCATGTTTTCGGGTCAGTGCAGGGATTTTACACAGTGGACTGAGGGGCACTTTAGGATGCTTTTAATGGTTCTTTTAGATCGATAGAATGGAGAGTGAGTCGAGAGGATGACTCTGAGATTGAGAATGAGAGGATTGGAGTGAGAATGGTGGAGGAATGCTCAAAAACCCGAAACTGGGTTCTAGGAAATTCAAATTCGAACTTCCAGTTTTAGGCCAGCCCAAGCCTAATTGATGATGGATTGAGCTTTCTGGAACTTCAACGTGTCGAACCAGATCAAATTGAGCAAGCTTTGGGGCTCCTAGGGCCGTGAAAGGACGAGGTGGACGGCCGGAAAACTCAAGCTTGAGTTGTGGTGATTGAGGTAATGTCGTGTTCAATTAATCATGCTAATTGGTTCGTGTTAGTCCTTATATGCTTCATATGAAGTTAATTTGACAATGGTTAAGGATTGATGGAGTTTTGGTGATTGACCCGTTTTGGGTGATCACGGGTTAATGGCTTGATTAAGGAATGGTTGATGTTGATCGATGTCACAGAACTGATATTCATATGCTAATGATTGTTTTAGGATCAAGAACGGATTGAATTGATGTCGAATTGGGTGTGATTGAACCGGATCCTATCGCGGGTAATCAGACCCGTTTACCAGACAAACGGGTGAAGGTGGTGACTGTAGCAGTCACTGTAGCAGGCGCGTGGCTTTCACGCGCAGCCACTCACGGCGGCGCGTGACGGCGCGTGGGCACGAATCTCGAGGTGAGGTCAACATGACTTTTATCCTATACATTGTAACGAACATTTTGGGATTGGTTTCGTGTCGATCGGACACCGTCTCGATATTGTTCGGGATGTCCGAAGGTTTTAAATCCAGTTTAAAAATACTTAAAAATTCGGGAAAATTACGGGACTTGAATAGGATGTTAATGATGAGGTTAGTAATCCTCTAATGTGATTTGAACAGGATTGGGAGTCCCGGTGATAGTGGTGTGGCCCGGGAAGGCCTATGGCACGCATATCGAGGCGCTCGGTTAAACGGTCTGTGAGTGGACATTGGTTTTATAAATTCGATGCATGCATAACTGTTTCATGATTGTTATAATTGGGATTATATGATTTGTTTTGGATATCAGTGAATTTATATGTTTTCACGCATTTCGAGGCGATTTACGTGTTTGCACGTGAATCGAGGTTTTCTGGATTTGCACTGATTTCCATAAATATGGATGGATATGATTTCATGAAACGGTTACGGATTTGATAAAGTAAAATCGGGCCAGGGGCCCAGTTAACTTGTTAATCGGGCCAGGGGCCCAATTGAATTATGAAATCGGGCCAGGGGCCCAGTTGACTTATGAAATCGGGCCAGGGGCCCAATTGACTTATATATGTGATTTCGGGTCAGGGACCCTAAAATGGAATTGAATAAACTATTTCGGATTTGATTCAACTATTTGGACTTATGACGGTTTTATGGAAATTCGGGGCAGGGCCCTTGTGATATTTTGGAAATGAATAATAAAATGTGTTCCATAAAACCATCTCGATATGAGGATATTTATATCCTGGTCTCCTCCAAGTGTCGGGGACACTGGAGAAGTCACGGTGCATTGCCTGCGAGGGCTCATTATACGGAGCTACCGGACCGTATAGTGATCCAGGAGCAGGATTGCTAGACGTCATGGACGTCAGACATCGGGGATGTCAGAGATATGGACCCGGTGAGACCCCGGGCAGCACGCGTTGCTTAATACTGTGAGATATGACGTCTGGAACGTCAAGCGTCTAGGACGCTAGGCATCGGGGATGCCGGAGATGGAAAAATAATAAATGAATATTACCGGATTGATGAAATAACTCTTGGATTGACTTTTGGAATTTGAAACTATGCTTTGGTTTCCGGGCTAAGGCTCTAATGGTTATTTCTAAATAAATATGGGATTATTGGTTTTTGGTGCATGCATATGATTTTACTGAGGGGCATAAATGTCTTATAAATGTTTTTAACAGACTTGTTTATTTTCGTCCACTCACAGCTTTTGTTTTCAATGCCCTTCAGGTTGATTCCGGATACGACTGCAGCAGAGACTTGAGCATCGCACACCTCCTCCATCGATCCTTACGCACTCTGGAAGCCCGTTTGGGTAATGGCAATCGGTTATCCCTTGTCTGACGCCTCTTGTCAGACGGGAGCATGACACATTCCATGGTAATCCCGGGGGGATTGGGATGGGTCGTGTCAAATAACCACTCATTCACGGTCAAATCCTCGAGTCAATTCGCAGCTATTCCAACTCGCTCGAGTACTGATTAACTTCAAAAAGAACTTCAGTCCAACTATTTCCATATCCAAACATGTGACAGAGCGATAAGCTCTTCACCTACCCTGATCAAAACGATCACAATTCAAACCTATTACCACGTCACCCGACGGGTACCATTACTATCCCAGATCGTCACCATGTCCAATGTCCACCACATCACAATCCAGGTCTACTTCGGATCCACTCATGCTCACGTAGCTAGAAATCCACCCGGAATCCAATCGTAGGGTCCTACGCCCTCTTGCTTCCTTTGTCAGCCATACAACACTCCGCAACTATTTCCACAATTAATCATTCATTCACAATGAAACACATCAACATCGTGGGTCTCCTCCAATGACCTCATATCGATCCCCGTCATTCCATCCAGGAAAATTCAAGGATAATTCAAATATATGACATCACCATCCATCCTATGCGAGTGCAAACACAACTCACTGTACCCACTATACCAATTAATCCAACCTCGTCTACCACCGAGCAGAACATGAGAAATCTCATTTACCTAATTTCGAAATAAGCAACTCCTCCTAATGACCCCAAACACACATGGGTCCACTAACCAATACACACTCAACGTACTGGTAACCACAACAATGTCTGCCAGGGCAGAAAATAAGAAGTCAATCCCAACGACTTCAGAATACCTACTACCAATGCGGAAACGAGCACTCCTCTCGTCCCGCAATCACAACTCTTCTCGAGACCCAAGTTCCAACCATGTTGGGAACAGACATGCTCCCAATGAGGTGTCAAGTCCAACCACTGAACTTCCTACATCCTCAACTCACTTGGACAACCACGTGTCCGCAATCAATCCAAAACTCAGACCTCACGTCCGTTAATAACCATTTATGCACACACCCCGATTCCGAACGGGAATTACTCCACTCTTTTTGGATGTGCATACCTTACTGCCTTCGTTTCACATCTCAACCTTTACAGGTTCATCCTTCAAGTTTCCCTGTGATTCACAAACACCAAAATCCCACATCTATACCACCAATGGTTTTCCTCGTCTTTTCCATTTCCAGTAATTTCCTTGTACTTCCTGAAGAGATTAGCAACACACCGTCGCCCAATCTCGGAGTTGACAAGAACTCCCCAAATCCACTAATTCTCATGACATAGGGAACGTCATCCCAAAATTCCTTCTATCTCAAACATACCTTTTTTCTCCATTCATCACTTGTCATCTCAACACTGTTGGGGACCTATCCCAACACCTCACAATCTCCGCTGGATCCTATCCAGTCCATGACTCAACCACAACGGAATCTCAGATACCGATCATATGTCCAACATGACAGAGTCACATCCCAACTCGTGGCTCATCACAATCTCAATCACCGACACTAGCACCAATGCTAGTATCATCAACAGTTGCCTCAACACACAGGCATCCAAACATCCACATTAGCACGCTGTGTGCAAAGTTGATACCCTAGATCTCCGTTCATACCGAACGACGATCCCGTATCACTACTCGTACTCCAAAACTATGGATACCTCCAATTTGACCATCCACATCAGGATAATGAACGTCCCCTAATTCTCAACTACCACAACCATATCGATGATCTGTCATCTCCACACGACTACCGACCAACAATCATCGCTATCGAGATCCGTATCCACGCGTCACACGATTATCCGGTCCAACTCGGAATTCCATATCTTATCTCATAATCGTACCCGTGGATCGAATCCCACCAATTCACTTCACATCTGACAATTGATCTCTATCGTTCTAGCTAGACTCACTAGAGTCATCCACATAGCCATCCACGACCTCAGCCGCTCGCCGCAGAACAAGTCCCAATCCACTAGTCATAATCTGGGGTTCACCTCAGCAGACCACCCCGACTCCGGAAAATCATCCAACCTTCAGAAACTACGGACTCACAATACTAGTCCATTTATCAGAACCAACGTTCACCTTTCC
This sequence comes from Prinsepia uniflora, assembly GCA_032719365.1. Classification (NCBI taxonomy): domain Eukaryota; kingdom Viridiplantae; phylum Streptophyta; class Magnoliopsida; order Rosales; family Rosaceae; genus Prinsepia; species Prinsepia uniflora. The sequence continues at coordinate 51,524,644 of CM064873.1, forward strand.
CAACCATCATAAACTAGGGTCCCACATTACGAGTTCATCGTATACAACCCCACTTGGGTTGAATCGCATTAATGCACGGCGTATCGGCCAATCGTACTCTATCCACTATTCAAGATTCAATCCCACCAACTATCCATCTAACTAGCCTAACTATCAGGTTGATGACGAACTGCAGCCTACAAGGGACACCACATCCTCGACCTGCGCGCACAAAAAGAGCAACCCTGCTCTGATACCACACTGACACGACCCATCCCAATCCCCCCGGGATTACCGCGGGATGTGTCATCTTCCCGTCTGACACGGAGTGTCAGACAAGGGATAACCTTAAGCCACTGCCCCAACGGGCTCCAAGAGTGCGCAAGGATCGATGGAGTAGGTATGCAATGTCCAGGTCTCCGCTGCGGTCGCATCCGCGATCCACTTGAAGGGCATTAAAAACAATAAAGGCTGTGAGTGGACGAAAATAACCAAGTTCATAAAATAAATTTTATAAGACATTTAGAAATAACCGTTAGGGCCTTAGCCCAGAAACCATAAACACATTTTCTGACAGGACCCATCCCAATCCCCCCGGGATTAGTGCGGGATGACCCTGCTCCCGTCTGACACGAAGTGTCAGACAAGGGATATTTCCTACCTTTGCCCTCCCGGCTATCAGAGTACGCCAGGATCCGGAGGAGGCATGTGATATCTCGGTCTCTGCTACAGTCCACATCCGATGTCAACCTAAAGGGCAGTCAAAACATTAAAAACTGTGAGTGGACAAAACAAGAGTTTATAAAAACATTTAATAAGAAGACATTTGTACCCTTCACTAAAAAGCATGCATGCATTGGAAAACCATTTAACCAAAGAAACCATACGTGGGAACTAAGCCCAATTCAGATATAAACCAAGGTCAAAAAGACCACAATGAAAACAACCATACGGGCCACTGCCCAAATCCATAAGGGACTCGGCCCCAAACCATAAAGAAACCAAGTACACGAGCCACTGCTCAAATCCTGTGCACACCTGTGCACACCACATATCATATATCATATATCATATATATACATATAAGTCACACAACCAATCCTGTCACGGTATCCAAAGCTACGCGCGTGCTACCCGGGTCTCAATCCGAGTCTTCTCAAAGTCAAGGTCAATGTCCGCAGACCACTGATCCTACTTGAGGTAATAGTAACCATAGCCTTCCTGAGAGTGAGGAACCCAACTGGGGGGTGACTCCACTCAGTCGGTGCTCCGTGACTACTCCGGGGTCCACCCAGGCCAACGACCCTCCCCGGAGGAGATAATAGAAGTAAAGGAAGGTAGATGAACATATATATACATAACATAATATCCATGCCCGGTTCCCCTGAACCGTCATGATCCATAATATCTCTAACCAAGGTAACATGCCGGTTCCCATAAACCGTCAAGTACCGTAACAACATAACCGAGGTAACATGCCGGTTCCCATAAACCGTCATGTACCGTAATAACCAACAAGGGTTCATGCCGGTTCCTATAAACCGTCATGAACCACGATACCATAACAAGGGTTCATGCTGGTTCCCATAAACCGTCATGAACCTGGGAATCCATTTAAGGTTCCCTGACCTGAAATCAAAACCGTAAAGTGACTGGGTCTCGTGCCCGAACATAGGACATCAGCTGGGCACCGTGCCCGGAATCTGAGGTCATATGCCCGAGACAAAACCAAATGGGTCTCATACCCGAGTTTATCCTTTTGAAATTCAAATCCAGTTCATTTAAATCAATACAGAGATACAGACCCGTATAAGGCCGAAACCTCGAAATACGTGCTTATATGTAACCACATACAAATGCACCCATGGCATTACAAAGAAGCATTTAAAACATATAATAAACATTTATGCATGCACCAATTTAGAAAACAAGGTCCACTCACAGACCGTCCGAGCCGCCGCCTCGATTTGCGTGCCATACGGCTCCCCGAGCCGATCACCGTCATCGGGACTCCCAAACCTGTCCAAATTGTAATATAAGGTTACTAACTACTTAATTAACCTCCCACTAAATCCCCGTAATTTTCCCGTATTTTTAACTATTTTTAATCCCGAACCTAAACCTTCCGATGCCCCGAAACATATCGAGACGGTGTCCGATCGACACGAAACCAGTCCCAAAATGTTCGTTACATCGAATAGAAGATTTTCTATGTTGGAACCTTCCCCAGATTCCCTGCCATGCGCCCTCACGCACCGCCTGAAGTGGCTGCGCGTGGGCTTCACGCGCCAGCTACAGTACCCGCTGACGTCATCGCTGATGTCAGCATGACGTCATCTGATAGCTGATAAGTGCCACGTGTCATGCTCCCATTGGTCCACGTCACTGTGCTGTCAGTGCCATGTGGCAGTCTGACATGTGCCACGTGTCATCACGGCACTGATCCACGTCAGTGACACGTGTCAGCCCCTGATTGGGCCACGTCACTGACATGTCAGTGGTGACTGTGCACTGACATGTGACACGTGTCGCACTCCTATTGGCCCATTTTCTGATATGTCAGCTGACATTGTCAGATCTGACAATGCTGACGTCATCCCTGACATGATGATGTCAGCATGATGACGTCACCTGTCATCCCCTACATCGGTCAGACAGGTCCGGTCCGGTTTTTCCTGCAACTTGGACCGGCGTAACCAGTCCAGGTCTCCTTCTCCCTCATTTTCGGTCCGTTTGCTTCCATTCCAATTCCTAAATTCCTATTTCTTCATTTCCCATCTAACCCAATTAATAAAACTACCTAAAATCTTCAAAATCCGACCGGTTCAATTTTGAACCTCACGGTTCAATTTTCCCGAAACCTCCCAGGGCTTCCCCGACGTCCAACCTTCATCCAAACCTTCCTAAAACAATCCTAGGAACCTATTTACTTCAACCCAAACATCCAAACAAGCCCCTAATAATTAGAAATCGAAAATGGATTAAAATGGGCAAAACTGATTACCTCGCGGGTTGGCCACCACCGCCGTTCACGGCGGCGCTCCCTGGGCCGGCCACCGCATCCAGCCGCCTCCCCACTCTCTGGTCTCAGTCCTGGTCGAAATGGATGGGTTTTGGGGTTGCACGGGAATGAGAGAAATGGTGAGATCGGGTGGGTTTTGGGTGTGTGTTTGAAATGGAGAAAATGGATTGGTTTGCACGGTGCATGAAGGAAATATGGTGTCCATTGAATCGGTGACACTTGTCACTCATCCATTGGAATCAGGACAAATATCTGGGCCCACTAGAGACAAAACTGCACTTTTTGTCTCGTAGAACGTGTCGTCATGAATAGTAACTTGGAACTTCCGTGACCCGTAATTTCGTCGTCGAACGTCCGAATGTAACTTGGAACTTGGAACTTCATCGTGAATAGTAATTTGGAACTTCGGCCCTCGGCTATTGGACCTCCCGGTCAAAAAGTCAACATTTTGACCCTTTTAACCAAAATTACCAAAATGCCCCTAAACTTCCAAATGTCATAACTTCCTCCTCGAACGTCGGAATTGAACGTGCCACCTATCTATGAACTCGTGACGTCACGAACTATGTCACGGTCATTGGTCAAAGTCTATTTGACCGCTCGAACGAAAAGTCAACGTTTTGCCACCACCAGGGGCAAAACGATCATTTCGCATCGTTCGTCCGATTTCGGCCAACTAATCACGGATTAGCCTCACTAATCGTGATTAGTCACTAATCTAATCCTGGAATTCGGGACAGGTCGTTACATTTTCAATCAAAAGTCGTTTCATAAATCCAGTGGTACACATTTACCACATTGCCATCTCCGGCATCCCAAATGTCTAGCGTCCCAGACGCTTGACGTCCCAGACGTCATATCTCACGGTATTAAAGCGACGCGTGCTGCCCAAGGTCTCACCGGGTCCATATCTCTGACATCCCAGATGTCTGACGTCCAAGATGTCTAATCATAACAATCCTGCTCCTGAGTCATCATACGGTCCGGCTGCTCCGTACAATGACCCCTCGCAAGCAATGCACCGTGACTTCCCCAGTGTCCCAGACACCTGGAGGAGACCATTACATATCCTCATATCGAGATGGTTTATGGAAAACAATTTATCATTCATTTCCAAAATATCACAAGGGCCCTGCCCCGAATTTCCATAAAACCATCACAAGTCCAAATACTTATTTTATTAAATCCAAAATCATTTATTCAATTCCATTTTAGGGTCCCCGACCCGAAATCATATATATAAATCAACTGGGCCCTTGGCCCAATTTCGTAAATCAACCGGGCCCCTGGCCCGATATTAAAACTCAAATGGGTCTTAGCCCGAGTTTACTTTATCAAGTCTATAACCGTTTCATGAAATCAAATCCAAACCATAAGTATGGAAATTAGTGCAAAATAGGAAAATCTCGATTTACGTGCAAACACGTAAATCGCCTCGAAATGCGTGAAATCATATTAATTCACCAATATCCAATTCAAATCATATAATCACAAATATAATCATCATGAAATAGTTATGCATGCATAGAATTTATAAAACCAATGTCCACTCACAGACTGTTTAACCATGCGCCTCGATACGCGTGCCATCGGCCTTCCCGGGCCTCGCCACTAACACCGGGACTCCCAAACCTGTCCATATCACATTAGAGGGTTACTAACCTCTTCATTAACCTCCCATTCAAGTCCTGTAATTTTCCCGAATTTGTAACTATTTTTAAACTCGATTTAAAACCTTCGGACATCCCGAACAATGTAGGAATGGTGTCCGATTGACACGAAACCAACGCTAAAATATTCGTTCCATTGTATAGGATAAAAGTCATGTTGACCTCACCTTGGAATTCGTGCAAACACGTCGTCACGCGCCGCCGTTAGTGGCTGCGCGTGACAGCCACGCGCCTGCTACAGTGCCAAGCGTGACAGCCACGCGCCTGCTACAGTTCCACTGGTAAACAAGACCCGTGACTTGACCCGATTCGATCCCTGCGATAAAACACTTAATTCCTTCAATTGATCACTCAGATAGACTCGCAATACACTAAATTAGATGTTTGTGTCATTCATTCAAGTCGACACTGTCAGGACCGGTCCCAAATCCCCCGGGATTAACGTGGGACCCACCTGATCCCGTCTGACACCACGTGTCAGACCAGGGAAAATTCCGTCTCTAGCCCTCTCTGTGGCTATCAGAGTGTTTCAGGATCGTAGGAGGAGGGGAGTGATGTCTCGTCTCTACTACAGCCCGTATTCGCGATCAACCTGAAGGCCATTAAAACACGAAAACTGTGAGTGGACAAAACAAATATTTTATTAAAAACAATTTTCGCATAAAGACATCCATGCCCTTCATAAATACATATGCATGCATTCAAAACCATTTATCAATTATTCATAAAAAAAAAAACCTATGACAACAATTAGAAAACCTTTCAAGGGTTCATGCCTGACCCCATAAACCGTCATGACCCATAAATCCATTTGGGTCCCCGACCCGATGTCACAACTCAAAACCATAAAACAATGCATGTGGGAACTCAGCCCAAATCCGTTCTCAGTGAAATACTAAAACATCAAGTACGGGGTCTCCGCCCCCAAATCATTTTCTAAATCAACAAATACGGGGTCTCCGCCCCAAATCAATTTCTAAATCATAACACACAGGGCCTCCGCCCACAAATAACTTTCCTTAAAAACCACATACGTATCAACATACGTATAACCCATCCTAGGCACTTCCGGAGAAGATGCCAACTCGGGGCACACAGCCCCTAGGGAAAACATCCCCGATATAGTCACGATGTCATCAATCTATCTAGTGTGCACACTACTCGGGGTCTCACCTCGATTCTTCTCCCAGAAATCTCCATCTGGGAGGCTCAATCACTGGATCTAGTTTGAGCTCTCTCTCTGGATCTAGTCCACACATCTCTCCGGAATCTGGTCTGGGACCACAACATAAGTAACCTCCACTCCTGGAACGGGATCCCTATGGGGATACCCACTCTGGTCTGTGGCTCGTGACTCTCCAGGTCGACGTTGGAGGAGACCATATAAACATATGGAGGGTTCAATATATTTTCAAAATACTTTCCTTCTTTCTCAAAATACATTTCAACTCGGTCTCAAACCCGATTCATCTCAACGGGATTCCTCGAATCCGATTCAAATTCATTTCACAGGCCTCGGCCTAAATCCTCAGTTCAACTGGGTCTCATGCCCGAATTCTCATTTCATAAACCGAACAGGGACTCAAGCCCGATTTCACAATCAACAGGGCCCTAAGCCCGAAACCATAACCAAATAGGACCTCACGTCCGATTTCACAACCAACGGGGCCTTAAGCCCGAAATCTCAACTAAATGGGTCTCAGGCCCGATATCATCAATCAACGGGGCATCAAGCTCGACAGTACTACTAACTGGACCTCAAACCCGAATCGTAAACCAACTGGACCCTCGGTCCGATCGTATAGCTCAAATGGACCCTAGGTCCAATTCCTCGTCAAATCAAATGGACTCCAAGTCCGAGAGTTTGTAAATCAATTGGGTCTGGTGCCCGATTTCATATTTCTAAATCTGAAATCCATTTATTAAACCCTCGTTGAAAACCTAGAACGTATATGCATCGTATAAAACCGTAAATCTCGAAATACGTGCAAATACGTAAATCTTAGGCTACTACAAACAAATGCACTCATGGTATCACAAAATATATTCTAAAACAAGTATAAAACATTTATACATGCATAGAATTCATAAAACAAGTCCACTCACAGACCGTCTGAAGCCACGCCTCGATACGCGTGCTATAATCGTCTCCTAGGTCAAACGCCGCCTTCAGGATTCCTGAACCTGTCCAATTTAATTTAGAGGGTTAATAACTACCTAAATAACCCCTCACTAAAGTCCAATAATTTTTCGGAATTTCTAACTATTTTTAAACGCGAACATAAACCTTCGGACGTCCCGAATTATATCGAAACGATGCCCGATTGACACGAAACCAGTCCCAAAATGTTCGTTACATAAAATAGATGATTTCGTATGTTGGAACCTTCCCCAAAAACCCCCTCATAAGCCCCTGGAAGTGGCCTACGCGTGGGCCCACGCTCTGGCTACTGTGGATCGTCTTCAACCTTCAGTGGCCGGTTCAGACCGGCCGGCCCAGTCCAACCCTGCAACTGGACCGGCGTGACCGGTCCAGGCTCCTACAACCCTCATTTTTCGTCCGTTTTGTCCCATTTCAATCCTAAAATTCCTCTTTTCTCTTTTCCTATATAACCCAATCAACAAAACCACCTAAAACACGCTAAACCCACCCGGTCCAAAACTCCCTCTTCGGTTCAACTATCCAAAACCTTACCCACGGCTTCACAGTTGTCCAGTACTCCCAAAACCACCCCAAAACAATCCTAATAACCTATTTAATGTCGTAAACCCGTCCAAATCGACCCATAATAATTAAAACGAAAAATGGGTTAAAATCGGTTAAACTGATACCTGTACGGCGAGCCCCCGCCGCCGTCCATGGTGGTGCTTCCTGGGCCGGCCACCGCCTCCGTCTGGTCCTCTCTTCCTTCTTTGGCCTCCCAGTCATGTTTAAAGGGTCAAGGGTTTGGATTTGGGGTGGGTATGGTGATCGGGTTTTGGGGAAAATGGGAATGATCGATGCAAAATGCAAGGGATGATATGCATGTATGTGGAATGCTAGCCAGTGGATGAGTGACACTTGTCACTCATCCATTGGTTGCTGAAAAGCAACTGGGCCCACTAAAATCCAAAAGCACCTCGTAAAATGCATCATTGTGAATAATATCTCAGAACTTTCGTGAACCGTAACTTCGCCGTCGAACGTCAGAATTCGACGTGCCGCCTGTCTACGGATTCGTATCGTCGTGATCTACATAACGGTGCTCGGTCCTCGGCCATCAGACCTCTCTGTCAAAAAGTCAACTTTTGACCCAAATTACCAAATTGCCCTCGAACTTCCGAACGTCATAACGTCCTCCTCGAACGTCGGAATCGAGCGTGCCACCTGTCTATGAACTCGTGACGTCACAAACTACGTCACAGTCATCGGCCAAAGTCCATTTGACCATCCGAATGAAAAGTCAACGATTTGCCCGCTCTAGGGGCAAAATCGTCATTTTGCATGAACGTCCGTTAATCCTCGTCTAATCTCCGATTAATCTCGCTAATCCATAATTAATTCTTAATTAATCCCTTTAATTCGGGACGGGTCGTCACAATCTTCCCCCCTTAAAGAATTTCGTCCTCGAAATTCAAATCTACCCAATTCCACAACCAAACTGTCTCGACTCGGATCGCTGCTCCCACATGTGAATACTCGCGTAGCAGTACACGTCCAATATACACCGTACTCATCATACTCATCCTCGGTACGTACCGTCATCAGAGCCTCCAAAGCTCCAATTTATTTCCGAGAACTATACGTCAGTTCGTACATCTCACTCTAGATAGAACATCGACGCTCGTCGATCCCGCCTGTCACTCACTTTGACAGGTCAACAATACCAACTGACATCCCAATGGTTTTCAGTCGGACTCTTTGACGCTTCCATCTGACAATCGTTAAGCTGGAAACGCAGTCCCACTAAGGCTAACACAGCCAAGCTGGCATCCTGCTCAGCATCCGATCTAACAACACCCTACAATTTCTGCCATCACAATTGCCCGAATCACATCTCGTTGGTCATCCTCAGACCTATGCCCAAACTGACTCTAACTTCTCGTACGAGTCAACTCTTTTAATTCCTATACCCAAAACTGACTCTCAAAAGAGTCACATCACTCCACATCGATCCAAACGCATCGGATAGCTATCCATCCATTACCCTCACAGGTCATATCCGCCGTGACCAGCCGGCAACTCCTGGCTCCACTGTGCTACTCTGATCTCGAGTCCTCACCTCATATCTCGCATCACTCAGCGATACTACATGTTATCTAGACTCACCTCGAGTCTCCAAAATCACTATCGGATCAAATATGATCGTCACTCATGTTCATCTAGGACTCCATCCAAACTACAGCGTACACGTACTCTCGGGCACTCTCAACCTGACATACCGATTGACCGTAGTCAATCCCATCGTCTAAAGCGCACAACACACCGGTGCACCCACATTACCTCAACATCGGGGTGTCACCTGACCTACTCAAGGACTGCACTCTGGTAACGTCCAACCACGTACTACCGTCCGCACTCCAACCATGGTCCGGACCCCAACCGTCTGTCACCAGGCGAACATCCATTCATCACCTCGGACACTCACTCGTCACATCCTGTGACACTAAATACCATATACTCGTCAAGTCAATAAAATTGACCCACAGCCTAGGTGTTCGGTTCTTACGCCCTCTTGAACTCCTAGCTGTCATATCATTCCTCGTCGTCCCACCTAGGGAAGAATCAAGGATGGTGACATCAGGATTCATCCTATGTCATCCTCCGACATCAGCACTATCTACTAAAGAGTCACGCTCAATGACCTCGAAATACTCATCACCAAGACGGAATCAAGCACTCTTCTCATCGTCTCAATCACAACTTCTCTTGATTTCGTAGTTCCAATCACGTTGGAAACATGCTTTTTTTCCCAATTACTAAGCTCACTCATCACACGCTCATTCCCGCGTCCTATAGGCAAACAAGTGCCATGTCCTCAATTCAGGAGGTATGGTCAACCGTAGTCAACCAAAACCAATCCGCAATGGACTCTTAAGTCCTCAACTCAACCGGACACCATCCACGCGTCCGTAACCTCCAATTCGCCTTTCCGTCATAAGACGTCACTTACGTCATCCACTCGTACCTGGATCTCACTTTTCACCTCAAACGTTTCAACTTCTTGGTACACCCTCGCGATTCAATCTCGCAGCACTGGGGGAGCTAGTCTCCATACCAAGTACTCCCGTACTTCGCACTGAGCCACTCGGGATCCTCTCTGTCCCACTTATAACAATCACCTTCACAAGGGTAGCGTAGCAAGTATGCCAGCACCCAACATCAACATCTCATTCTGCGATTGGACTCAGCCGTCACCAAGTCAAATCCAGAATCATTGTTCATATTGTGCGTCACCTATGCACCTCGTATCATCGTCACGACTGACGAATCCTATCGTCACAATTGTCACGGCAACCTGAGTCCATCCAACTTGATAAGACTCAATCACGTCCATCGATAGCTGTGTCTGTCACAACCTCGTGCAGACCAAACTCACAAACACTTTGCTATCGAGACTCCAAATCTATGTGGTAGTCGACCGCCAATACCAATCGTTCCACACGCAACATCCACCGATCGGTCCATCTCTGGATACACAAGTACCACACTCCTGGTAACTTGTCCAATTGATCACCTACTAGGGTTATCACAAACCCGGCTTCCCACTGCAGCCCTACCATCCTGACTGATCCCTCAATCCGACTCCGAAGAGTCGTCGTACTCCAATACTGGTACCAAACCAGCGAATCACTACAATCTGAGGATTTCGTTCTCATGTAAATCTACGGCTCTCAGCCGCTAGCCTCCACAAGAACTGGCCATACTTCGGGTCCTATACTGCACAAGCGCTACGTGCGCAATCATATCCTATTGAGTCACACCCCTACTACTCCGGCATCTCCTGCCAGTCGACATCCTACCGGGATTCGACATATCGAAACATGGCAACACATGCCAAATAGAATCACACGTTCCTAATCCCAACTGTCGTGCTTGTAGTCGTACAGAGTCATCGTATTGGGCGACCCTGACCTCTGACCACCACTGATATTAATCCGTGCATCCTCTATCCGACACGACCGTATCGTCGAGCGGTCACGACTCTCAAATCGTCATACTGTGTTTACCGGTCAGCATAACCTATCCACCGGTAACACCATGGCTCTAAGCCGTTATCTTTCACACAAATTCTGATCCTACTTAGGATCCAACCTCGAAACACATGGCATTCCATGCCAAACAAACCTCAAACTATCGTATCACGTGTCAAACACCATCTAACTTAAGGTTCGCTTCTACCGAATCCTCGTCCTAATTCCCTAACTATCAGGTTGATGACGGGCTGTTATGACTTCCGAGACATCACATCCTCGACCTGCGCATACACTCTGCTCTGATACCAACTTGTCAGGACTGGTCCCAAATCCCCTGGGATTAACGTGGGACCCGCCTGATCCCGTCTGACACCACGTGTCAGACCAGGGAAAATTCCATCTCTGCCCTCGCCGGGGCTATTAGAGTGCACCAGGATCGTAGGAGGAGGGGAGTGATGTCTCGTCTCTGCTACAGCCCGCATCCGCGATCAACTTGAAGGGCATTAAAACACGAAAACTGTGAGTGGACAATTTAAACTTTTCATTTAAAAACATTTTCATAAGAAGATATTTTATGCCCTTCATAAATACATACGCATGCATTCCAAAAACCGTTTAGAAAAACATTCATAAAATCAATCGATTCATCAAACATATTTTTGAAATCATTCAAGGGTTCATGCCCAGTTCCCATGAACCGTCATGAACCATAAATCCATTTGGGTCCTCGACCCGTAATCACAATAAATCAAAACAATAGGGACTCAGCCCAATTCACATCACGTGGGTCTCAGCCCAAAACCATTCTCAAAATATCACAAACGGGGTCTCTGCCCCAAATCACTTTCACAATTTCAAATACGGGGGTCTCCGCCCCAAATCACTTTCTGAAACATAAAACACAGGGTCTCCGCCCTCGAATCTCGTATACGGGGTCGCAGCCCCAAATCTCGTATACGGGGTTGCAGCCCCAAATCACTTTCTAATCATAAAGCATAGGGTCTCCGCCCTCAAATCACTTTTCCATAAAACCTCATACGTATCAACATACGTATAACCCATCCGCGGCACTTCCGAGAAGATGCCAACTCGGGGCACACAGCCCCTAGGGAACACATCCCCGAAATATGTCACGATATCATCTCTAAACTAGTGTGCACACTACTCGAGGTCTCACTCCGAGTCTTCTCCCAGGAATCTCCATCTGGGAGGCTCAATCACTGGATCTAGTCCGAGCTCTCTCTCTGGATCTAGTCCACATATCTCACCGGAATCTGGTACGGGACCACAACATAAGTAACCACCACTCCTGGAACGGGATCCCTATGGGGATACCCACTCTGGTCTGTGGATCGTGACTCTCCAGGTCGACGCTAGAGGAGACCATATAAGCAAATGGAGGGTTCATTCATTTCAAGTACTTTCTTTCTTTCTCAAAACTCATTTCAACTGGGTCTCAAACCCGATTCATCTCAACGGGATTCCTCGAATCCGATTCAAATTCATTTCACAGGCCTCGGCCTAAATCCTCAGTTCAACTGGGTCTCATGCCCGAATTCTCATTTCATAAACCGAACTGGGATTCAAGCCCGATTTCAAAATCAACAGGGCCCTAAGCCCGAAACCATAACCAAATAGGACCTCACATCCGATTTCACAACCAACGGGGCCTTAAGCCCGAAATCTCAACTAAATGGGTCTCAGGCCTGATATCATCAATCAACGGGGCATCAAGCCCGATAGTACTACTAACTGGGCCTCAAACCCGAATCGTAAACCAACTAGACCCTCGGTCCGATCATATAGCTCAAATGGACCCTAGGTCCGATTCCTCGTCAAATCAAATGGACTCCAAGTCTGAGAGTTTGTAAATAAATTGGGTCTCATTCCCGATTTCATATTTCTAAATCTGAAATCCATTTATTAAACCCTCGTTGAAAACCTAGAACGTATATGCATCGTATAAAACTGTAAATCTCGAAATACGTGCAAATACGTAAATCCTAAGCTACTACAAACAAATGCACTCATGGTATCACAAAATATATTCTAAAACAAGTATAAAACATTTATGCATGCATCGAGTTCATAAAACAAGTCCACTCACAGACCGTCCGAAGCTGCGCCTCGATACGCGTGTCATAATCGTCTCCCGGGTCAAACGTCGCCTCCGAGATTCCTGAACCTGTCCAATTTAATTTAGAGGGTTACTAACTACCTAAATAACCCGTCACTAAAGTCCAGTAATTTTTCGAAATTTCTAACTATTTTTAAACGCGTACATAAACCTTCAGACGTCCCGAATTATATCGAAAAGATGTCCGATTGACACGAAACCAGTCCCAAAATGTTCGTTACATCGAATAGATGATTTCGTATGTTGGAACCTTCCCCAAAAACCCCCTCACGTGCTGTCACGCGCCCCTGGAAGTGGCCTGCGCGTGGGCCCACACGTCGGCTACTGTGGATCGTCTTCAACCTTCAGCGACCGGTTCAGATCGGCTGGCCCGGTCCAACCCTGCAACTGGACCGGCGTGACCGGTTCAGGCTCCTACAACCCTCATTTTTCGTTCGTTTTGTCCCATTTCAATCCTAAAATTCCTCTTTTCTCTTTTCCTATATAATCCAATCAACAAAACCACCTAAAACACGCTAAACCCACCCGGTCCAAAACTCCCTCTTCGGTTCAACTATCCAAAACCTTACCCACGGCATCACAGTTGTCCAGTACTCCCAAAACCACCCCAAAACAATCCTAATAACCTATTTAATGCTGTAAATCCGTCCAAATCGATCAATAATAATTAAAACGAAAAATGGGTTAAAATCGGTTAAACCGATACCTGTACGGCGAACCCCCGCCGCCGTCCATGGAGGTGCTTCCTGGGCCGGCCACCACCTCCGTCTGGTCCTCTCTTCCTTCTCTGGCCTCCCAGTCATGTTTAAAGGGTCAAGGGTTTGGATTTGGGGTGGGTATAGTGATCGGGTTTTGGGGAAAATGGGAATGATCGATGCAAAATGCAAGGGATAATATGCATGTATGTGGAATGGTAGCCAGTGGATGAGTGACACTTGTCACTCATCCATTAGTTGCTGAAAAGCAACTGGGCCCACTAAAGTCCAAAAGCACCTCGTAAAACGCGTCATTATGAATAGTATCTCGAAACTTTCGTGAACCGTAACTTCGCCGTCGAACGTCCGAATTCGACGTGCCACCTATCTACGGATTCGTATCGTCGTGATCTACGTAACGGTGCTCGATCCTCGGCCATCGGACCTCTCGGTCAAAAAGTCAACTTTTGGCCCGAATTACCAAAGTGCCCTCGAACTTTCGAACGTCATAACGTCCTCCTCGAACGTCGGAATCAAGCGTGCCACCTGTCTATGAACTCGTGACGTCACGAACTATGTCACAGTCATTGGACAAAGTCCATTTGACCGTCCGAATGAAAAGTCAACGATTCGCCCGCTCTAGGGGCAAAATAGTCATTGTGCCTGAACGTCCGCTAATCCTCGTCTAATCTCCGATTAATCTTGCTAATCCGTAATTAATTCTTAATTAATCCCGCTAATTCGGGACGGGTCGTCACAAATAGGGCCCTAAGCCCGATATCTCAACTAAATGGGTCTCAGGCCCGATATCATAAATTAATGGGGCCTCAAGCCTGATAGTACACCTAACTGGGCCTCAAACCCGAATCGTAAACCAACTGGGCCCCCAGCCCGATCGTATAACACAAATGGACCTTGGGTCCGATTCCTCGTCAAATCAAATGGACTCCCAGTCCGAGAGTTGTAAATCAATTGGGTCTCGTGCCCGATTTCTTATTTCTAAATCCGAAATTCATTTATTAAACCCTCGTTGAAAACCTAGAACGTATATGCATCGTATAAAATCGAAAATCTCGAAATATGTGCAAATACGTAAATCCTAGGCTACCACAAACAAATGCACTCATGGCATCACAAAACATACATTAAAACAATTATAAAACATTTATGCAAGAATCAATTTCGAGAGAAGGGTCCACTCACAGACCGTCCGAAGCCGCGCCACGATACGAGTGTCATAACCGTCTCCCAGGTCAATCGTCGCCTCCGGATTTCCCGAACCTATCCAAATTCATGTAGAGGGTTAATAACTACTTATATAACCCCTCACTAAAGCCCCGTAATTTTCCAGATTTTCTAACTATTTTTAAAACCGAACCTAAACCTTCGGACAGCCCAAACTATATCGAAACGATGTCCGATTGACAAGAAACCAGTCCCAAAATGTTCGTTACATCGAATAGAAGGTTTCGTGTGTTGAACACATACCCAAAAGAGTTAGCACGCGCCCAAGAACGATCCTGCGCGTGGGCCTCACGCGCTAGGACTGTTCATTGTCTTCTCCATGCGATCGACCAGTCTGAACCGGTTTTCCTGGTTCCGCCGGTCCAGTTGGACCGGCGTGACCGGTTCGGGGTTCCTCCTCTCTCATTTTGGTCTGATTTCCTTCCTAATCAATCCCTAAATTCCTATTTTCATCCTAGGAGTTTGTTTGGATGATCAAATCCACCTAAAACCCTAAAAATTCCAGGTTCAAACTTCCAAAATCTCCCCTGGGCTTCACAGCCTTCAACAGCCGTCTAAACTAATCCCAAAACCTTCCTAACAACCTATTTAAGCCCACCAAACCACCCAAAATCAATCACAACGTCACAAAAGAAAAATTGAAGGAATCGGGTAAAAATCAACCACATGTGCACGAGTTGGCCTCCGCCGTCCACGGCGGCGCTCCCTTGGCCGGCCAACCCCCTCCTCAGGTCCTCCTCTCACTCTCTGTCCTGTGAAACCGGGTTATAGGGTTGAAGGGTTTGGATTGGATGAAATGGGAGATCGGGTTTTGGTTTGGATTAGGAGGGAATGGTCGATGCACGGGGGGGATGGATGCATGAAGGAAAATGATGTCCAGTGGATGAGTGACACTTTTCACTCATCCATTGGGCAGCACAGAAATATCTGGGCCCCACTTCAGTCCAAAAGTCCCTCGCCTCGTAAAACGCGCAATAGTACTTTCAAACTTTCGTGAACCGTAACTTCTACGTCGAACGTCCGAATTCGACGTGCCGCCTGTCTATGAATTCGTATCGTCCTGATCTACGTAACGGCCTTTGGTCCTCGGCCATCGGACCTCTCGGATCAAAAGTCAACTTTTGGCTCAAATTACCAAATTGCCCATGAACTTCCGAACGTCATAACTTCCTCCCCGAATGTCGGAATCGAGCGTGCCACCTTTCTATGAACTCGTGACGCCACGAACTACGTCACAGTCATCGATCAAAGTCCATTTGACCGCCTGAATGAAATGTCAATGATTTGCCCATGTTAGGGGCAAAATCGTCATTTCGCCCGAACGTCCAGTAATCCTCGTCTAATCTCCGATTAGTCTCGCTAATCCGTCATTAATTCTTAATTAATCTCGTTAATTCGGGACAGGTCATCACAGACACGGCCTACAACCACCTTAATTGAACACAAGTCTCAATCGGGTTCAAAGTTCCAATTCATCACACATGCACCGTTTTCTTTCAATTGATTAGTTAGGAAGCTTCATATACTCACCCTAAAGATGATGTCGCAAATAATTTCACAAGAACTAACCTCAAACACCACGACTCCAAGCTCAATTTTTCCGGCCATCCACCACGTCCGTCCATGGCTCCAGGAGCTTCGGAGCTTGCCACATTTGATTTGGATCGACTTACTAAGGTCCCAGAAAGCTTATTCGAACCTCAATTAGGCATGGGCTGGCCTAAAACCGAATTTCGAATTTGAATTGATCAAAAACCGAATTTCGAACCTCAATTAGGCATGGGCTGTCACCCATCCACTGGCCAATCTCACACATACATGCATACCATCCCTTCATCGATCATTCTTCATTTCAAACCCATTTTCCCGATCTCATTTCTCTCATCTGTGCAACCCAAACATCCAACCCTCACCCTATGATCATGACAGAGAGACCAGAGGGGGAGAGGAGGACCGGTGAAGCGTGGTGGCCGGCCAGGTTGAAGCCATTGTGCACGGTGGAGACCCAAACCCGAACGGGTACCCGGTTAGACCCAAATCTCCCATTTTGTCATTTTTACATTATGGATAGTTTTGGTTGATTAGGGAATGTTTGTTAGATTGTTTAGGGTGTATAGAGATGGTTTTGAATGGGGGTTGACGGCTGTGAAGCCTGGGGAAGGAATCGGAAAACAGGGGCCGTGGGGGGTTAATTTTTAGGGATCGATTTATGGGGTTTTAGGTCGTTTTGTTAATTGGATTAGATAGGAAACTTGAAAATATTAATTTAGAAATTGGAATGGAAGAAATCGGACCGAAAATGAGGGAGTAGGGACGCTGAACCGGTTACGCTGGTTCAGCACAGTAACCGGACCGGTTCGCACCAGTCGCGGAGGTTGAAGACGGGTACTGTAGCGGCGCGTGAGGCCCACGCGCAACCACTTCAGGCGGCGCGTGCGGGCGCGTGCGGGAGAATTTGGGGATGTGTTCAACATGTGAAATCTTCTATTCGATGTAACGAACATTTTGGGACTGGTTTCGTGTCGATCGGACACCGTCTCGATATGTTTCGGGGCATCGGAAGGTTTAGGTTCGAGATTAAAAATAGTTGAAAATACGGAAAAATTACGGGGCTTTGGTAGGAGGTTAATTAAGTAGTTAATAACCTTCTATTACGATTTGGACAGGTTTGGGAGTCCCAGTGACGGTGATCGGCTCGGGGAGCCGTATGGCACGCAAATCGAGGCGGCAGCTCGGACGGTCTGTGAGTGGACTTTGTTTTCTAAATTGGTGCATGCATAAATGTTTAATATATGTTTTATTACATGTTTTATGATGCCATGGATGCATTTGTATGTAGCAAAAGAGCCGGCTGTCACTATGGCCCTGATCTCTCCCCGGAGGCCCAACTCAAACCGGCGGCACTTCTCCGCCTCAGTCGCCACAAATGCGGGAGCAAAACGAGATAACATCTGGAACCTCTGCTCATACTCAGCAACTGTCAGGTTCCCTTGCTTCAAGTGAAGGAATTCCGCTTCCTTTGCATCCCTAAAAGAACGGGGATAGTACTGATCTAGAAACCGCTCCCGGAAAGTCTCCCAAGTCACGGTATGTGCATCCCAGCCGGACAGTTCCAGCGTGTACCACCACTCGTAGGCAGCTCCATCCAACAGAAAAGTAGCTAACAATACCCGATCCTCGGGAGGACAGTGCATCACCCCAAAAATACGTTCTAGTCGGGTGATCCATCGGTGAGCTTCCTCGGGATCAGCCCCACCGCTGAACGTAGTAGCCCCAAGCCTCTGGGCTCTCTCAATCGAAGCGCTCTCAGTCCCTCTCGCCGCTTCATCTTCAGGTCGTGGAGGGGGTTCACGTCTCGGAGGCATGATCAATCGTACGCTGAAAGAGGCATAGAGTTAGTATAACAACCTAGACCCAACACAAATCGACACAACCTATGCTCTGATACCAATTGTCAGGACCCGTCCCAAATATCACCTCGATACCCGGGATGAACCCTGCTCCCGTCTGACAATCACACTTACAGTACCAAAACATGACCTTAATACAACTATAAGCATAACTATCAGACGAAGGAGTAAATATATACAACAGTAAGCCAGAGCATAGTTCTACAAAATGGGCACCAAAAGTCCTACAAGTCTAAGTCCGCCACGGAAGAACGTCGGAAGCTCTATGCCTCGATATCTGCCTCAACGTTCACCCCAGCGCTATCACCACGACCTGGAGGGAATTTGAAAAAAAAGAAGGTGTGAGTGGACCGAAAGGAATAAAAATTTTAAAACCGTTTACCATCAAATCAAAGTAAAGAAATATAATCATTTGTTCCCTCCGGTTTGAAACCAGGCATGCCCAACGAAGTATTAGAAAAATCATAATATGAAACATCATAAGAAACAGAAACACTATAAAACCTCATAAGAAACAGATACACTATAAAACTGATATAGAACCAGAGCAAAAACATCAAACCACTTTTTCCGATCAAACCTGCTGGACCTATCCGAGTCTTTAAACTCAACCAGGCCTCACATATAAATCCGAGTCTTTAAACTCCCGAGTCTTTAAACTCAATAGGCCTATGGGGGTAATATCGTAATATCCGAGTCTTTAAACTCCCGAGTCTTTAAACTCAATCCGGGCCCGTCCCCCGTCAATCAATATCCGGGTCTTTAAACCCATATCCAGATCCAGCAAATCCAATCCATTTCAGTGTAAAACCATTCCGAAACCCATCACCAAACTCGAATTCGGAATCCCTAGTTCGAAGCCCTTTCGGCGTTCAGAACCGACATTCCGAACCCAAATCCGGAAAAAGATCCATGTTCATAACAAAACCATAGGAAAATCCTAAATCAGATTCCACAACCCATTTACCATCATTAGAAAACGTTTTTAGGTTAAATTTCTAAATTATAGCATCAAAATCTGAAAACCCGCTTTTTCTCGAAAAACGTGCAAAATTTCGAAAATGTCTCGAATCACGTGCAAACATCTCAATCACATATAGTCATCATCAGGACATAAAACACACATAAATATCATAAAACCTTAATAAAAACAGTTAGGCATGCTCGGAAGTAAGAAAGAGTCCACTCACAGTTCAGAGCAAGTCACTCGCGCCCCGTGCGCTCCTCAACCGTCTCTGGTGTCTCCCGTCCTGTCAATAGATACCAAATAGGGTCACAATTACATCAAGGATACCTTCCCTATTTTCCCCAATTTTTCGGGAATTTAATAATATTTTAATCCTAAACCCTAAACCGTACGGATTCCCGAACCATCCCGTAACACCGTCCGATTAACCCGAAAACTATACCATTGGATTCATTAGAACATTTAGGACTAAACTCATGTTGGAAGCTTGGCCGGATTCCTCCTCACGCGCCTCCACGCGCCGCCCAAAGTGGCTGCGCGTGGGCCTCACGCGCCTGCTACAGTGCCACCGTCTTCCTTGCCCGAACCCGGTTCGCACCAGATGGCAACCCGGACCGGCGAGAGCCGTTCTCCGCCGTCCGGCCACCATTTCCCCTCCTATCTTCACCTAAAGCTTCGTCCACTCTCAAAGAATCCATCCCCTCACTCTCTTGGTTCGACTCGACCCATAGCTTCACAACTGAAGCTCGAAAGAAAAACCAAACAATCCTCTGTTTTTCTTTCCGGCCACTCTGCACTTCCCCCTTCACGGTGGTCATTCCAAACTCCTTCCACGACTTCACTGATCCACACACAACTCACGGGAACCCTCGACTCACCCTCCAACTCCACGATTTTCCGTTTGAAAATCACGGCTAAACAGGGTACAGAGTACCCGCCGTCGAACCACCTCCCACCGTGAACTTCCCGTCACGGCAACCACCATAAACGACTCCTAGGACCTCCCTAAACCACACTTCATTCACCAAACCCTTCGATTTTAGCTCTAGGTCCACGACTTTTGAAATGAAAATCCACGGAAAAACAGAGCAAAAGAGGTTACCCTTCGATTCCGGCGCCGCCGTGAGAACCGTCGCCTACCACGGTGCTCGTGGGACTCCCCGTAGCCTCCTGAGTCTCCTAGTGACTTGAATCAATCCACCACCCGGCACAGCAGCCACCACCGTCCACTGCCTCCTCTGTTTCTTCCAAATATCCAGCCGTCCACCACGTCGCCTCCGTGCACGGTTGCAACTCCAAACCACGATCACCAGCTCCTCCTAGCTTCACCGTCCTTCTCTCAACTCACTCTACACTCTCTCTAGCATCAAAATCGATCACCGCCTCACCCAACTCTTCTCTCTGTTTTCTGTTTTCTTCGAAGATGTGCACGGTTCAAATGAGGGTAAAGTGTGGCCGTGCACACTTGAGAACGTAGTGGAACCATCCAGTCCCCTGCACGTGTCCACCAACCATAGGCCAGCCCAAAAAATCTCTGCCACTTGCCCTTATCTGATTGGGCTGAGGGAAAATGACCAAAATACCCCTCCTGCACAAATTACCATTTTACCCTCAGACTTTCCAGACCCGTATCTTTTCCGTCCAACGTCCGATGACAGCGTGCCGCCTGTCGTTGAACTCAGGACGTCGAGACCTATCCAACGGTCCTCGGTCTACGTGAAAATCACAAGTCCTCCAAAAAGTCAACATTTCCCTTATTGACTCAAAATTACGGTAACGCCCCCAACCTTTCGTACATCATAACTTTTCCTCCGGTTGTCCGAATCGAACCTGCCACCTGTCTACAGACTCGTGACGTCCTAACCTACGTCACGGTCAAGGGCTAACACTCATCCAATTGATAGTACAAAAAGTCAACTTTTCGTTTACTATTCACAAGGGCTAAATCGTCCTTTTTTACAAAACTTCACAAAAATTACATTTTTACCCTTCCCGTAGGTACGGGTTGTTACAATCTACCCCCCTAAAAAGAATTTCGTCCCCGAAATTCAGTGAAATAAGTAAGGGTACTGTTCCCGCATCAAGGCCTCGGGTTCCCAAGTAGCTTCTTCGACCTGATGATTCCTCCATAATACCTTCACTAAGGGAACCGTCTTCCTTCGCAAAACTTTATCCTTCCGATCCAAGATTGCAACAGGTTGCTCTTCGAAACTCAAGTCTTCCCTCAGTTCCACTGGTTGTGCTTCCAGAACATGCGAATCATCTCGAATATACTTTCGAAGCATAGAGACATGAAAGACATTATGTACCTTTTCCAAATCTGCTGGTAAGGCCAAGCGATAAGCTACAGGACCAATCCGCTCCAAGATCTCATACGGTCCAATGTAACGAGGACTCAACTTCCCTCGTCTGCCAAATCGTACAATTCCTTTCCAAGGAGATAGCTTCAGGAAAACCCAGTCTCCAACAGCAAACTCCAACTCCCTGATCCTACGGTCAGCGTAGCTCTTTTGACGGTCCTGCGCTGCCTTCAATCGATCCCTAATCAGTGCCACTTTTTCCTGAGTAAGCTCCACCAGCTCAGAAGTAGTCAACCTCCTCTCACCAACCTCAGTCCAACACAATGGAGTCCGACACTGCCGCCCATACAAAGCCTCGTAAGGAGCCATCCCAATGCTCTCCTGATAACTGTTATTGTAGGCGAACTCCATCAAAGGCAGATGTGATTCCCAAGTACCCTGAAACTGAAGCACACAAGCTCGCATCATGTCCTCGAGAATCTGAATAGTCCACTCAGACTGCCCATCAGTCTGAGGATGAAAAGCAGTACTGAAGTGTAATTTAGTCCCAAAAGCTTCCTGTAAGCTCTGCCAAAATCGAGAAGTGAATCTCGGATCTCTATCGGATACTATCGACTCCGGAGTCCCATGTAACCGAATAATCTCATTTATAAACAACTGTGCAAACTGTTCCAACCTGAAGTTCTCCCGTACTGGCAAGAAATGAGCAGATTTCGTAAGTCGATCCACAATAACCCACACACCATCATGTCCCTTCGGTGTTCTCGGAAGCTTGAACACGAAATCCATAGTCAGGTGATCCCATTTCCACTCGGGGATCGGCGAAGGTTGCATTGCTCCATAAGGTCTCTGCCGCTCGACTTTTACCTGTTGACAAATCAAGCATCTACTGACATACTCTGCAATTTCACGTTTCATCCCTGACCACCAGTAATGCTCTCGAAGTGTACGATACATCTTGGTCCCACCAGGATGCATCGCATAAGCTGAACAGTGAGCCTCATCCAGTATCACCTTCTTCAGAGCTTCATCCTCAGGTACACACAACCGTCCATTCTTAACCAAGGCTCCATCCTCACGGATCTCAAAATCCTGTCTCTCTCCAGCCTCGACCTCAATCCGAATGATGCCCAGAATAGGGTCCTCAAACTGAGCATCAATCACCTGATCAATCAAAACAGGTCGCACATGGAAACTCGCTAGGAGTGCTCCCTGTTCATCCACAGTCAATTCTACTCCCAACCTACGGAGCTCAACCAGCAAAGGTAATCGTACCGTCCTCAAATGCGACAAAGAACCAGCTGACTTCCTGCTCAGAGCATCGGCTACCACATTAGCCTTCCCTGGATGATACTCAATAGTACAGTCGTAGTCCTTAAGTAACTCCAACCAACGGCGCTGTCTTAGGTTCAATTCCTTTTGAGTGAACAAATACTTTAAACTCTTGTGGTCCGTAAAGATCCTGCACCTCTCACCGTACAAGTAATGTCGCCAAATCTTCAATGCATGAACCACCGCAGCCAGTTCCAAGTCATGTGTAGGGTAGTTCACCTCATGGGGTTTCAATTGCCGGGAAGCATAAGCAATCACTTTCCCGTGCTGCATCAAGACACAACCCAAACCTTGTAAAGAAGCGTCACTGTACACCTCGAACTCCCCACTATCATCTGGAAGGGCCAACACAGGAGCAGATGTCAACCGCCTTTTAAGCTCCTGGAAACTCTGTTCACATTTATCGTCCCACTCAAATCGAACTCCCTTCCGTGTCAACCTCGTCAACGGTGCTGCAAGAATAGAAAAGCCCTCAATAAAACGCCGGTAATACCCTGCCAAACCCAGAAAACTCCGAATTTCCGTTACCGTCTTAGGCTGTTCCCAGTTGGCTACCGCCTCAACTTTCTGAGGATCCACACGAATGCCCTCGGCCGAAATCACTTGGCCAAGAAATCCAACACTGGTCAACCAGAACTGACACTTACTGAGCTTCGCATACAACTGATGCTCCCTCAACACTTTAAGCACGATCCTCAGATGTTTCTCATGCGCCTTCGCACTCTTCGAATACACCAAAATATCATCAATGAAGACAATCACAAAGCGATCCAAGTAGGGCCGGAACACTCGGTTCATAAGGTCCATAAAAGCTGCTGGGGCATTAGTCAAACCAAAAGGCATCACAACAAACTCATAGTGACCGTACCTGGTCCGGAAAGCTGTCTTCGGTATATCCTCCTCTTTAACCCTTAACTGATGATAACCGGAGCGAAGATCAATCTTCGAGAAATACTGTGCTCCCTTGAGCTGGTCAAACAAATCATCAATCCGGGGTAGGGGGTACTTATTCCGAATAGTTACCTTATTCAGTTGCCTGTAATCCACACACAATCGCAATCCTCCGTCCTTTTTCTTGACAAACAAAACAGGTGCTCCCCAAGGTGACATACTCGGTCGAATGAATCCTATATCGACCAACTCTTGCAACTGGGCCTTAAGTTCCCTCAATTCTGCAGGTGCCATACGATAAGGAGTCTGGGAAATAGGCTGTGTACCTGGTAGAAGCTCAATCGTAAACTCAAGATCTCGGTATGGGGGTAGTCCTGGAAACTCCTCGGGAAAAACATCGGGAAACTCCCGTACCACTGGTATATCCTCCGCCCTCTCTGGCGTAGCACGCGTATCCACCACATGAGCTAAGTAACCCTGGCACCCCTTACGTAACAGTTTGCTAGCCTCGAGTGCCGAAATAACTCCCGTAGGAAGTGCACGCTGATCCCCCTGAAACGTAGTCTCTGATAATCCGGGACTCCGAAAAGTCACTCTCCTATCGAAACATTCGATAGAAGCATGATGTCTCGTCAACCAGTCCATACCCAAGATCACATCAAAGTCCCGTAAATCCAAGAGTAACAAATCTGCCAGTAACTCCACCTGGCCTACCATCACCGGACACTCTCTCAAAACCTGAGTCACTACCAACATCTCCCCAGTAGGTGTACTCACTCCTAACGCACAATCCAAAGTAGACACCTCCCTCTCCTTAACCAAACTACAACTCCGAGCTATAAATGAATGGGTAGCCCCGGGATCTATCAAAGTAAAAACAGTGTGACCAAGTATGGTGAGTGTACCTGTCACCACTCCCGGTGCTGACCTAGCCTCCTGCTGAGTCATCGCAAAAACTCGCGCCTGAGGTCCCGATGACCTACCGCGCCCTCTGGAACTGCTCGTGGCACCACCGCCACCCCTAGGGCCTGCCGCCCCTGATACTGAAGCAGTACTCCGCCCGGGTTCTGCTGCACCTCTGCCTGCTCCACCTTCCGGAGCTAATAATGGGCACTCCCGACGGAAGTGTCCTCGCTCTCCACAATAAAAGCAAGTATCCCTACCGGGTGCACCGGTATGCCTCCCTGTAGAAGCCACTGAAGTCGCACTCGCCTGAGGAGTCGGCTGTGACCTAGCTCCTCGAAATCCCGAGCCCTGAAAACTGCCTGGTCTGCCATACCAGGCTCCACCAGCCGATACTGATCCACCAAAATTACCCCGTTTCGGGGGCCTCTGACTCGATGCTCCTGGAAATGACTACTCTCGGCGTCGAACACTGCCCGAATACTGTGGTCTAGCAGGTAAACTGGCCTCCACCCTGACAGTAGCATCAGACAACTCTCGGAATGTAGCAAAAGATCCGGCTGTCACTATGGCCCTGATCTCTCCCCGGAGGCCCAACTCAAACCGGCGGCACTTCTCCGCCTCAGTCGCCACAAATGCGGGAGCAAAACGAGATAACATCTGGAACCTCTGCTCATACTCAGCAACTGTCAGGTTCCCTTGCTTCAAGTGAAGGAATTCCGCTTCCTTCGCATCCCTAAAAGAACGGGGATAGTACTGATCTAGAAACCGCTCCCGGAAAGTCTCCCAAGTCACGGTATGTGCATCCCAGCTGGACAGTTCCAGCGTGTACCACCACTCGTAGGCAGCTCCATCCAACAGAAAAGTAGCTAACAATACCCGATCCTCGGGAGGACAGTGCATCACCCCAAAAATACGTTCTAGTCGGGTGATCCATCGGTGAGCTTCCTCGGGATCAGCCCCACCGCTGAACGTAGTAGCCCCAAGCCTCTGGGCTCTCTCAATCGAAGCGCTCTCAGTCCCTCTCGCCGCTTCATCTTCAGGTCGTGGAGGGGGTTCACGTCTCGGAGGCATGATCAATCGTACACTGAAAGAGGCATAGAGTTAGTATAACAACCTAGACCCAACACAAATCGACACAACCTATGCTCTGATACCAATTGTCAGGACCCGTCCCAAATATCACCTCGATACCCGGGATGAACCCTGCTCCCGTCTGACAATCACACTTACAGTACCAAAACATGACCTTAATACAACTATAAGCATAACTATCAGACAAAGGAGTAAATATATACAACAGTAAGCCAGAGCATAGTTCTACAAAATGGGCACCAAAAGTCCTACAAGTCTAAGTCCGCCACGGAAGAACGTCGGAAGCTCTATGCCTCGATATCTGCCTCAACGTTCACCCCAGCGCTATCACCACGACCTGGAGGGAATTTGAAAAAAAAGAAGGTGTGAGTGGACCGAAAGGAATAAAAATTTTAAAAGCGTTTACCATCAAATCAAAGTAAAGAAATATAATCATTTGTTCCCTCCGGTTTGAAACCAGGCATGCCCAACGAAGTATTAGAAAAATCATAATATGAAACATCATAAGAAACAGAAACACTATAAAACCTCATAAGAAACAGATACACTATAAAACTGATATAGAACCAGAGCAAAAACATCAAACCACTTTTTCCGATCAAACCTGCTGGACCTATCCGAGTCTTTAAACTCAACCAGGCCTCACATATAAATCCGAGTCTTTAAACTCCCGAGTCTTTAAACTCAATAGGCCTATGGGGGTAATATCGTAATATCCGAGTCTTTAAACTCCCGAGTCTTTAAACTCAATCCGGGCCCGTCCCCCGTCAATCAATATCCGGGTCTTTAAACCCATATCCAGATCCAGCAAATCCAATCCATTTCAGTGTAAAACCATTCCGAAACCCATCACCAAACTCGAATTCGGAATCCCTAGTTCGAAGCCCTTTCGGCGTTCAGAACCGACATTCCGAACCCAAATCCGGAAAAAGATCCATGTTCATAACAAAACCATAGGAAAATCCTAAATCAGATTCCACAACCAATTTACCATCATTAGAAAACGTTTTTAGGTTAAATTTCTAAATTATAGCATCAAAATATGAAAACCCGCTTTTTCTCGAAAAACGTGCAAAATTCCGAAAATGTCTCGAATCACGTGCAAACATCTCAATCACATATAGCCATCATCAGGACATAAAAACACACATAAATATCATAAAACCTTAATAAAAACAGTTAGGCATGCTCGGAAGTAAGAAGGAGTCCACTCACAGTTCAGAGCAAGTCACTCGCGCCCCGTGCGCTCCTCAACCGTCTCTGGTGTCTCCCGTCCTGTCAATAGATACCAAATAGGGTCACAATTACATCAAGGATACCTTCCCTATTTTCCCCAATTTTTCGGGAATTTAATAATATTTTAATCCTAAACCCTAAACCGTACGGATTCCCGAACCATCCCGTAACACCGTCTGATTAACCCGAAAACTATACCATTGGATTCATTAGAACATTTAGGACTAAACTCATGTTGGAAGCTTGGCCGGATTCCTCCTCACGCGCCTCCACGCGCCGCCCAAAGTGGCTGCGCGTGGGCCTCACGCGCCTGCTACAGTGCCACCGTCTTCCTTGCCCGAACCCGGTTCGCACCAGATGGCAACCCGGACCGGCGAGAGCCGTTCTCCGCCGTCCGGCCACCATTTCCCCTCCTATCTTCACCTAAAGCTTCGTCCACTCTCAAAGAATCCATCCCCCTCACTCTCTTGGTTCGACTCGACCCATAGCTTCACAACTGAAGCTCGAAAGAAAAACCAAACAATCCTCTGTTTTTCTTTCCGGCCACTCCGCACTTCCCCCTTCACGGTGGTCATTCCAAACTCCTTCCACGACTTCACTGATCCACACACAACTCACGGGAACCCTCGACTCACCCTCCAACTCCACGATTTTCCGTTTGAAAATCACGGCTAAACAGGGTACAGAGTACCCGCCGTCGAACCACCTCCCACCGTGAACTTCCCGTCACGGCAACCACCATAAACGACTCCTAGGACCTCCCTAAACCACACTTCATTCACCAAACCCTTCGATTTTAGCTCTAGGTCCACGACTTTTGAAATGAAAATCCACGGAAAAACAGAGCAAAAGAGGTTACCCTTCGATTCCGGCGCCGCCGTGAGAACCGTCGCCTACCACGGTGCTTGTGGGACTCCCCGTAGCCTCCTGAGTCTCCTAGTGACTTGAATCAATCCACCACCCGGCACAGCAGCCACCACCGTCCACTGCCTCCTCTGTTTCTTCCAAATATCCAGCCGTCCACCACGTCGCCTCCGTGCACGGTTGCAACTCCAAACCACGATCACCAGCTCCTCCTAGCTTCACCGTCCTTCTCTCAACTCACTCTACACTCTCTCTAGCATCAAAATCGATCACCGCCTCACCCAACTCTTCTCTCTGTTTTCTGTTTTCTTCGAAGATGTGCACGGTTCAAATGAGGGTAAAGTGTGGCCGTGCACACTTGAGAACATAGTGGAACCATCCAGTCCCCTGCACGTGTCCACCAACCATAGGCCAGCCCAAAAAATCTCTGCCACTTGCCCTTATCTGATTGGGCTGAGGGAAAATGACCAAAATACCCCTCCTGCACAAATTACCATTTTACCCTTAGACTTTCCAGACCCGTATCTTTTCCGTCCGACGTCCGATGACAGCGTGCCGCCTGTCGTTAAACTCAGGACGTCGAGACCTATCCAACGGTCCTCGGTCTACGTGAAAATCACAAGTCCTCCAAAAAGTCAACATTTCCCTTATTGACTCAAAATTACGGTAACGCCCCCAACCTTCCGTACATCATAACTTTTCCTCCGGTTGTCCGAATCGAACCTGCCACCTGTCTACGGACTCGTGACGTCCTAACCTACGTCACGGTCAAGGGCTAACACTCATCCAATTGATAGTACAAAAAGTCAACTTTTCGTTTACTATTCACAAGGGCTAAATCGTCCTTTTTTACAAAACTTCACAAAAATTACATTTTTACCCTTCCCGTAGGTACGGGTTGTTACATCCTCCGGGGAGGGTCATTGGCCTGGGTGGACCCTGGAATAGTCACGGAGCACCGACTGAGTGGAGTCATTCCCCCCGGTTGGGTTCCTTACTCTCAGGAAGGCTATGGTTACTATTACCTTGGGTAGGGTCAGTGGTCTGCGTACATTGACCTTGACTTTGAGAAGACTCGGATTGAGACCCGGGTAGCACGCGCATAGCTTTGGATACCGTGACAGGATTGGTTGTGTGACTTATGTATGTATGTGATATAAATACGAGATATATGATATTATATGTGGTGTGTGGTATGCGGTATGCACAGGTGTGCACAGGAGTCAAGTAGTGGCTCGGGTACTTGGTTTCAACATGGTTATGGTTTTGGGCTTAGTCCCACATATGGTTTGTTTTGGCTAAATGGTTTTCAAATGCATGCATGCTTTTTAGTGAAGGGTACAAATGTCTTCGTTAAAATGTTTTTATAAACTTTTGTTTTGTCCACTCACAGTTTTTAATGTTTTGACTGCCCTTCAAGTTGACATCGGATGTGGATTGTAGCAGAGACCGAGATATCACATACCTCCTCCGGATCCTGGCGTACTCTGATAGCCCGGGAGGGCAAAGGTCGGAAATATCCCTTGTCTGACACTTCGTGTCAGACGGGAGCAGGGTCATTCCGCACTAATCCCCGGGGGATTGGGATGGGTCCTGTCATCTAGACCCGTAACTTGGTCATTCGGACTCCAATCGACGTGTGCCGCCTGTCTACGGACTCAGGGCATCGAGACCTTCCTAACGGTCCTTGGCCCTCGGCCATCGGACCTCCCGATCAAAAAGTCAACATTTTTCCCTTTTTCATCCAAATTACGAAAATGCCCTTGGACTTCCGAACGTCATAACTTTCACCACGAACGTCGGAATCGAACGTGCCACCTGTCTATGAACTCGTGACGTCCCAAACTACGTCACGGTCATCGGCCAAAGTCTATTTGATCGTCCAAATTAAAAGTCAACGTTTTACCCACGACTAGGGGCAAAACGGTCATTTTGCATCGTTCGTCCGATTTCGCCCAACTAATCACCGATTAACCCTGCTAATCATGATTAGTTAGTAATCTAATCCTGAATTCCAGGACGGGTCGTTACAATTGATCTTTAGGGCTGTTCTCATGGCTAGAAATAAGGAGAAGATATGTTGATCAAACCCCCAAATTTTGGAATTAAACAGCTGGCACTGATCAACAACTCCTTGAGTCTTCTCTTCTTCTTCACTACCCGTCTTCTTAGATGAAAAAAAGCTCAAGCTAGAAACAATACTTGGAAAAAAAAACTAGAAATAATATCAACAAATTAGAATCAAAGGAAATTAGTGAGTATTTTTTATGTGGTTTTTGTCCTGGTGGGGAGAGGAGAGATAGAATATTAGAGAGAAAACGAAGTCAGTTTTACTATCAAAACTTAAAAGCTAGATCTATTTTTGGGTGGTCTCTCTCTCTGTTATGTAAGATTTTTTTTTAATGAACATTAAAAATGAAAGCTTCTTCTCTCTCTAATTTTCTGTTCTGGAGGATCCTTAAAAAAATAATTTATTTGTTATTTTTTTGCTCTTCGTCAAATTTACCCTTGAATTTAGAAGAAAATTGGATGAAATAAATGATAAAGAGCATTAGTACAAATATGACATTATTGGAGGACCATAAAAACTACAATTAAACTTCAAGGACAATAATATCATTCATTGTGAATTGACATATTTACACCTTTTTTTTTAACAAAAAACATTTGGAAAATAAACAGAGGGACTATAGGGAAACATTCGAGTACAATTTAGGAACAATGTCCCCTAAAATTGAAGTATGAGTATGGGTACTGAAGTTATGGTACAATAGTGGGATGATTTAAACCATTTAGGCTATGTTTGATATGCCATCTAATATGAAACAGATGTTTGGTACTACTTGCATTAATTATTCACTAAATAAGTTAAGACGATTGAGCACCTTTATACGATCAACACCATTTACAATAATATCCCAAAATTATACGGATTAAATAGTCGGATAACTAATAACCTTCAAAAGTAGTAATAATAATAATAAATATTAATAAAATAATAATAAATAAATAAATAATATTATTAATAATTAATGAAATTAAAATTAAAATTAAAATTAAATAAATAATAATATATATAATTAGTATTTATAATATATATTTCTTATCAACTAAAAGAAGATTAGATTATTCAAGTGAAATAATCAATATAATATAATATATCAAAGAGACCTATAAAGCTGTTTCATTTGAGAAACACTACTAATCTGTTTGGTAAAGTCCACTGAATGCTGGAAGCTAAATGTGGCGGCGTAGCTAATACCAAGACCCACCATGCCTTGCCTCATGGGCACTACGTAAAAAAACAGCTAGATGTGGCGGCGTTACCAATACCAAGACCCACCATGCCTTGCCTCATGGGCACCAAGTAGAAAAATGGTGACTGAAAAGACAGAATGTCATACACACCAATCCCTGAATTCAAGTTAGCCTTCGTCATTGGGTCGAGTTGGGCAAGCCTAGCCTAAATTTGTTGGACTTAGGCCGAGTCAAGCCTATCTCATAATTGAAAAGTTTCGGGCTAAGTCGAGCGGGCTTGATCACAAATTTGAAAACACATACCTTTTATTAGGCTGGGTTTGGGCCGGACTTTTATCGGGTTTTATGTGGTCAAGCCCAATAAGCCCAATTGGGCCGGGCTCAATTGGGCTTTTAAAAAAAACTTGATTAACAAATTATGGAGTTAGAATATATATATATATATATATATATATATATCTCTTCAAGATATTGCAATAACATTTATCATTATTTGGTGGACTTAATGGGGCAAATTAGGTACAATATAATTCATCAAATATTATATATATATATGTAAAAAAGTAATGCTTCATCCTAATATTAGGCAAATACGTTAATTAATAAACAATTTTTTTTTTTACTTATATTGTGTTTAATCATGTTAAATTTAATTAATTAATTAGTTTTAATTTGGCAATAATGTAAATTGCACTATGAATGCTTCTAAATTTAATTTCATGCTACTTCATCCTTTGGTAAGAAAAATATGTATATTAATATGATATATATCATCCAACTTAAAACCTACATATAACATATATTCATTTCTCATCTATAACCTGATAATAATTATTTAAAATATTCGGACTTATGCGCTGGATTTATATAGACGAGCCGAACTAGGCTTACTGGATTCTAATCTATCAACTTTGAACACCTTAAATTCAAGTCCAGCCTATCAACTTTCGACCCATAGCGGGCCAAGTAGAGCTTTTCATTAACGAACCTAACAAATACCTACAAGCCCTCTGAACCAAATAGTGAGGGCTAGTTCAAGTAGAGTAACTATTGAAATCCCCATCTTACATTCAATTATCTAAAATAGATACACAAGATTAAACCGCCACAGTTTCTTATATGTATATCAAATTATATAGATCTGTCAAAATGCAGGAGATGATACAAATTGCACCTTAGCAAAGCAACTCATATGCACAAGTGTAACGAATATAACGCAGAATGGACTTACAAGATACATTAATCATCATATGGTCATTAAAGAGAAAAAAAAAATTATAGTTAAAAAAATAAGTTGGAAATATTCCCCCCCACCCCATGCGAAGGTCACCTTGGGCCGGACAACTCCACTGCATGCAAATTTTCTGTGGAATCAACAATCCAATCAGAACTTGGGTGAGGAGCTAATTCCACTTCCTGGCGGAGTACTTCGACCTTTTGCCACTCGTCCCATCTTTCTGCCAAGCCATCACCTTCAAGCATCCTCACTACTTCTGACATCTTAGGCCGGTCCATTGGAGAGCCTTGAGTGCAGAGCAGCGCAACTTGGATTAGCTGCTCTACCTCAGCGTCTACATAGTTGCTTTGTAGATCAGGATCAACCAGCATTTCTAGTTTTTTCTCTTTGAGTAGTCCTTTCACCTGGAAAAGGCAGTCAGCTGTATCAGATGCCGATACAAATTTTGAGCCTCAGGCTGCTGGACTGTTGATAATTGCTCTCTTAAATCTAAAGAGAGGAGTTAAGAAGCAAGGCAAAAATCTAAATGAGGGAAAAACAAACCATTATCACAGTAGCAAGCAGATACATATTTATTACATATGTGTAATCAATAGATGGATCAGGAGTTATGGAGGAAGGGGAAGGGAAATAAAACTACCCAGAAAGTATTAAGAACTCCCTACAGGATCTTCATCATGTTAATTTACAATTTTGTTGTCTCAACATCGATATTTTATTGGTGTACATAAGCAAAGTTGACTACGCATTCCTACCCTACCTCACAAGCCTGCCACTACACAATACACCTGGAACTCCATTCTAAGGTTGGATCTCCATTACGAACAATAACAACTTTGTTTCAAAAGGTTTTTCTGAATGGACGTAATACAGAGATGAAAAGAATACATTGCAACTTCGTCTCCACTGTCCATAAACTTGTTTAAAGCATCTCCAATGGGCTACTAAAGGAGCTCCGACGTTAAATTTTAGGGAGGATGGGTAAAAATCCTACTTTAACCATGCTAGTTTCATTTAGCTAGCACTGTTCATTTGGACAAATTTAAAGTTAAATGTGGAGAGTCTACTGCAGGCCTATTTTAATGCTTTTGTACAAATTTTAGGTTAAATTTGTCCAAAAGCTACATTCGAAGAGTCTAATGAGGATGCTCTTAAGGTCTAAAATAGAGAAAGCTCTTAAATATGAAGAAAGAAAGGGCTTCTAGTGATTCCTTCGAATTTATTACCACTACTTTTTGCATTCATGACCATTATTCTAATAATATATTTTCATCTCTTATTAATTATCAAAAATTATAGTTATTGCTTGATTACAAATTTTTTTTGTTAAAATCAAATTGAATTAAAAAATAACTAAAACATTTGACTTCCTAAACATTGGAGCATGGCTCGAGTAAAAGTTATTCAGGGAGCTCCTAAGATGACTTTCTA
Organism: Prinsepia uniflora; assembly: GCA_032719365.1. Classification (NCBI taxonomy): domain Eukaryota; kingdom Viridiplantae; phylum Streptophyta; class Magnoliopsida; order Rosales; family Rosaceae; genus Prinsepia; species Prinsepia uniflora. Next base: position 51,558,493 of record CM064873.1, read on the forward strand.
GTAATTTTAGCTAGGACTTAACATTCAAATAAAAAGCATGATTGGAGATGCTCTTACTGTGGATTAGCTTAATACAAATATGATGGCAGAAGTAGACCGAATCAATAAACATAAGAAACAATGAAACAGGTACATACCCAATCAAGCAACATGACATCATCATCATTTGCAAGCCGAGCAAGATCAAAAGCCCTCTGACCAGTAATAAGCTCCAGAAGCATGATCCCGTACCCAAAAACATCAGTTTTCTCAGAAGACTTCCCAGTCGACAGATACTCTGGAGCTATATGGCCAATTGTGCCTCGTACAGCAGTAGTGACGTGGGTGTCTTTATAGTCCATAAGTTTAGCCAATCCAAAGTCTCCAACAACAGCCTCAAACTCCTCATCTAGCAAAATGTTTGCAGCCTTCACATCACGGTGAATAATCTTCGGGTCACAGTGATCATGCAAGTAAGAAAGACCCCTGGCAGATCCCAATGCTATTCGCTTCCGAGTTGGCCAATCAAGAGGTGGTTGAGATGGTGGCCGCTCTAGAAGAAAGCATATCCAAAGGCATGAATAAATGATTGAATATGGAAAGTCATCAAATATTGCAGTTGTGATGACATAGTAGAAAACAAAAAGGAAATGGGAAACATGGGTTAGACCTTAAAAGAAAAGTGTCAATAAACAATTACAAAGCGAATTAGTCAAAGAAAGCTTCGGAAGTTTGAAATTATTCTCTAAAGCCTATTAAAATTTCATGAAGCTCTACCTCTTAAACATGAGGCAACACTCCCATTAGCCATATAAGGATAAACAAGTAACCGTTCTGTTGGTGTCATACAGAATCCACGTAACCGAAGAAGATTTCGATGCACAGCCATGCTGATCATCTCTACTTCTGTTTGAAACTGCAACTCTCCACCAGGGGTGCGCTCTTCTTTCAGTCTCTTCACAGCAACCAGAGAACCATCTGCTAAGCGTCCTTTGTAGACCTTACCAAATCCACCTCTCCCCAGAATATTTTTGTTGCTAAAACTATCTGTTGCAACTTGTAATTCTCGCAAAGAAAACCTCTTAAGCTGCCCAAGATGTACTTCAGGATCCTCCTCCGCTGCAAGGATATGTAGATAAATGTTTCAATGAACAATTGAATAGAGATTGACCCATATTTCAGTTAAATTACTAACCAGGTACATCAAAGAAAAATTCTTGCGGCTTCCTACGGCGCCACCATGCAAATGCAATAGCAGGGGCAGCAAATAGTAAAGCAGCACCAGCAGCAACTCCACCAGCAATAGCCCCAGTGGCACTATTCCCTCCTGTAAGGAGATAACCATGAAGATTATATAACATAACTAAAGTTTTATCGCCCAATTAAAATGTTGCATCCCAAGCATTATTTAAATATCATCAGGACAGTGCAGCTCCCTGAAGAAGAAATAAGATGGCTTTTTTAGATAAAGGATGCTATAAAGCTCCCTGAAGATCAGCAATCGTGTGCTTAACCAGGGTCTTAATATCAAAGATGAGTAAAATAAGAAGGATTGAAAAAATTATTGTCCATATTGGCTGAGAAATGGATAAAACTGCAAATACAACATTAATTAAACTATACAAAAGAAAAAGAAGAACACTTGACTATAATATAGACGTGAAAACATAGAAGTCCAGGACCAGGGTCTTAACATACATGCTATGTAGCTTCAGGAAGAAAATGTACCATAAGCATCACACAAAACCCTGAAATTTAATTAGAAATAGGATTTTTGGTTACCTGGTGTTGAAATTGGAGGTGGTGGGACAAAAGGTGGGGGAGGTGAAAATGGAGGAGATCCTGGGCAAGGCCGACCAGTTACAGGGCCACATAGATTTATGTTGTTAGCAAAACTGCAAGGGACATATAACAATCATTCAGCATATCGCCAAAATCAAAATTCAGTAAACTCGAGTTTGGAAATTAACAAGAAACCTTATAGGAGTGAATAAAGAGAAAGAGCCATTGTCTGGGACTTCTCCAGAGAGGTGATTATTCGATAAATCCCTGCATTAGAAATTCAACATCAGAGCATATATTTCATGAGAGAGAGAGAGAGAAAGAACAAATTGGCACTCACAATACTTGAAGTGAGGAGATATTAGTCAATGACATGGGAATCGGACCCACCAAGCTGTTGTTGTTAAGCCGACTATCCTTACACAAAAGTTTCCAAGAAAATACATGTTAAGATCTAAAATCCATCAAAGAATAATAATCATTTGAATATTTAAAAGGCAAAAAATTACAGATTAGTTCTGCTAGTTTGTCAGAAAACCACAAGAACTATATTATATACATTTTTCTTCTTTGAACTTCAATGGTTTACAATAGCATGTGTAACTATTTACAATGATCATTTATAGTGACCTGATTTGACTTCTGCTAGTGCCATCGTGACAAAACACAATTATTAATTTTAGGTAGACAACATTCCAGGGGTTTTGAGGTTAAATGACCAGAGATGATAATTCAGTTTGAGTTTAATTTTTGTTATCAAAATAATTGGACAGGCTTTACAGTTTCAGAGTTTGTCTTCCACTATCTACCAATGAACTGCCTGGAATTTTTATACCATCAAACTAGTTTGTACCTTATCAAATCCCTACTTACAATCTTAAATATCAAGTACCGAATTTCATATATTGCTCTCTATATGCTTTCTTGTAAAATTACTATGGCAGTTATCCTTTTCCTTCCATTTCAAATTGTACTTCACAAAATAAAATTGTACTTTCCAATTCAAATGAATATTTCTCTCGATCATTTTTTGTTCCTCTCAGCAGCTCATGGACATAGACCCATGCTCTCTTTGTTAGACCCTCACAGGCATGAGAACACAAGCCAAAAATTACATGCATGTCATGGCAGATATGTCTACAACATGTATCAATGACATAAGGGAAAAGATAAGTATTCTCACAGGAATCGCAGTTTTGCTAGCTTGCCCAAGGTGCCTGGGATTTGACCGGTGAAACTATTCAAATAAAGATCCAAGCTCACCAAGCTGGTTAGGTTCCCCAGTTCACTAGGAACGGGTCCACTTATGTTATTACTGTAGAGTTCCCTGTCATTAAAAAAAAGATAAAATATAACAGAACTTTCTGGAATTTTTTTCAACAATATCAGCTGGATACAGAAAATAAATTATAAGAGTTAATGGTAGATCCCTATTTTGGAATAATAAAAAAAAAATCATCATGAAAATATCCAACATACAAATTTTAGTTATCAGATGTTTTGAAAAATCAACACTAGAAACTCATGTGATGCAAGCAGGCAGATATATTGGGGGAGCTGACAAGAAAGAGAAAGAGAGAGCAGTAGGAAAATAATATGGCAGATTTTTATTTATTTATTTTAATGAACGTTAATATTCCTGTCTTACCCTAACTATTGTAACTTTTATTACCATTTAATTTAAAGTAAAACTAAGGCCACATTTGGGACATAGTAAAAATTGGTTGACAAAGAACCTTTTTTCAAATGCTAGTTTAGGTTATGATCTGAAAGCATGTATGACCAAGTAAAAATAGCAGTGATAGATAATATTCATAAGCGATAGTCAGAAAATTCGACAATAAACCAAACAAATTTTTCAAGGCCTGGCATGCAGAAGGTGTAATTACATTATGCTTTTCCCCCAAGTTTCAAATCCAATGAAGATCACACAAAATAGCCAAGAGAAAACATCTCAAATCAGACATATGGCTCAAAAGTGTGTTCCAATGTTGAACAAAAGTAAAAGTGTGCAACTTGCTTCTCCATTGTAGCTTAAATTTTTTATTTTTTTTACGTTCTAACACCAAAGATTCGGCTGCTAGTAGACTATATATCTTATGGAGTCATGGACCACAAGGAACCAACCAGTTAACATATTTCAAGAACACTAAACGAAATTGATTGACATATTTGGGGAACATTCTGACAAATACAAATGGTACTCTAAAAACAGTGAACTGAATACAACGTGATTAGCACTAAGGAATCATCTTTACATGGAGCCACATCTCATTGTTCACTAATGGTGTGCTACCAAAAACTCTCCCGAAATATAACTTACAAAGTTTGACGGAAACTGCCACAAACAAAGAAGTTTCTGACAGATGTTGACAAGCCATTGCCAACTTTTATATAAAGGAAGTCCCAACCCACCGCCTACCTTATAGTGGAGGCCCAACGGACTACTACTTTCCATCAATACTTCTTGTATTCTCGTAATTTTTACGTCCTTCCATTTATCCAGATACCAGTATATCTAAATATACGAGAAAAAGATACAAAGTGGAGGCTAAGTTCTGTAGCTGCATTTATGCCGCATTAACATTATAGGACCTATCTCTCCTTCAGCAATTTAATGTATCTTATGATCCTTTTGCTCATCCTATCCTACCTATAATGTTATTGTCTAACAAAACCTGAGTACCATGATTCCAAAGTTCATAGTATTAGTATTGCCAGTGAAGTAGCTCAATCAAAGATCTTTCTTATTGACAGAATATCATCCCATGATGGACCTGATACTTGATCACTGGAGCCGAGGCCTAGGCAATGTCATGGTTGCTAAGCTGCTAAACAGTTAACTTTCATGTGCATATAAACATGAACAAAAACAAAAAAACGACAGAATGAAAATAACTACATTAGAACGGTCAACTTAGAAAAAGTATGGCATGCAGAAATAGAAATAAATGACAAAGTAACTTACAAATATTGTAAATTCTTGAGAAGGCCAAGTTGTGGAACAAGTTGACCAGACAAAGCTGCGTTTCCAAGATCACTGAGATTACACATAAAAGAAAGCAGCGTGAATGAATTCTTCCCCAAAGGAGGGATGAAAGACAGTGTTCTTTGAAGATGTCAAAGGTGAGACAGCATACACTCTTATGACGCTATTTTCATTGTTGCATGTGACATGAAACCACGTACAAGGGTTGACAAGAGTAGGATCCCAACTCTGCAGGACATTGTTAGGGTCATCTAAGTTGGTCCGTAAACTATGCAAAGCATCACCTGCTCAAGAAATAAAAAATAAGAAAAGATTTAATTGCTCAACAATTAACATAGGACCTCAGACCATGTTGTTTGACTTTAGAAAAGAAAAATAATCTAGAATTCCCAGAAACAGTTTTGAAACCATCATGCAGATTGCAAGAGAACTTAAAGCAGCACATGTAAGGTTCATAAGGTTATGGACAATTGTGCTTAAAAACATTTTCTTTTGCTCTTCATTTTCTTTCTGTGGTAGTGGAATTGGATGGGCTTGATGTATCTAGCATATAAAATGAATTCTCCATTAAACCCCTGCCTCACAGTTGGTAACAAGCAGAAACAAATGGCGGAAGTCAGGGTTTCATTCATAAGGTCCTGTGGGTTCAAAACCAATTGATTATAGTAGATGTGATATGAAAAAACAACCAACACCCTCGAAGTCTCATTGACTCATCACATTTAATAATTACATAGAGGTTTATCCAACCCAAACACATCATGAAGTCATTCAGAGTATCAAATAATAGGACTTATATCGAGTACTGATTAGGTTATACCAATCAAAACATAAACAGCAGCTATAAAATGTACATTTCATCAAGGCTTTGTCACATTAAAGTTCAGCTTCCATATGATAAGTTTGAAAACAAACCAAAAGCATTAAAAAAGATACAAGTAAAGAGCCCTAATTTAAGATTCATAAATGACTTTTAATAATCAGTAAAAGATAAGCAACCAACGCTAAAGGAGAACAAAATTCCACTGCCCCTAATTTTGTACAGCAGAAGTTGATAGGAACCCATTTCCAGAATTAATAACACCAAGAAAACAAAAATAAAATTTTCAAAAAGAAAACGCACAATTCGAAAGCGAAAGAATGATGAAATGATAATCAGCGAAAGAGAGCTAGCTGAATAAGAAACCATCTACAGACCTTCCATATTAGCAAGTACCATTGTCATCCATAGTGGATGAGCCACCAGGATCAACCAGAGACAAACTGAATTCGCGACCCTGCCCTCCATCTCACTTGCTTTTTTCATGTCTCAGATCCAAATGGTATATCACATCCAAACACACCATCACAGAAACCCCCAAAACCCAACTTGGATTGCCAAAATAGCAGCTCAGAAATCTCACTCACTCTAACAAACCCACCAACACCCGCTTCCCAAAATCACAAAATTCACCCACTCAACCCAAACCAAAACCAAAATGTAAAAGCTTGATCTCACCTCGCAAAAGAACCCTTACAAAAATCACAAAATTTCAACCATTTTATTCTCTTTCTCTGCTTCCCTTTTCTCCAAACTTCCCCTTTTGCTCTCCGCCTCACTTTCTCTCTCTGTATGTCTGAGCATTTGCGTGGGATTTAATAGTTTTCTCTCTTTCTAATTTTAATTTTTTTTTTCCTCCTTTTTTTATTTTCGCTTTTTTTGAGTGAGGCGTGCGCACACACAGGAACAGAAGTGAAGGCGGAGTGAGAGCGCAAAAAAGTAGAGAGCTGCCCGAACGGTGGTGACCGCTGCCCAGCCGCAGTCAAAACTCAAAACGCCTTCGCGCTACATCGTGGAAAGGGACCTGACCTTGGGCAGCCCCGTTTTCAGTCAAACCCTGGGCTTGAGTACGTGGGGGCCCACACCATAGACACCTCAGATTCGGTCCAACTTCTTCTCTACTTTATTATTTAATTACGTATTAAAAATAAATATTCTATTTTTACGTATAAAAAATTAATAAAGCAATAGAAAGGAAAAATGACAGACTACAGCATTCAGCATTCTGTTTTAGGAGGCATTACAGAACCGAACGGAAAGGAGCAATCTCCCAACTCCTGCGTTGAACTATTGATAACGAATCCAAGTTAGCTCTCACCATTTGACCCAAAAATTTATAGATTTATGGGGGCCCGATAAGCCAAATAGACAAAAGCCCGGCTTGATTTGCTATGGGTCATGGGTCAGCCCAGCCCGAGAGTTACCGGGCTGAATTTGGGCTTATGGTGTTTAAACCTGATAGGCCCTATAGGCCCGAGTCCTATAAAATCTGATAAGCCCAGCCCGACCCGCCTGTAATAAACCCGGTTCATAAGCCTGAAAATATAAAATACTTATTATTTAAAAATTAATACTCAACTCATTCTTAATACTAATATTTCAACCCAAATCCAAATCTCATTCTCAAGCTCACCTAATTTATTTTAAAAAACCAAATACCCAATACCCAATACAAACCTTAACCACTCATCCACCTACTTAATAGGTCCAACGTTTTTGCACCCTTGAGTATTTTATTTTAACGAGGCCACGTTTTTGCACCCTTGAGTATTTTTTTTCATTATTAATATATATTTTTTCATCCATATATTTTTTTGTAACTTTAAAATTTGAGACATAGTTTATTGCAAAAGCCCACGTACGCCCGATCCAAGTGAGCTTAATAGACCCGGCCCGAAAAGCTCGATATAAACCCGGCCCGATAAAAGTTCGTGGACTTTTTTTTATGTCATAAAGCCCGCACGACCCGGCCCACAAATTTAAAAATTATTTAATAAACCCGGCCTGACCCGGCTCAAACCCAAAAAATTTGGGCCGGGCTTGCCCGACCCGGCCCAATGCCGAGGGCTAAGCTAACTTGTACTGTGACGTATTGTAGTACTAGTTATAAACATAATTTTATTTGATTACGACACTGCCTTTTATCGTTCTTATTTTTTTCCGGATATTTTTTGTACGCTTTTGTATCACTTGTGTAATTCACCTGTTTTCTTTATTATCATTAGCCTCAACTTTTTCGTTTACGTTATTCAAAATTATTTTATTTTTCCTTTATAATTCTCAAATGTAAAAATCACAAAATAATCATAAAGAATATAGATTCGTTCTCTATTGGCCCTCCAATAATTATAAACTTTCAAACTATCTAAAATACTTAGTTTCCGTCACTATAGACCTAAAAATACACATTTAAACTCGTCCTCCTCAACAAAGGAAGTTTCTAGAAAACATCTTCCCCACCAACGTGGCACTCTCATCTGTCTTTATAAGCCTTAAAAAAAAATCATAAAGTTTCAAATTTTCAACCATAATGAAAATATACAGTTAAAAACCCAACTTTATGCCCAATTATGTCCTAAACAATAATGGCTTTAAAACTCTACAAAAGCAAACCAAAAGTTTTGAAAACGAAGAGTAAATTTCCAACAAATTTACAATTTAAATGGACAAAAATTTGCATACCTTTCAAGCAATTTGAGGCTCTGAAACTGATGACATATTCTGGTAAAATGTGAGTGTTCATTTAGGTGCTCCAAATGATACATTTATTGGGGCAAAAGAGAATATAGACACCCGAATCGAACTCCTGAGAGCTCGGATGGTACTGCTGAGAGCCAGGAAGCATAACCTCTGGCCTCCCCAAAATCAACTACAGAGCAGACCGTCCTTATCAGCATTCGAGCTTTCAATGCTACAGAAAGTACAAAGCACAAACAAGGTTTGCGAACCAATTGTTGAAAATTGAGAGTCTTATTTAAACAAATTCAACTTCTAAATTAAATAATCAACAAAGTCAAAATTGGGCTGCACGCAATTTGCAAATATGAAATGAAAAAAAAAAAAAACAGAGTTTTCAATGAAATTGTTCAATTCCAAGTTTAGTAGATCAAGAAATTGGGAAGAAAGAAAAAACATACCATTCGAAAGGATAGTGGTCAGGACCTAGATAGATGTCGGAAACATATGGTATAATTGAGTTTGAATAAAGACGGAAGTGAGGAGACATCACCTAGTTGCGTCGCGAAGGATACGATTATAAGAGATTCTAATGTCGTGAAGCTCAAGGGAATGCACAATCAAATTCGGGGGATTCAAGAATTAAATCCTATGTCGTACGAGTTTCTACCACCATCTCAACCCACCCCACATGTAACGACCCGTCCCGAATTCCAGGATTAGGTTAAGACTAATTACGGATTAGCCGAGGATTTACGGATGTTCAGGCGAAATTACGAAATTACCCCTAAACGAGGGCGAAAAGTTGACTTTTGACCCGGGAGGTCCGATGGCCGAGGGCCGAGGACCGTTATGTAGATCGGTCGATACGATTCTGTAGACAGGCGGCACGTCAAAATCGGATATTCAACGGAAAAGTTACGGTTCACGGAAGTTTCGGGGTACTAGTCACGCCGGTACGCTTTACGAGGCAAAAGTGGACTTTTGTCCTCAAGTGGGCCCAGATCTTTTCAGACCCAATGGATGAGTGACAAGTGTCACCCATCCATTGCTTCCCTTACACAGACGCATGCAACCACTCCCCCCTGTTTTCATTCGATCGACATCCAAACCCAGTTAACCCCAAATCCAAACTCTCCCCATCTGCATCCGTGTGTGGCCAAGAGAGCGGCTGAGAGTGCAAGTTTGAATGAGAGGATGTGATGACGGTGGCAGGACAGCCAGCCGTCGTGGACGGCGGAGGAGCCGCGGGAAAAAGATAACCCGAATCCCTGTTTGTTTTCAAAATTTCAATTTCGGGTTTTGGGCATTAGGGGAGTTAGATGTTGGTTAGGATGAGTTTAGGAGATTGGTAGGAGGTCTAGGAGAAGGTTTTGGGGGCTGAGGACGACTGAGCAAGCCCGAAACGGCGGCCGGGAAGTTTTCGGTGGCTATCCACCGAATTCATCACACTCTTCCTCTGGATCTTGGCGCACTCTGAAGCCCCGATTGGGCTTTCAGAATTTTCCCTTATCTGACACTCCGTGTCAGACAGGATCAAGCGCGTCCTGTAACGACCCGTCCCAAATTCCAAGATTAGATTAGTGACTACTCACTATTAGTGAGGTTAATCGGCGATTAGCTAGGCGAAATCGGACGAACGATGCGAAATGACTGTTTTGCCCCTAGGCGTGGGCAAAACGTTGACTTTTCATTCTGGCGGTCAAATGGACTTTGACCGATGATCGTGAAGTAGTTTAGGAAGTCACGAGTTCATAGACAGGTGGCACGTTCAATTCCGACATTCGAGGAGGAAGTTATGACGTTCGGAAGTTTATGGGCATTTTGGTAATTTTAGTTAAAAGGGGCAAATAGTTGACTTTTTGACCGGGATGTCTGATAGCCGAGGGTCAAGGACCATTACGTAGATCAGGACGATACGAATATGTAGACAGGCGGCACGTCGAATTCGGACGTTCGACGGCGAAGTTACGGTTCACGAAAGTTCAAGTGCACTATTGCACGAATTACGAAATAACCTAACTTTTGGACTCTAGTGGGGCCTAGATATTTAATCCCTGCCCTATGGATGAGTGACACTTGTCACCCATCCACAGGCCACCCAAATTGATTCATGCATAGACCACCCTTTTCATTTCTCCATTTTCAAAAAATTTCCCTATCTCACACCCACCATTTTCGCTCCTCTGTGCAACCCAAAACCCATCCAACCCTTAACCCATGATCATGACTGAGAGGCCAGGGAGTGAGGGAGGACAGGATGATGTGGTGGCCGGCCCAAGACGGCGCAGCCAAGAAATCGAGAGGTACTCGGTTTAGCCCATTTTCATTTTATTTTGATTCTGCACAATATGGTCGATTTTGCATGATTAGGAAATGGTTATTAGGTTGCTAGGGATTTGATATGAAGGTTTTGATGGGGTTTAACGGCTGAGAAGCCGTGGGAAGGAAAATGGAAAAATTGGACCACGGGCAAGGCATCGAACCGTGGGTTTTGTGGGGGTTTTTAGGGTTCTAATTTATATGGTTAGATGCGTAAAGAGGTAAGAAAAATTATAGGATTGATTAGGAGTTGAATCGGACCGAAATGGAGGGAGAAAAACCACTGAACCGGTCACGCCGATTCAGCATAGTAAAACCGGTCCAGAACCAGAAAAACCGGTTCAGCAGAGCTTGATGATGATGAATAGTACATAGGGCCTTCTTGGGGCGCGTGAGGGTGCGTGGTCCATAATTTGGGGAAGTGTTCAACATACAAAATCATCTATTCGATGTAACGAACATTTTGGGACTGGTTTCGTGTCAATCGGACGTCATTTCGATAGGTTTCAGGGTGTCCAAAGGTTTAGGATCGACTTTAAAAATAGTTAAAAATATCAGAAAATTACGGGGCTTTGGTAGGAGGTTAATTAAGTAGTTATTAACCTTCTATTATGATTTGGACAGGTTTGGAAGTCCCGGTGATGGTGATTGGCTCAGGAGAGCCGTATGGCACGCAAATCGAAGCGGCAGTTCGGACGGTCTGTGAGTGGACCTAGGTTTTCTAAATTGGTACATGCATAAATGTTTATTATATGTTTTAATACATGTTTGGTAATGCCATGGGTGCATTTTTATGTGGTTACGTATAAGCACATATTTCGAGGGTTCGACCTTATACGGTGCTTATACGGGTCTGTATTTCCTTATTGGTTTTAATGAGTTGGATTTGGATTTCCAAAAGGATAAACTCGGGTATGAGACTCATTTGGTTTTGTCTCGGGCTTATGACCTCAAATATCGGGCACGGTGCCCAGCTGATGTCATATGTTCGGGCACGAGACCCAGGTTACTTAACGGTTTTGATTTCAGGTTAGGGAACCTTAAATGGATTTCCAGGTTCATGACGGTTTATGGGAACCGGCATGAACCCTTGTTATGGTATCGTAGTTCATGACGGATTATGGGGACCGGCATGAACCCTGGTTATGTTTATGCTACATGACGGTTTAAGGGAACCGGCATGAACCTTGGTTTTGTTATTATGGTACATGACGGTTTATGGGAACCGGACATGGAGGATATGGTCTATATATATATGAACTGGATATTATGGATCATAACGGTTCGGGGGAACCGGGCATGGATATTTGTATTATGTATATATATATTTGCATATACCTTCCTTTACTTCTATTATCTCCTCCGGGGAGGGTCGTTGGCCTGGGTGGACCCCGGAGTAGTCATGGAGCACCGACTGAGTGGAGTCACCCCCCAATTGGGTTCCTTACTCTCAGGAAGGCTATGGTTACTATAATCTCGAGTAGGATAAGTGGTCTGCGGACATTGACCTTGACTTTGAGAAGACTCGGATTGAGACCCGAGTAGCACACGCGTAGCTTTGGATACCGTGACAGGATTGGTTGTGTGACTTATATGTATATATGATATATGATATGATATATGAGATGTGATGTGTGGTTACACAGGTTTTGGGCTGAGTCCCGTATGGTTTTGGGCAGTGGCCCGTATGGGTGAATCTTTATGATTCTTTGATATGTGGTGTGCACAGGTGTACACAGGATTGAGCAGTGGCTCGTGTATTTGGTTTCAGTATGTTTATGGTTATAGGCTGAGTCCCTTATTGGTTTCTTATGGTTTTGGGCAGTGGCCCGTATGATCGATTTCATTGTGGTCCTTTCGACCTTGGTTTATTTCTGATTTGGGCTTAGTTCCCACATGTGGTCCATTTGGTTAAATGGTTTTCGAATGCATGCATGCTTTTTAGTTAAGGGTACAAATGTCTTTATGGAAATGTTTTTATGTACTCTTTATTTTGTCCACTCACAGCTTTTAATGTTTTGACTGCCCTTCAGGTTGACAGCGGATGTGGACTGTAGCAGAGACCGAGATATCACATACCTCCTCTAGATCCTGGCGTACTTTGATAGCCCGGGAGGGCAAAGGTCGGAAACATCCCTTGTTTGACACTTCGTGTCAGACGCGAGCAGGGTCATCCCGCGTTAACCCCGGGGGGATTGGGATGGGTCCTGTCACGTCCCGCGTTAATCCCGGGGGGGATTGAGACGGGTCCTGACACCAGACCCACCCCCCCCCCCCCCCCCCAAAAAAATTTCTATACCATACTGTTGAACCTCAGACAATATGGATTTTATTTTTTATTTTATAGAAAAAATTCAATTATAACTATATACAATATATATAATTTTTATTATATGCATGATATAATAAAGGTCCCAAGAGGCCAAAAAAAATCAAACACTCAGGCACATGGGGTAAAGAGAACAAAAAAAGACAATATTATTTTTAATTGTTTAAAGGAATTCTCAATAACTCACTCATTCTCTTTATTGAGATATAAATGGGTAGATGTGGAATTTATTACTTATAAATTCTGTTTAGGGACTTTTGAATAAAAAAAGTTTGAAATAAGATCTTATTTTGTTTAATATACAAGCATTAAAGGTTTTAAATAAAAGTAAAATTTGTTAAGGATGTAACAATGATTTACTCAAAAAAAAAAGGTCCATTAAAAGTTAATGATGTAGTTAAATATTTCATCACAATCCAAATCGATTATTTTCAAAACGCCGTTCATTGTTATTGATTGGGAATGAAAAAAAAGGTCCATTTTTTGGAAAACGTTGTTCATTGTTATTGATTGGGAATGAAAAAAAAAGGTGCATTTTTTTCATTGGTTCGAATATGAACTTTCTTGTACGTCAATGTCATGCTGTGTTTAAGGCATAATGCTAAAAATTCCAAGTATTGTTACATAAATTGCGTTAGTTCCCTCAATATATTTCTTTAAGTATTGCAGAAATTATCCTTTTGTATGGAATATATCAAGTATGATGCTTTTGCAATGCAAAACACCCATTTGAATTTTTCACACATCCACATTAATTTCGGGCACATGTATGCTAATATGGCAACAATGACTAGCCACTCGTTTGCAAGGGGGTTTTTTTTGGTGAAAACCAAAGTATCCCTCACACGTAGGCGATGATTAATCTTCGAGTCGCGTAGAACCCCGGTACGGGGAGAGCTTTGTAACGACTCGTCCCGGGAGTCGGGATTAGCGAAGTGATTAGCAACGGATTAGCTGAGTTAATCGGTGTTAGTTGGGTACTGTGGGATGTTTGTGTAGAATGACGATTTTGCCCCTGGTTTGGGCAAAAAGTTGACTTTGAGTTCGGGCGGTCAATTGGGTATTGACCGATGACCGTGACGTAGTTCGGGATGTCGCGAGTTCGTAGACAGGTGGCACGCCCGATTCCGACATCCGAGGAGGAAGTTATGATGTTCGGAAGGTTGAGTGCATTACTGTTGTGACGACCCGGAAATTCGAAAAAGAAAAAATTGGAAAATTGGAAGGAAATGATGATTTTGCCCCTGGTTATAAGGGCCGAAAGTTGACTTTTTGATCGGGACCTTGTTGAGACTTTCCGGAAGTACCGTCGGATAGGTCTCGGGACGCTGAATCCGTAGACAAGCGGCATGCGTCAATCGGAGTTCGGACGTGAAACTTATGGGTCTGCGAAGGCTAGGGGTATTGTGGTAATTTATTAAGGCAAGGGCAAAATGGTAATTTGCCACCGCAGGGTATATGGGACGGTTGAACTAGCTAATTCAGCTAAATTGGATGAGGATTTGTTGCTGGGTGACATTTGTCACTTGGTGAGGGGATTAGTGGCAAGTGGTGATTTCCATGTTTGAATTATAATTAATTAACCCATTTAACATGTGTTCTCTGCAAAACAAAACTAAAAACAGAGGCTGGGACCTGATTTGATCAATTCTTCCCAGCAACCAAAACGTGGGAATGAGATATTATTGAAAGTGAATTCATGAGGAATGATAAAGAAGAATGAAGGGAGTTATGAACCCAGTTGAGCCTAGTTGAAAACCCAGAAAAACCCAAAAAACCCTTACATGGGCCTTAGGATCGAATTTGAACTTGGGGATGTAATTGAGTGAAATTGATCTTTGGTTTTGCCTCCTGGGAGTGAGACGAGTCGAAACCAATAAAAATTGAAGGCAATTCGATGTGTTTTGCTTTAGAACAGGACAGGGGAGGATACTGGATTTTCGAGGTTGAGTCGTGGAATTTAGGACATGGTACCGTGAAATTGATCCTGGAAATACGTTCATTAGGAATCCACGATGCTTCCTGATGCATCAATTGAAGGAAACAAGTGAGAAATTGTGGAGATTGGACGATGAACAGTGCTTCGGTGTTCTTCGAATAATCGAGCTTGATTCGATTGAATTGAGGTAAGGTTCCATGTAATTGAATTTACAGAACCTCAATTAAGTATCTAACGATACTAATGAACGATTGACTTGTAGAAATCGATGTAGAATTGATAGCAATGGAACCGGGTCACCTCGCGGGTCACAGGACCCGTTTACCAGGTAAACGGGTGAAAGAGACAACTGTTCATGGGTACTGTAGCTGGCGCGTGGCATCCACGCTCAGCCGCTTGCGGCGGCGCGTGGGGCCGTGTGAGCGGGCTTTTTGAGGTAAGGTCAACATGAAACTTGTCCTATTTAATGTAACGAACATTTAGGCTTTGGTTTCGAGTCAATCGGACACCGTCTCGATAATGTTTCGAGGGTCCGAAGATTTATGTTATATTTTAAAATAATATTTAAATCCCGGAAAATTACGGGGAATTGATATGATGTAAATTGAGTTGTTAGTAACCCTGAATAATGATTGTGGACAGGATTCGAGATTCCTGGCAAGTGTCAGAAATTACGGAAACACGTGCAGCTCGGGAAGCGAGCGGTTTGGACGGTGTGTGAGTGGACGTTTGTTTTATAAACCATGCTGCATGCATAGTTAAATGTTTTACATTATTGATTGCATGATTTGACTTGCATTGATGTCTTGATGATGTGGCATGATTATGTGTGTGTGATTTAATGATTATTTTAATCGGTCTTTGGGGCATGTTTTACGAGAAATGTGCAAATGGTATTTTGGGCTAGGCCCGGAGTAAAAAAGGTTTTGAAAAGGATATTTTGACTTAAGTGGTTAGTCAATGATGATTTCTGGATTATTTTAATGTTTTCCATGTGATTTTACGAATTTGCGTATAATTGGTATTTGAGCTTAAAACCCTGTCGGGAATGCTTATGATTTGATTTGAGGTCATGGATATGATTGATATGTGTTGTGGTATGGATTGTATTTGTGATTGTGGATACTAGATACTGGATCATGTTCTAGATGGTGTGTGTGTAGTTCCCAGACATGAGGGATATGACTCGGATGGTGCCTGAGTGCAGTTCCCAAGATTGGCCTACGCGTAGTGCAGATGTGACTATGTGACTATTTGTCTTGCTTGTGAATTTGTGAATAGTGTTGTGCAATGTTGATTGTGATTACGTACTGGTAGTGAGTACGAATTTTTGGTCTGTGTGGCCAGGTGATTATGTGTTCACATGTTTTGGCTTGAGAGCCGGGATTTGATACTTGTTATGTTTCATGTGCTTTGGCTAAAACGCCGGTGATTGTAATTCATATGTTTTTCCCTATGCATGCATGGTTTTATAAACTGGAGGGTAAATGATGTGTTTCGAAATGTATTTTAAATGATATTATTTTTGTCCACTCACACCTTTTCTGTTTTGCTGACCCTCTAGGCCGTGGCACGACTTTCGGGGCTGTTTTGAGGCGGAGGCATGAGCGGAAATCAGTGCAGTTATCCCTTGTCTAATAGGTACTGAAGGATACTTTCGGGATTTCAGTTGACTTGTCAGACGGGAGCAGGACCGGGCACGGTTATCAAAGTCCAGTTGGGACAGGTCCTGTCAACTGTAATTTGGGTAAACGAAGGGGAAAAGTTGACTTTTCACACGACCGAGTTTTTACACGTAGACCAAGGACCGTTAGGTAGATCTCGACGTCCTGAGTAAAACGACAGGCCGCACGCTGTCATCGGACGTCTGACGGTAAAGTTATGGGTCCAGGAAGTTGAAGGGCAAAATGGTAATTTAGACTCATATGGGCATTTTGGTCTTTTGGTGCCTTGGGATTTGTACAAAGGAGATGAGGACAGGTGTGCAGTGTGTGATTGGATATTTTGAGTTTGGGCCATAGGATGGTGGACACGTGGGGGTGCTCTAGTGGATTCTAGGCTTTGTGCACGGTGCAATGATATGTGTGTGTGTGTGTGTGTGTGTTAGTCGTGTTCGAAGAGGGAAAAACAGAGGGTAAACACAGTGAGGAGAAATTGATCAAATTGCAGAGACTGAGTGAGTGTGTGAGTGTTGTGAGGTTCTGTAGTGTTCGAAGGAGAGTTAGGAGAGTGAGTGATCGTGTTTGTGAGGATTTGGGCGTGTCGGTGTAAGTGTGAGAAGGGAGGAGGAACCAGAGGACACAGAGCCGAGGACCACCGTGCACGGTTGTGCACTTCCAGTGATCAAACCGTCAAATTGAACCCGTGGTGGCGTTGAGAGGCCTGGGGAGAGTCGGTTGGGCACGGCGGAGCTTGCGATGGCGGGTTGAGCACAGGTAATTTCTTCAATTCGTCCATATGCTCTGTTTTCCAGTTTTGATTCAAACGGTAAGTCGTGGATTTTGGGGCTGAGTCGAGGTGTTTGGTGAGTTCTAGTGAGTTCAGTAGGTCCTTAGGAACCTCTAGGGTTCGAAGCCGTGACGGGGGAGTGCACAGGTGGTCGGAAGTAAAAACATGGATTTTTGTTTGTTACGGGTTCGAGCTTGGGAGGTGAGGTTTGAGGCGGTAATGTCTGGGTTTTTGGATTGGAATTAGTTGCTAGGATGAGGACGAAGAGTTTGGTGGAAAAAGGAATGAAAACGGACGGAGGAAGGCGGAGAACCGGTCACGCCGGTTCGGTTTGACTGAGCTGGTCTGAACCAAGTGAACGGAGGTTGAAGACGATGATCAGTGCATGCGCGTGAGGCCCACACGCAACCACTTTGGGCGGCGCGTGGTGGTTTTTCTGGGGAAACTTCCAACATAGGTTTTGGTCTAATCGTTGTAACGAATCAGTTGGGATAAGTTTCGGGATGATTGGAATTTGTTTCGGGTTAGTTCTGTGGGATCAAAGGTTTAGGGTTCCGTTTAAAGTACGCTTAGAAGTTCGGGAAAATTATGGGACTTGAGTAGAACTTTTTGTGAAGTAGTTAGTAACCTCGTTATGGGCTTTGGATAGGTTCGGGAAAGCCGAGGATAGCGGAATGGCCGGGGACGGCGTAAGTGCGCGCGTATCGAGGCGACGTCGGAATGGTCTGTGAGTGGACTTTGCTTTCTAACTATTGATGCATGCATATATGTTTTTATATGTTTTCTATACTTGATTCTATGATTTGCTTTCTGATCTTAATGGTTTACAGTTTTGCACGTTTTTCGAAGAATTTACGGTTTTGCACGTTTTACGAGGCCTCAAATTCTCTTGTGATTTGACGATGGTTTTAATACTTTGATTTCGGGATTTGAAAGATGATTTGATTTCAAGGTTTTGAAATGGATTTCGGAAAAGTGATTTCGGGCTTAGAGCCCAGCTCTTGTGATTTCAGAAAGGATGTTTTGGATTTGGTTTTCGAGGTTTGGAAAGGAAGTCTGGATTTGGGTTCGGGACAGTGGTTCCGGATGCCGGCTTACGGAATCATTGTTGCGGATTCGGAGATAGATTTTCTGAGGTTTTCAGTGTTGCTTGAAAAAAAAATTTGGGTTTAAAGACCCGGAAAAAGAGAAAACCCACTGGATATGGTTTTGAGTTTAAAGACTCGGATTGATTTACGGGGGGAGGGCCCTGGATTGATGTTTTGAGTTTAAAGACTCGGTATGGTTTTGAGTTTAAAGACTCGGATATGATACCCCCCGGGGCCTGTGCTTGTGTTTTGAGTTTAAAGACTCGGATATCCCGAGAAGGCCTGGCTATTTGCGCATTGTGTTTTGAGTTTAAAGACTCGGGCGCACTTGAGATCTGGTAAACTTGTATGATTGATGTTTTTCACTGGTTTTCTGATGTTTTGGGCAATGGCCGGATGAAGTGGATTTGATGAGTTTTGGGACTGAGTTCCCGGATTTCAGATTGAATTGTGATTTGAGGCTGAGGCCTGGATGATACGGGTTTTCAAATGGTTTCGTGGATGGTTTTTTATTTGAGTGGCTTCATGACTTGAATTGATATGCATGCATTGGTTTTTGCGTGGAAGGTATAAATGTCATTGTTTTATGAAATGTTTTTGAACTTAAACTTTATTTTTGTCCACTCACAGTCTTTTCGTGTTTTCGATACCCTCCAGGTTGTTGCGGCATGAGCTGTTGGTCGAGAGAGACGGAGACATCACACCCTCTATCCACAGTAGTTCGGCATACTCTGGGAAGACCGGTTACTTTTCGGATGGCTGGATTCGAGAATCCCTGGTCCGACTTACATGTCACATGGAGGTTGGACGTCAGTTTAACCTTCATGTCATGCGTAAGTCAGACGGGAGTAGGGTTTTGCCCCTAATCCCGGGGGATTAGGGGTGGGCCCTAACAAGCTCTCCCTAATGTTGGCTACTCCATTCACAAGGCTCGAACTCGAGATCTTGCTGAAGGGGAACAATGTCATTTGCACTGTGTTGATGCAAGAAATGAACCAACTTAGACTCGAATCGTCGAGCACTTTTGATTGCTCTTCTAGGAGAGGGAAGACCTGCACATGGAGAAGGTGAAGGCAAAGGGACACCGATGTGGTGCCAGCCTAATAGTCTCTGATGCTTAAGTAAGATTAGGTAGGAAAGGTACTGTAGTAATTTAGGCAATGTGATGACAAGATTTTCATTACATTTTTTAGGGGGGATACCCATGTATTTATAGTATAATTGAATGTGTTTGTTGGTGTTTGTCAATGTGGGTTAAATGTCGTGACCTTTAGCAGCTGACACGTGTCCTGAGGTGGTCCTAGGCAACATTTATGACCTGATAGTGGGTCTCGCCGACTAGATGTGATCTGTAGGTAAGACGACCTTATGCTGACTGCTCGAGGGACCGAGGGAGTGCTCAAGGCAATCAGATGGTTGGTCGATCAGCTATGAATGGTTACCCATAGTTGACTTGAGCTTGGCATATTTTGTTGCTAAGGTAAGCTCTCTCGGCCTTTAGTCAGACCCACTATTTTAGGTACGAACATAAGTCCCCCAAGTCATTAACTGAGGTGGATTTCCTCGGTTGAAAACTTGTATTGTACATGTCGGCCTGTGTAGATATACACTATACCAGTCCCAAGTCCCCCAAGCCCTTGGTGGAGGATGGATGCCAAATGAGAAGTTAATAAGAGGTCAGCTTGTGCGGATCTTCGCACGATGAGGTGACCGATCAGCTTGGGAGATGTCCTCAGATCGACTGAAAGTCACTTGGCCAAGGTGAGTGTATGTTACCTTGGTCGGTTAGCTTGCACGGACCCTCGTACGATGAGATGGCCGATCGGCATAGGAGGTGTCCTTATACCAACTGAGAGTTACTTCGCCAAGGTCAGCGTATGTCACCTTGGTCGGTTAGCTTGCGCGAACCCTCGCATGATAAGTTGGCTGATTGGTCTGGGAGATGTCCTCAGACCGACCAATAATCATTTGGACCATGGGGAGTGTACATCGCCCTTTTTCGGTCAGCTTGCACAGACCCTCGCATGATGAGGTGATTGATCGGTCTAGGAGATGTCCTCAGACCGACCAAGTCACTTGGACCATGAGAAGTGTACATCGCCCTTTGTCGGTTAGCTTACGAGGACCCTCGCATGATGAGGTGGCCGATCGGTCTAAGAGATGTCCTCAGACCGACCGAGGGCCACAGAGCGGTTTGAATGTTGTCTTTAATGGATGTGACCTTTCCGCTGACCAATGTAGTGTGTTTAGTTAATTTTACGACTCTTGGGATGGTCGAGTAAGTGTCCAATGACTATTTTTAACCATACTTACTTTTGGGGAAAAGTATAAAAGGGTTTGAGAAAAATTCATTTTTCACTTTTCATCTTGAGCGCCTTGAGAGTGATTTTTGGCAACCATCAAGGCGATTTTCAATCAAATCCTATGGTGGTGCTCACAGCCCAATTCTCGTAGAAACAAGGTACGTTTGACAGGACCCGCCCTGATCCCCCTGGGACCACCTAGGGACGTGCCCTGCTCCCGTCTGACACCCGAGTTCATAATACCAAAATTACCCTTAGGAAAGCAGATGCATAAAGAAAAGTCAAATTTAAGTCATACATAGCACACCACACAAAATATCCGAATACAAATAGTGTCAGACAAGGGATAGTTCCCGAATACAGTTTATTGAGCACGACTCTAGACAATCTACGTGCCAACCTACCCAGCAGTAGGGTTCAGGTGCGCAACGTAAACCTATGCCTCTTCCTCGGGATCCTCCTCCTCTTCCTTCTCAATAGCACCACCTGGAGGGGTAGTAAAACAACAAAGGTGAGTGGACCGAAACTCAAGGTTTACAAAATAGTTTACCATCTCGAAAACATATAGATTTTCCCCTCCGTTTTCCGAAAAGCATGCATCAGTACCAAAAACACAAAATCATATAATCATAAGCAGAATAATATCAACATAATATAATCTCAGTCACTGCACTATACATCCCAACCCTGACATCCCAGATGTCCGACGTCCAGACGCCCAATAAGGTCATAGTTCCAAGGCTACGCGTGCCACCCGGGGTCTCAATCCCGAGTCCAAATCCCGAACCTAGTCCGAGTGTGGCATACTAGATGCCTGACGTCCCAGACGTCCAATAGTAGCAATCCTGCTCTTGAGTC
Organism: Prinsepia uniflora; assembly: GCA_032719365.1. NCBI lineage: Eukaryota > Viridiplantae > Streptophyta > Magnoliopsida > Rosales > Rosaceae > Prinsepia > Prinsepia uniflora. The sequence goes on from CM064873.1 coordinate 51,580,026, forward strand.
ACTTTACGGTCCGGTCCCTCCATAGAATGACTCCTCACAGGCAATGCGCCGTGACCACTTCGGGGTACCTACATCCGGAGGAGACAGTATCCTAGGGTAGATCTATACAGTGCAGTACCAAAGATAAATATCGAAATCCATTATACATATACATGACTCAAAACCGTGCATAAACAACCAGACGGGTCTCATGCCCAAACATCGTAATACGTGCCGTAAATCATACTCAGGATAAATAGATACTTTTGCTTGAATCACATATAGATATAATAGAAAGTAAAACAGTTATGCATGCCGAGGTTTAGTGAAATCAAAAGCCCACTCACAGTACAATCCCGCTGCAATCCCGAGCGTAAAGCCCCGTCCAAGTGCTAAGGTACGATTCCTGTCATGTCGAAAGCATACGTAAAGGTCACTTTAAGTCCCTATTAAACAACTAAGAAACCCTAGACTGAAACCTGCCCAGGAAAGCCGTCCGAACACGCTTCCCAAGGCTTTAAACCCTAATTTGACCAACCTAACGATCTCCGATCGACACGAAACCACCGCCATTGGATCCGTATTGTCGAAACCTTGAAAATGCTTCTGGTCCCACACAAAACACTGTTCACACGCGCCCCCCACGCGCTGGTCAACCCTCTGGTCAACGGTGCTACAGTAATGATGACATCAGCATGACGTCACTGCTAACGTCATCACTGACAGTGTCAGAGGACACGTGTCAGCATTCCATTGGTCCCTAGTCTGACTATTTTCTGACATGATGATGTCATCATGACGTCACTGCTGACGTCAGCATGATGACGTCATCAGCTACAGTAACCGGGTCTGAGAACCGGGTCACCGCAGACCCACAATTCAACCTGATCAGTTCTCATCAACCCGACCACCATTTCTGATGGGATTTGTTCCTATGAACTCGTCACAACATGCTCTAGGGTTCTGTGGACTCAAATCTAGTTTCTAGGTTCAAAAAGCTACCTGAAAATCGACGGGAAAACCGGATGCTGGCTCTGGTCGTCTTCTCCGGCGAGTCGTCCAGTTTCCAGCCACGAACTTCGGTCCAAACTGGTCGTCTGAGTCCCTAGGATATGTCTCAAAAGCAACCAAACAATTCCAACGTCAAAAACGGACGTTTCGAAACAGGGAAGGAAATCGGGTCTCACGGGTTTTCAGACTTACCGCCGCCGTGTCGCTGCCGTGGGCTACCTAGTCCAGTTCTGAGTCGTCCAGCCTTCACACTGATCCTAACCCTACGTTGGTTTGAGTCCAGGTATGAAGGTTTGGATGGTTTGGACGGTTTGGGCTGTTCGGGTTTCCTTCTCAGGTCTGGGGGTTTCCCGGCCGTGCAGGGGGGCCGTGGTGGTGGTAGCCGGTGTCTGGTGAAGGTGGTGGGTGGTCTGGTGGTGTCTGATGCGTGGGCTGAGACTGAGAAGTGGTGGAGAGTTTGTTCGAAGGGTGAGAGGGTGCACGGTTTGAGAGAATGAAAATGGGAGAGTGAAAAATCTGAGGGTTAAAACAGAATGGATAGATGGAATGAAGGGCTGAGATTCAATCTCAGCATAGGATCAATGGTGAAGATTTGAGGAGGGAAAAATGATTAATTAATCTAATGGCCAACATGATTCCTTGATTTATGGAGTGTGGGGGATGAGTGACACGTGTCACTCATCCAAGGGTCCATATTGGTTTGATTAAAGTAATCAGATTCTATTATTTTAATATTATTTTAATCCAGTTCTCGGTTAGTTCGGTTAATCGCGTTTACGTCCATGGCCATAACTTTTTCGTCGTACGTCCGATTTCGGCGTGCCGCCTGTCTACGGATTCGTATCGACAGGACCTACGTAACGGTCCTTAGCCCTCGTCCGTTGGACTTCCCGGGTCAAAAGGCAACATTTGGCCCCTAATTGACCAAAATACCCCTCAACTTCCGAACGTCACAACTTCTTCCTCGAACGTCGGAATCGAACGTGCCACCTGCCTATGAACTCGTGGCATCCTAAACTACGTCATGGTCATGGGTCAAGGTCCTAATTATTTCTCGTGGTAAAAGTCAACTTTCCCCCCTCTCTCAGGGGCAAAATTGTCATTTTGTAATAAAATAATAATTACGAAAGTTCGGGTCGTTACAACGTTAATGTTGCTTCCCTGAATTTGGATTAAAGATAAGGTTTGAGCATGAACATTGCCTGAACAAGCTTGAATGTTCATGTCATGTTGTCTTGATTGCCTAGGTTGGTTAGGTGTTGTGTCTTGCATGTTTCCCTTCTTAGGAGTCTTTCGTTTTGTATTTGTAGATGTCATCTGAAGATTCTCAAGGCATGGACAATCAGTCTGGCAATGCCTTTGAGGAGGAATCAATGTCCAGCTCGGCCACTTCAGACACTCGGTTATGAATGAGTGTGTTGGCTTCAACTTTAGGGACATCTCGGCTAGAGGTGAATCTGAAGTCACAGGCCGAGAAAGAAGCATGTCTGTAGGAAGAGCTTGATAAAGCTTTTGCGCAGATATATGAGGAGGTTATCTCGGCTAGTGGTAAGGCCGAGCAGATGATAGTGGAAGTAGAAGCGGTTGATCAAACTGTAATATTTGAAGGTATACCCGTGAGGTCGCCTTCCAAGAAGAAAAAAAAAGGAAAAATGATGAAAGGGCGACTTCTAGGCCGATGGAGATCAATGTAGAGAAAGCCGTGAAGGAAGTGACTTTGGCAAAGTCCGGATATCACATTCATAGGCAGCTGAGCATGGTTGGGTGGGATGATGTGGAAGAATTTAGGGAGACAATCTGTATTCCTGATATAGTTGTGGTCAGGTTGGTTGGGGATGTAGACATGCCAAGTGATCCACTTGAGCCCTGGACGACATTCCATCCAGACTTGTTTACACATGAGATCTCCCTGCCGTTACATCCATGGATTCAAGAGATGTTACCCATGTTTGGGTGGCCCTCGGCCAGATAATTCCCAACACTTGTATAGCCTTGACGGAGGTGTACAAGACATTCAAGTTAGTTGGGAAGGGTGAGCCGACTTGGGGCCACTTGAATTGTCTATACTAGTTTCGAAGGGATAAGACTAGGTGGGTGTATTTGGAAGATAAAGTTAGGAAAGCCAGGGGACCTTTCATTTGGGACATGTCGGCATCACAAAAGGCCTGGAAGCATCATTTTGTGTTCGTCTTTGGAGAGTGGGAGGGTACTACCTAACTGAGGGGCATCGTAGGATACCTAGGACCTACCAGTCTAAAGGTATGGTTGTTGGCCTTGTTTGTTGCTCTATTTACCTAGGTTGGTTAGGTGTTTGTGTCATTTGTTCAACCGTTGCTAATGTACTTTGCTTCTTTTTGTGTTTGCAGAAGTGTTCAAGTGTCCCACTGTGACCGAGAAGGTGAAGGTTGATTCCCTTGAGCTTTTCGAGACGTTAGACCGATCGGAGAGGAGCCGAGACTACTTGTGTTTGCCGAGCAATCTGTTGAAGGACGACCTGATACCTGAATATCGTGAGAATTCATACATTTGCGCCCAATAAGGTTTAGACAGAGTATCATTCATTTGCATGAAGTATAGAATACAATTATTTTCAACCATATAATAACAAAACATGTAAGCCTATAAAATAATCCCAAACAAGATGCTGTTAATCTGTATATGAAACGAATGTTACTAAATTGAGCATGTGACATGTGAGAATTCATACATATACATTCAATAGCGGTCATTAAAAACAGGTGGCCTAATATGCATTAAATCAAGTTTTTGGTTTTAAACCGCATGAGTCGAGGAAATATATTTGTGGAGATTATGGATGACAGGACTCGTCCCAATCCCCCTGGATTATCGTGGGACGTGTCTGCTCCCGTCTGACACCTCGTGTCAGATCAGAGATAAACTCGTCACCCGCTCGGGTCCATCAGAGTACGCTAGGATCAGTGGTGGCATATGATGTCTCGATCTCTGCTACAGTCTCCATCCAGTCTCAACCTGAAGGGTATTAAAACCATAAAAGCTGTGAGTGGACAAAAATAAACAATTCAAAAACAATTTATCAAAAACACATTTATACCCTTCACGTAAAAGCATGCATGCATCATAAAACAGTTATTTCAATTACTTCCTTGGAAGCAAGACTTATTGCTTCCCAAATCAAAACACAGTGAAAAATGCTTCTTAATCGAAGCCATTACCTCAGTAGGGTCTCAGCCCAAAATCAAATCATACAGGGCTGCAGCCCAAAACCAAATCAAAGAAAACCAGAACGGAGCCTCAGCCCAAATCATAGAACATGTGGGAACACATCCCATCCTCATGTCAGTGTTAGTCACGATTCCAATCTTAGCACATGTGCATATAGTTCAGGATCGCTCACAATCCTAGCATGTCGCCGTGAACACATCACTCGCCACGACCATCTCTAGATCATCGCGAACACATCGTCGATCGATCTCAGAGGATAACATCAGCACTCCTAAGTCGAGCCTCCCTCGGTCATTACTTCCCGTGACTGCTCAACAACAGGCAGTGCATCGTGACCTCTCCAGAAAGAAAAACCCGAATGCCACCATCAATAGGGCCTCAAGCACGGAACATCACCAAATGGGTCACAGCTCGAAATATCACCAAATGGGTCGCAACCTAAAAACCAGTGTCCAACGACACTTCACATCCCAGGATTCCTCAAATCCTATCAAATCTATAACTGGGTCTCATGCCCGAAATATCTTTCATAAAACTCATAATTGGGTCACAACCCAACTTATCTCACGTTTGACTATGCTCTAAGTCAAACCTCAAATCAACTGGGTCATATGCCTGAAAGATATTTCCAAATCCGAAAACCATTTCTCATTTCCAAAACACTTTTAAAATCACACTTGACTTCAATCAAGTCAAGGTCGTTCAACTAGAACTCGTGCCCGAATCTTGATTTCAAGCATCTCCATGAAATCCGCTAAAATCGTAAATCAGTTTCTCGATTTCACGCCTCTCCGTGAAATCTTCGGAATCACATAAAACACAAGCACGTAGTATACTCGACCGAAACCCAAAGATCATATAAAACAAAAATCTCGAATCACGTGCAATAACGCATTTTCCTCCAAAAATGCCAAACAATTTATATTTAAAACACATGCACTCATGGAGAGGCGTGATACGTGTGCCAAGTTGTGCCATGCATCATGTTCATAAAACAAAGTCCACTCATAGACCATCCAAGTTGCACCTTGATACGCGTGTCAAAAGCCTCTCTAGGCCAATCCAACCTCTCCTAGTCATCCGAACCTCTCCAAAACACACTCAAAGGTTACTACCAACCCCATACAAGTCCATATCAAGAATACCCAACTTTCCAAAAAAAGTCAACATGTCTCGGACACATTTCCCTAGGCTTTAAACCTCAATTTGACCAACCTAACGATCTCTGATCGACTCGAAACCACCACCATTGGATTTGTATCGTCGAAAACTTTAAAATGGTCCTAGTCCCACCTCGACATGCTTGCCCACGCACCCCCACGCGTGGGTCAAAGTGACTGGTCAACATGGACACAAAGTCAACACTGACGTCAGCAAATTCAACGCTAACGTCAGCGGTCAACGGTCAAAGTCAACGCAAATGTCAGCAGTGACGTCATCCCTGACACCTGTCAGCCTGACATGTCAGGTCTGACATAATGACATCATTTGATGACATCATCAATAACGTCATCATCATCCATGTCCTCTGTCCAAGTTGACCTAGATCTCTGCAACCGGGTCACGTAGACCCACGGACTCGACCTGGTCCATTCTTCCATATCCGACCACCAAATTTGATCCCGTTGCTTCCAACACGATAGTTCAAACATCCATAGTCTATCTATGGCTTAAAAAACACTTATAACGAGCTAGGATTTACCTGTCTTGGACCACGAACAAGCTTCTGTCACCTTTCCAGGGCCGTCCAGCCGTCGAAACCCCTTGCTTTCGATTCTCAGAGGCTCGTACAACAAACAACATCTAGTAATTAGAAATCACCCAAAACGTACAAAACTTAACAATGCAATTTTGAAATAAAACGGGCTTTAGTGTTTCTTACCTCCGTCATGGCTCCACTGTTCTCAGCCATTCAACCCCTCTATCAAACTCAACCTTTCATTCTCATTCTCTCAAAAACCCAAGCACAAGAGGACATGGTGGGGTGGGTGTTTGGGTTGCACGGGTTTGGGGGGTTTCGGGTTAGTTCGAATGAAACAAATGAAGGGGGTGGGTGCATGTATGTGGAGTGATAGGCAATGGATGAGTGACACTTGTCACTCATCCATTGGGCATGACAAAATATATGGGGCCCACACATAAGACAAAAGTCCACTTTACCTCGTAAAATGTACCGCTGTAAATAGTTTCCAAAATCTTCCTTGACCCGTATCTTCCTCATCGAATGTTCATTTTTGACGTACCGTCTGTCTACAGACTCGTATCGACTCGATCTACGTAACGGTACTCGGTCCTCGTGTATTTGACCTCCCGAGTCAAAAGTCAACTTTTTACCCTCGTATTGGGGCAAAATCGTAATTTCGCCCTAAACATCTAATAATCCTCGACTAATCTCCGATTAGCCTCACTAATCCTTAATTAATTCTTAGTTAATCCCAGAAGTTTGGGACGAGTCGTTACAATCTTCCATCCTTAAAGAATTTTGTCCTCGAAATTCAAACTGACCCAAATTCCACGACTAAACTGTGGAGATTCAATCCTACCTCCAACTCGAGCACTCTTATGTACACTTACACGTCCCACACAACCCACAGTACACGTCCGTACTCACTGTCACAGGAGCTTCCAAAGCCCCAACTCAGCTCTCACCAACCACACGTCGGCTCGTAACTCTCATTCGAGACGTCGACACTCATCGATCTCACCTATCACTCATTTTGACAGGTCAGCTATACCAAGCTGACATCAAAGTCGGATTTTCAACCTGATGGTTCTTCTCAGTTGACAATCTAAGCTGACATTCGGCTCAATGTCCGACCAGACAATCATCCTTTAGATCCTGCCGTCACAATCACACGAATCTCATCTCGCAGGCCATACTCAAATCTGCAGCATTTATGGGCCTCGGTACTCATATCAGTCAACTCTCTTATTTTCCCATACTCATGCTGACTCTCACTGTCCATAGGGACACAACTCTCTTCTAAAAGCCTCTAAGTCCACGACAACCATCGTGATTAGCCGGTAACTCTCAGCTCCACTGCGCTTTCGTTGCGCTACTCTGATCTATACTCGTTCGCGAGTCCCTAATCATATCTCATGTCACTCAGCGACCTACGCTGAAAGCTTGACTAATCTCGAGTCTCAAATTGTCATCTCACGTAACTTGTCAAAACATAATCGATATCTCACCCATCCTGGGTGTATCTGGACTCCATCGAATACATGCTAGCAGAGGTAATCACAAATATAATCACTAGGGTTCCTCTGGCCCACATGGCCCTGAGCTCTCGACTCTCATACTCATTGAACCCTCTCAATTCCCTCTGCTCTAGCACACAGTATTCGACATTCAGTCAACATAACATCAGGTCGGACCATGTTTGATCATAGTCCTCGTCGAACTGTCACTATCGGATCCAATCCGATCACCATCTCATGTCCATCTAGGACTCTATCCACTAGACATAATATTCATCCTCTCTGGTAACTCTCAACCCAAACATACCGATTAACCGTGGTCAATCCCATCGTCCAACGTGCACTACTCACATGTGCACCCACATCACATCAATCATCAAAGCACTACCTGACCTGCTCAAGGACTGCACTCTGGCAATGTCCAACCATATACCAATCCTCACTACACTCAACGTCCACTCGGAGTCATCGTGGTCACCTGACCAACTCCAAGGATAATCTAGCCAGTTCACTAACTAATCTCATTCCTTGGTTCGTTCCAAAGGTCAATTGACTCACGTCACTAAGACGTACCAGACTCGAACCTGTCGGTTACCTGTCACTGTCCAACAACACTCCATACAATCGCTCCATTCGGAGTGGTAACGAACCTACCAACATCCTACTCGAGGCATCGGCTATTCATCTCTTCCTGATCGATATCCACATATCGTCCTCGTCTCATACTTATTCACATATCCATTCTCTGTCTTGTATTCCCATACCTCATCATCCTTGCGATCCATACTCGCTTTGGTTTACTCGACTTACGGTGGGCACAATCATCTCGATCATCTTGATCGTCACTCCACAACTCAATCCATTCGATCCTAGGTGGATTCATACTAGCTCTCTCAGCCAATGTAACATGACCCATAACATCAACATGGGTCCACTACCTCGGGCACTCACTCGTCACATCTGGTGGTGCTAAGTACCATCTGTTCTTCAAGTCATTCAAATTTGACTCATATCCTAGGTGTTTAGTTCTTACACCCACTTTGAACCCTTTAACTGTCATATCATTCCTCATCGACCCACATAAGGAAAGTCAAAGATGATGGCATCAAAATTCATCCTACATCATCTTGCGGCACTAATCCTCACCTGCTAAAAAGCAAAAAATAAGAAGTCTCCCTCATCGACTTTTGAATATTCATCACCAATGCGAAATCAAGTACTCTTCTCATTGTCACCATCAAAACTTCTCTTAATTCCGAAGTTCCAACCATGTTGAAAGTGTACTCTGATGATCCTATCTCATCAATCAAATTTCTCCTCAAACAAGCTTATATGAAACTCAAGAGTTATGGTCACCCGCAGTCGATCAAAACTAATCCCCAATGGACTCTCAAGTCATCAACTCACTCGGACAACCACTGACGTGTCCGTAAACAATCTAACTCACTCACATCGTGTTGACGGCCAAGCTAGAAGATCTAGCCAAGCAAATGGAAAAAGCGAAGTCATCTCTTCCGACTAAGAGTATTTTCTGGTAGTTGCTGTAATGCCTAATCCTTTTCTCAAGACTAACACTTCCATTGATTCTTTTCAGCTTCTTCCATTACCAACCCTGTCGTCATACTGGTTCGCACGTCCCAACCCTTATGGGATCAATTCCAGCACCCAACACTCGTGCCATACGTCCAAAACAAGCTAGGATACCTGCCACTAATCCAGGCATACCCCGTGCATCACACTGAGCCACTCGGGATCCTCTCTATCCCGCTCAGTACCCATCGAACTCACATATTTGCCACTCTGGGGCACGTCTACTATCCCGGTCACAATCCAAGCCCTCATTGGCCTTACATCACTTAGACATATTTAGTGTCATTCGGAACCACCCGATCACTATTGAATTCCATTCAACTCACCTCTAGCATCTTCTACTTATCTCAGTCACCTCCACTGAGGTAGTGTGGCACACTTTCCAACACCCAAAGCTCAACATCTACTTATGTGGTCGCACTCAGGTGTAACCAAGTCGAATCCAGAAATCTCTGCTCGCACACTGAGCGACACTCACACATCTCTGTACCATAGTCACGACTAGCGAATCTTCATCGTCTCGGTCATCACTATAACTTAAGCCTATCCAACTTGATAAGACTCGTCTACGTCTAACGATAGTAGTGTCTGCCACGATCGCGTGCAAACTAACCCCAGACACACTCCGCTATTGAGACACCGTACTCATGCGGTCACGCACCGCAAATACCAATTGCTCAAAGCGTACTGTCCACCGATAAGCCCACCTTTGGATCTGGTCCACAAGTACCACACTCTTGGTAACTTATCCAGTCAATCTCCAACTAGGGTTATCACGAACCCGGCTACTCATTGCATCACGTCCATCATGATCGATCCATCGCTCTTAACTCCGAAAAGTCGTCATACAGGGTGAACTAGTACACAACCAACCAGTAATCACAATTCGAGGATCTCATCAACTCGTAACTCTATGGCCCCCAGCCGTTGGGCCCATAAGAACTTGGCACTGAGTAGGGCCATACCATACCTGCTCAACCGCGGCATGTCACAATCACGACATGCCTTACCAAACCACACCACATCTATACTGTGGGGCATCCTCTGCTAATCAAAATCCCTTCGGGATTCAACACACTGAAAACATGGCATCTCATTCCAAATAGGATCAAACGTTCCAATTCTCAACAGTCTCAACTAGGGTCATCCATGAACTCCACTGTACTCTGGGACACAATCCCCAATCTAACATGACCACCCAACGGTCCCCACTCCCAAGGTCGTCATACTGGGACAACTGGTCGACTAGGTCCCATCCACTAGTAACACTACAGCTCTAAGCCGTTGGATTCATATGAACGTCGATCCTACTCGGGATCAAACCTCACAAAAATCACGGCATCTTGTGCCAATCGAACCCTAAACCATTACACCACGTGCCAAACATAACCTAACCAGGGTCCGATTCCACTGAATCCTCATACTTTCACCCTACTATCGGGTTGATGACAGACTGTTACCACTGTAGAGACATCACATCCAGCACCTACGCGTCACTCTAAGAGCCAACTCATGCTCTGATATGCTCTTATACCACCTTGACAGGACCCGTCCCAATTCCCCTAGATTATCATGGGACATGCCTGCTCCCGTCTGACACCGTGTGTCAGACCAGGGATAAACTCGTCACCCGTTTGGGGTCCATCAGAGTACGCCAGGATCGGTGGTGGCATATGATGTCTCAATCTCTGCTACAACCCGCATCCAGTCTCAACCTAAAGAGTATTAAAACCATAAAAGCTGTGAGTGGACAAAAATAAATAGTTCAAAAATAATTTATCGAAAACACATTTATACCCTTCACGTAAAAGCATGCATGCATCATAAAATAGTTATTTCAAGTACTTCCTCGGAAGCAAGACGTATTGCTTCCCAAATCAAAACACAGTGAAAAATGCTTCTCAATCAAAGCCATTACCTCAGTAGGGTCTCAGCCCAAAACCAAATCATACAGGGCCGCAGCCCAACCAAATAAAAAAAAACCAGAACGGAGCCTCAGCCCAAATCATAGAACACGTGGGAACACATCCCATCCTCATCTCAATGTCAGTCACGATTCCAATCCTAGCACATGTACTTACATATAGCTCAGGACCGTTCACAATCCTAGCATGTCGCTGTGAACACATCACTCGCCGTGACTGTCTCTAGATCATCCCGAACACATTGCTGATCGATCTCAGAGGATAACATCAGCACTCCTAAGTCGAGCCTCCCTCGGTCATTGCTTCTCGCGGTTGCTCGACAACAGGCAGTGCATCGTGACCTCTCTGAAAGGAATACATCCGCAGTCCGGAGGCAAGGGTCAAATCATCCGGGACTCAAACTCGAATGCCACCATCAATAGGGCCTCAAGCACGGAACATCACCAAATGGGTCACAACCCGAAAACCAGTGTCTAACGACACTTCATATCCCAGGATTCCTCGAATCCTATCAAATCCAAAACTGGGTCTCATGCCCGAAATATCTTTCATAAAACTCATAATTGGGCCACAACCTAACTTATCTCACGTTTGACTATACTCTAACTCAAACTTCAAATCAACCGGGTCATATGCCCAAAAGAAATTTCCAAATCCGAAAACCATTTCTCATTTCCAAAACACATTCAAAATCACACTTGACTTCAATCAAGTTAAGGTCGCTCAACTAGGACTCGTGCCCGAATATCGATTTCACGCATCTCCGTGAAATTCGCTAAAACTGTAAATCAGTTCCTCGGTTTCATGCCTCTCCGTGAAACCTTCGGAATCACATAAAACATAAGCACGTAGCATACTCGACCGAAGTCCAAACATCATATAAAACAGAAATCTCGAACTACGTGTAATAGCGTATTTTCCTCCGAAAATGCCAAACAATTCATATTTAAAACACATGCACTCATGACATCTCAAATCATGTTCATAAATACCTATAAAACATTTATGCATGCATCATGTTAATAAAACAAAGTCCAATTACAGACCGTTCAAGCTGTGCCTCGATACACGTGTCATAAGTCTCGTCGGGCTAATCATACCTCTCCGGACCATTCGGACTTGTCCAAAACACACTTAAATATTACTACCAACCCATACAAGTCCATATCAAGAACCCCCAACATTCCCGGAAAAGTCAACGTATCCTGGACACGTTTCCCTAAGCTTTAAACCTCAATTTGACCAACCTAACAATCGCCGATCGACTCAAAACCACCACCATTGGATTCGTATTGCAGTAACGGTCAACATTGAGGTATCGGTCCAAGGAATGTGAGGTATCGGTCTCTACTACAGCCCGCATCCGCTATCCTCAACCTGAAGGGAATTGAAAACCATTAAAAGCTGTGAGTGGACGAAAATAAATAATTTAATAAAACTCATTTAACAAAAGACAATTATGCCTTTCACTTAAAAACTATGCATGCATACGAAAACCAGTTAATTTAATTATAATAAAAACCGTTTATGAAAACCAAATCCATTTCCTTCCTCAAATCATTAGGGTCTTAGCTCAAAACCATAGAATCCAAGCATATGTGGGAACTCAGCCCCAAACCGTAAAACACCAAAATTTGTAAATCCAAAACCATGTGGGTCCCTGCCCAAATCCATAACGCACAGAAATAAAATTTCATAAATCCAATAATTTGTAATCCAAATATCCATAATTGGCATCACAAATGCCTAGCGTCCCAGACGCTCATATATCACGGCTAAGCAACGCGTGCTGGCCGAGGTGTCTCCTGGTCCATATCTCTGGCATCCCAGATGTCTGACATCCTAGACGTCTAGTCATAGCAATCCTGCTCCCGAGTCACTATACGGTCTGGTCGCTCCGTGCAATGACCCCTCGCAGGCAATGCGCCGTGCCGTGTCTACCTTAATGTCCCAGACATAGAGTGAGACCTATCCACATATCCTCATCTCAAGATTGTATATGAAAAACATCTGTTTAAAACGCTTTTCAAAACAATCTCAAAAGGGCCATGCCCAGAATTTCCATGAAATCATCATAAATCCATTTATTCAAATCCATAAATCCATATATGGATCCCCGACCCTAAATCACATTTATAAACCACAACTAGGCCTCATGCCCAATTTCGTAAACCAACTCGGCCCCGACTCGATCATATAGCTCAAATGGGTCTCAGCCTGATTTCTCATTAAATCAAATGGACCTCATGTCCGATAGTTTCCAAATCAAATAGGTCTCATGCCCGAGTTCATCTTTTCAAAAGCCATTTTATAAATCTCAAATGATACTCATGCTCGATTTCTCAATCAACTAGGCCCCTGGCTCGAACTCATTTAAATACCAGCACGTATAAACACAATATAAAACCAGAAAACTTGAAATACGTGCAATTAAGGAAATCATAAATACCACAATCATTTTATCACAAAACATATATAAAAAGTATATAAAACATTATGCATGCATCATCTTTATAAAACAAAAATCCACTCACAGACTATCCTAACTGTCGCCTCGATACGTGTGCCATAAGCCTCCCCGAGGCTAATCCACCATCTCCAGCACTTCCGATCCTGTCCAAAACATACCCGATGGTCACTAACTAATTATACAAGTCTATAGGATAAAACCCTAAATCTTCCAGATAAGTCAACTCATCCTGAACACATTTCTCTAAGTGAAAAACCTCGATTTGACCAACTAAACAATCTCTGATCGACCCGAAACCACCACCATTGGATCTGGATCATCGAAACCCTTAAAATGACATTAGGTCCACCTCGAAATTCGAGCCCATGCTCCCTCACGCACCTGGTCAACACATGAACAGTACCTACTGACGTCATCGTTGACGTCAGCACTGATAGCTGTCAGATCTGACACCTGTCAAAGCTAACAGTGCCACGTGTCGACCTGTCATTGGTTCCCCGTTTGATATGTCACTCTGACATTTTCAGACCTGACATGATGACCTCTTCGAGATGACGTCATTGCTGACGTCAGGTCACCCGTGACCTCTAGCCGGGTCAACCCGACTGTCTGAATCGGGTCGAACAGTACCCGCGACCCGACCCGACCCAAAAATCTTCCTCATACCACCGTTTTTGAAGCCGTTGCTTCCAATAGCTTCGTCTAGTCCATCCCTATCGATCTATGTCCTCAAAACCGTGAAAAACAAACTAAAACTATACCTTTAATCATGGGAACAATAGCCCAGAATTTCCTCGTCAAGTTCTCTCGATCCCGGCCGCCTCTGACCACGATTCCAAGTCCTCTCGACTCGTCTTGACCTCAGGAACATCATCTGATCAATAGAAAGGGTCAACAACCAACCAAACTCAATTTTATTTTTGAATTTAAAACAGGCTCACGGTATATCCTTACCTTCGTCATCGTTGCTCCGCCGTGAGCACCACCACGATCGTCCGAGCATCCTCACTCTTTTTCATTCACGGGTCACAAATAACAGAGGGGGTTTGGGGGTTGGTGGTGTGGGATTTGGGTTCATGGTTCGAGAGGGTTCCATGGTTTTGGGACAAATGAAGGAGATGATCGATGAAGGGGATAAGGACCCCAATTAATTGGGTTCTGGGCCTATCAGATGGGTGACACTTGTCATTCATCTGGTGGGCCCTTTCCAGAAGCTTCCCCAATCATAACAGTCCACATGTCGGTTTTCGTTCATTACCCTTAAAACTTCCTAGATCCGTAATTTTTCCGTTAAACGTCTGATTTCAACGTGTCGCTTGTCTACCGACTCGTAACATCCTGATTTACGTCACGGTCATAGGTCAAAGTCCATTTGACCACTAGGTTCTAAAGTCAACTTTTCGCCCATTTCCTAGGGGTTAAATCGTCATTTCGCATCGTTCGTCCGAAATCTCTCGACTAATCCCCGATTAGTCCCGCTAATCCACGATTACTCACTAATCTAATTTCAAAATTTAGGACGGGTCGTTACAGACTACCCCTTACAAAAATTACGTCCTCGAAATTTCAAACTCATCCAAGTCCACATCCCAACTGTGGCGATCCACATCCTATGTAGGAGTCCATACTCGACCATATTTGCCACGTCGATACCGCCTGACAAATGCTACTCAATGATGTCAGTAACTCAGACTGACACCTTGGACACCACCTTGACAATCATACCATTCTAATACTCTTGAAAATTCTGGGATTATATGAACACCTTCCAACTGTCACCGCTTGACAACACCGCCTTAGTATCAAAGCTCCAACCATCATCTATAGCCTTCATTCAGTCACTGACATCACCTTGATAACTGCTACTCGGTTTGCGACTCCAACCTTGATCCACAACTCCCTCAATGTAGCATAAGATTATGCCGTCACAATGGCACAAATCTCACGTAACTGAGCCAAGCTCAAAATGGCAGCATTTATCGGTCTCGGTACTCACTTTAATCAACTCCCTCAATGATCCTCGTGGACTCCACCAGAGTCACAAATTAGTCGCTTCATGCAAAGAAACCCGACATCTCGCCTCACCTGTGGGTAACTGAACCCCATCGAATACTGGTCAAGTAGTGATAACACATCTACACTGTAGGGTTCCCTTAGTCATCCACGACTTTGGGCTATCGCTTACATCAATCACTGAACCCTACCTGATCACTCTGGCATTGTGTACAATATTCAATGTCCAGTCCACACCTTGACAACTCACTACATCGGAACTAGGCCAATAGCCGTCACTTCGATCACAAGTACAACTGGTGCATCCCATGCACCCACGCATCCCGACTGCCCACAACAAGCAGTAACTCACTCACGTCAACTAATGCGTATCCATTTGAACCACATCCACTATCACCACTGATGCAAGCCCCAAGCACACTCAATATCCTCGCACCTACACTGATTACAACATGGCTCATAGCCAATCACGCTTCAATTCTGAAGCCCATCTGTCCAATCTCGTACCAGACAGATCACCACTCTAGGCCTAAAGCATATCCTATTCATTTCTCGGCTACTCATCTTTTCCTGATTTCTACACTTATCAAATAAGTCATACTTACTATCACAGCGGATCAGCTCCGAAAGGAAGCCAATTCCCACCAACACACCTATCCAAGACAGAGCAGTTCTGACACCACATATCCAATACATGCTCAAGACAAAGCATATACTCCAATTCACTCAACTACTATCTCATATTGGATTAACTTCGAAAAGAAGTCAACCCCCAACATTCCCATACCCAACACACGCACATTTCCAACACACTCACACACCTTTCCAAGACAGATGTCACTCATATATCTAATACACGCACAAGAACGAATACCATTCCGACCTGAATGGATACATCCAAAAACAACGCTCATCCCCATATCCAGCCTGAGCTCCTCCACATGAGCAAGACAGAGGTTTGATAATCATTTCATTCTACAATAAGATTCTCCTATGCTCCTAGCTTAGCATAATCAGCAAGGCAATCCTTCCTTGGGATTCCTCTTAGTCGTCACCACACTCCTCATCACCCTATCCACAACTAAACAACTCAGTCAAAGACGAAACACGTCTAGACTGTGGGTTCTCTTCAATTACCTCATATCGATCAGTTATAGTCACTCCTTGTTATCCCTTACCTATCGAGACTCCCTCGTCATCGTTCCCGATATCAGACTAATCCCGACATCACCTTAAGGAAAGTCAACGATAATCCAAGATGAAGACATCAAAGTTCATCCTACGTGAGCGCAACACAATCCTTACTCCACTCACCATGCTCACCATTCATTCTTGATTCGGAACCACATTCACAACGTCTTTAGTGCTCATCCACTAGTCCGGAGTCAAGCACAACTTTTCCTCGACTCAATCATAACCTCTCAAGCTCAATAACCCAAAGCCAATCATGGGTCCACCGACCACTACACGATCACCTTACGGGTGACACCCAACATCATCTGTTACAAGGCAGAAAATGATAATCTTCTTCATCGACTTCGAAATCAAGAGAAGTTGCAATCATGTTGGAAATAGGTATGCTTCCAACTGGGTGTCAAGTCCAACCTCTAGACTCCCCAAATCCTCGTGACAGGACCCATCCCAATCCCCCTGGGATTACCGTGGAATGTGCCCTGCTCCCGTCCAACAAGGGGTGTCAGACAAGGGATAACCAAGAGCCACTGCCCAACGGGGCATCCAGAGTGCGCAAGGATCGATGGAGGAGGTGTGCAATGCCCCAGTCTCTGCTGCAATCGCATCCGTAATCAACCTGAAGGGCATTAAAACCAAAAGCTGTGAGTGGACAAAAACCAATAAGTTTACCAAATACATTTATAAGACATTTATGCCCTCCAATAAAAACGTATGCATGCCACGAAAAACCAGTAACCAAAACGTTTGCTCAACCGAGCCATTAGGGCCTTAGCCCAAAAACCGTTAACCAAAAACCAAGTGTGGGAACTCAGCCCAAAACTGTGGAATACCACCACCATACATATTAAAACCATGTGGGTCACCACCCACGACCATAGATGAACATCAATTCAAAAATCCAAAACCATTTAGGGTCCCCGACCCTACATACCATTTCATAACCAATAATCCATTTTTACCACATAACACATATCCAATCAATAAGCCATTTTATTCATTAATCCATATTTTACCATTACCATCACCAGCATCCCAGATGCTTAGCGTCCCAGACGCTTGACGTCCCTGACGTCATATCTCACGGTTTCATAAGCTACGCGTGCTGCCCGGGGTCTCTCCGGGTCCATATATCTGACATCCCTGATGTCTGACGTCCCTGACGTCAATCATAGCAATCCTGTTCCTGAGTCATCATACGGTCCGGCTGCTTCGTATAATGACCCCTCGCAGGCAATGCACCGTGACTTCCCCAGTGTCCCAGACATCTGGAGGAGACCATCATATATCCTTGTCCAGATGGTATATGGAAAACAGTTTTATTAAATCCTTTTATCACATTATTACCATTGGGCCCTGCCCGAAATTTCCATAAAACCACATAATTCCATTTAGGGTCCTTGACCCAAAATCACCATTATAAATATAGGGTCCCTGACCCGAAATCACATTTATTATCCAACTGGGCCTCATGCCCGATTTTATGAACCACTGGGCCCACGGCCCGATTTGTAAACCAACTGGGCCCGCAGCCCGACTTATAAACCCACTGGGCCCACGGCCCGAATTCGTAAATCAACTGGGCCCCTGGCCCGATAACATAACTCAAATGGGTCTCAGCCCGATTTCATACCAACTGGGCCCCTGGCCCGATTTCATTAACCAACTGGGCCCCCGGCCCGATTCTCAAATGGACTCCAAGTCCGAAATTTCCAACATAATTGGGCCTCAAGCCCGAGTTCATATTTTCAATTTCAAAACCATTTCATCATATTATATCCAAGTCATAAATATGGAAAATCCATGTAAAACCGGAAAACCTCGATTTACGTGCAAGCACGTAAATCGCCTCGAAATACGTGAAACCGTACAATTTACCAACAACCAAATCAACATCACACAATCACAACCATAATCCATATAAAACATTTAAGCATGCATAGAATTTATAAAACCAAAGTCCACTCACAGACCGTTTTAACCGTGTGCCTCGATACGCGTGCCACCGGCCCTCCCGGGCCACACCACTATCACCGGGACTCCCAATCCTGTCCAAATCACATTAGAGGGTTACTAACCTCATCATTAACATCCTATCAAAGTCCCGTAATTTTCCCGAATTTTTACTTATTTTTAAACTTAATTTAAAACCTTCGGATATCCCGAACAATATCGAGACGGTGTCCGATCGACACGAAACCAATTCCAAAATGTCCGTTACATTAAATAGGACAGAAGTCATGTTGACCTCACCTCGAGATTCGTGCCCACGCGCCGTCACGCGCCGCCGTGAGTGGCTGCGCGTGAAACCCACGCGCCTGCTACAGTGTCACCAGCCCAACCCGTTTGTCTGGTAAACGGGTCCAATTCACCCGCGACACAACCCGGTTCCAATCCTGTCAATTCGATCCTAATTCCTTCAATTGATCATTCCATTAGCTTCGTTTTAAGTCCAATTATAAGTCTGTAACATCAATTACGCGAACACTTACCCAGATTCCATCGATTCCACGATGAACACGAAGAACACTCCGGTCACTGTTCAATCATGGGATTCCTTCAATCTCGATCGATTTCCCTAAATTGGTTCAACCAGAAGCATCAGTGGACTCCGTTAAACATTTCCCCCAACTCAATTGCATCAATCCATTGCTCAATCTCCACGACTCAAGCTCGAACATCCGTACACTGTGCAACCATGGAGTTCCATCGATCTCGATCGGGTTCCTTCAATTGATGAACCCAGAAGCATCGTGGGATCATGAGGAGTCATTTCCCCACAACAATTGAGTCAATCACAGCCCCAAACTCCACGACTCAGCCTCGATTTCTTCCTCTGTCACCAAGCTCGATCAGAGCCAAAACGGCACCAATCCTTCTCGTTTTTGATGTGGATCGACTCGTCACAACCTCAGGAAGATGTTTGTAACCTCCAATTCGATCATCACAGCCTAATTCCTCCAATTCGAATTTTCCCCCCAATTTTCCCGAAATCCAAAATCCAAAATTCAACACCCTCACAACCCCTCGTGTTTCCCCGTTAATTCAATCATCATAGTCTCCCAGTTTTCTCTCAGGAACGGCAGAGAGAGGGAGCCAATTCTCCCAGTTCATACTCTCCCCAAATCGTGCACGGTTTGAAAGAAAAACAAAGGAAAAGGAAGGAAAATGATGGATAAGGAATGATGATGTTGTAATGATGGTGTTGGGAGGGAAACATGGAGCTGGAAACAAGGGATGGGTGACACTTGTCACTCATCCGGATGTGCACAGTCAACGATCACTATTCATTATTATATTATTATTTTAATCCGAGCCTCGGTTCGTTAGTTCGTTTCCTTGACCATAACGTTGTCGTCGAATCTCCGATTTCGGCATGCCGCCTGTCGTTGGATTCGTATCGACGATACCTACGTAACGGTCCTTGGCCCTCGTCCATCGGACCTCCCGATCAAAAAGTCAACATTTGGCCCCTAATAAGCCAAATTACCAAAATACCCCTCAACTTCCGAACACCATAACTTTCTCTACGAATGTCGGAATCGAACGTGCCACCTGTCTATGAACTCGTGACGTCCCGAACTACGTCACGGTCATCGGTCAAAGTCCATTTGACCGCCTCCGAACAAAAAGTCAACATTTTGCCCCCGACCAGGGGCAAAACGGTCATTTTGCACAATTTGTCCGATTCCGCCCTACTAACCACCGTTCAACCTCACTAATCAAGATTAGTGACTAAACTAATCCTGGAATTCGGGACGGGTCGTTACACCTCGGCTCACTCGGACAAACACGTGTCTATAACCAATCTAACTCCCAACTCGCCTGTCCATTTAAGACTGTTTACGCACATCCAAAAAGATATGGGTTTAGTCGACATCTTTTATTAACCCGAGGTACCGCTCGACCAAAGAGTCACAACAGACTCCTGCTGTGATCTGAAGCCAAATATCTATCACATCCATCCTCTCAACCACGGTTGAGAAGGATCCCAACACAACTTATTCACTACTGGTTTCCATCCAGTCCATCTCTATCATCATTTCATCACAGCCACGCAGGTGCGAATCAAACCAATCCTGAATCTTTACTCACACCGAGCAATCAATCACGCGCCTTAGCTCAGGTCGAAGGAACTCTGACTCCCTCATACCTCGCAACTCTGGGTACAACCACTCTGACAATCCATACCAAGACCTAACGTTCCCCGAACATCATCAAACTCTCAACAATCTCAATTACAACCATCTAACTCGTATTTCCTGGACCGACCACTCTAGTCACTTCCAACTAGGGTTATTCTCACTAAGGTTCACCCACTAGGTCAACTAGCTTCGCCTATCCAAACCATCCATCACGAATCGGGGTTCATCTAAATCCGGCTGCCTTCTATAGCAAGGTCCACAATCTGACCGACCCCGCGATCCTGGCAACAAAGAGTTGCCCAATCCAATAGGTAGCCAAGCCCGAAGTCCTGGCCAACCCAACGGAAAAGAGAAGTCACCTCCTCCGACTAAGAGTATTCTCTGATAATTACTGTAATGCTTAATCATTTTCTCAAGCTAAACACCTGCATTGATTCTCTTCGGCCTCTCCAACTTCAAATAAATTCTTCGTACACTCTTCCTTCACCAATTCCCTTGGTTAATGACCCGAGACTAAGCCTGGGTCCACCACGCTTTCGCTGCGATACTCTGATAAAACCAACCCTGACATGACATGACCAACTAACGGTCTCGACTCTGAAGAGTCGCCAAATCCACCCATCAAACTCCAATAGTCCCCGACTAAGGTCATCACAACTAGGACTCGACTTCAAAAATTGCCCGATCTAACCCAACTATCTAACCTACATATCTCTCCCCATAAACTAGGGTTTGAGAAACCTGGATGTCTCAACATCCCCACTGGTCTACCATGGCCGACTACCGGTCCAACACTGCCAATCCTTCGCATACAACCCTCACTCCGGGCTAATCACAATGACGCACGGCGTATCGAGTGAAACATCCTCTTTCCGTGACTCATTCCTACTAACTATCTTACTCTATGGCCCTAAATTTCAAGTTGATGATGGGATGTTCCTCGTAAAGACCTCGCATCCTAGGCACATGCGCACAACGCTCTAGTTCCACACTAGCAATCCACGCTCTACTAGCGACAACCTCGCTTTGATACCACTTTGACACGACCAATCCCAATCCCCCCGGGATTAACACGGGATGTGCCATGCTCCTGTCTAACCCATGAGCCACACGAGGTAACACGAAGGCCAGACAAGGGATAATCCGAAATCCTGAGCCCAATTGGCCCCCAGAGTGCACTAGGATCATCCAAGGAATGTGAGGTATCAGTTTCTGCTACAGCCAGCATCTGCTATCCTCAACCTGAATGGAATTAAAAACCATTAAAAGCTGTGAGTGGACAAAAATAAATAATTTAATAAAACTGATTTAACAAAAGACAATTATGCCTTTCACTTAAAAACTATGCATGCATACGAAAACCAGTTAATTCAATTATAATAAAAATCATTTATGAAAACCAAAGCCATTTCCTTCCTCAAATCATTAGGGCCTTAGCCCAAAACCATAGAATCCAAGCATATGTGGGAACTCAGCCCAAAACCGTAAAACACCGAAATCTGTAAATCCAAAACCATGTGGGTCCCTGCCCAAATCCATAAACACAAAAATACAATTTCACAAATCTAATAATTTGTAATCCAAATAACCATCCTTGGCATCCCAAATGCCTAGCGTCCCAGACGCTCATATATCATGGCTAAGCAACGCGTGCTGCCCGGGGTCTCTCCAGGTCCATATCTCTGACATCTCAGATGTCTGATGTCCCAGACGTCTAATCATAGCAATCATGCTCCTGAGTCATTATACGGTCCGGTCGCCCCACGCAATGACCCCTCGTAAGCAATGCGCCGTGTCTACCCTAATGTCCTAGACATGGAGTGAGACCTATCCACATATCTTCATCTCGGGATTGCACATGGAAAACATCTGTTTAAAACCATTTCCAAAACAATTTCAAAGGGCCCATGCCCGAAATTTCAATGAAATCATCATAAATCCATTTATTCAAATCCATAAATCCATATATGGGTCCCCGACACGAAATCACATTTATAAACCACAACTCCTCATGCCCGATTTCGTAAACCAACTGGGACCCCGGCCCGATCATATAGCTCAAATAGGTCTCAGCCCGATTTCTCATTAAATCAAATAGACCTTATGTCCGATAGTTTCCAAATCAAATGAGCCTCATGCCCAAGTTCATCTTTTCAAAGCCATCTTATAAATCTCAAATGGAACTTATGCCCGATTTCTCAATCAACTGGGCCTCTGGCCCGAACTCATTTAAATACCAACATGTATAAACACAGTATAAAACCAGAAAGCTCGAAATACATGCAATTAAGGAAATCATAAATACCACAATCATATTATCACAAAACAAATATAAAAAGCATATAAAACAGTTAAGCATGTATCATATTTATAAAAAAAAAGTCAACTCACAGACCGTCCTAGCTGTTGCTTGGATACGCATGTCAAAAGCCTCCCCGAGGCTAATCCATCATCTCCGGGACTTCCGATCCTGTCCAAAATATAACGAAGGTCACTAACTAACTATACAAGTCTATAGGATAAAACCCTAATACTCCCGGATAAGTCAACGCGTCTTGGACACGTTTCTCGAGGTGAACAACCTCGATTTGACCAACCAAATGATCTCCAATCGACCCGAAATCACCACCATTGGATCTGGATCGTCGAAACCCTTAAAATGACATTAAGCCCACCTTGAAATTCAAGCCCACACGTCCCCACGTGCCTGGTCAACACTCGGTCAACGCATGAACATGACGTATTAACGTCATCGTTGACGTCAGCACTAACAGTGCCACGTGTCGGCCTACCATTGGTTTCCCGTTTGACATGTCAGACCTGGCATGATGACGTCATTGCTTACGTCAGGTCACCCCTAACCTCCAATTGGGTCAACCCGACTGTCTGAACCAGATCGCGTAGTACTCGCGACCCAACCTGACCTAAAAATCTTCCTCTGACCACCGTTTTCAAAGTCGTTGCTTCCAATAGCTTCGTCCAATCCATCCCTATATATCTATGTCCTAAAAACCATGAAAAACAAACTAAAACTATACCTTTAATCACGGGAACAGTAGCCCAGAATTTCTCCGTCGAGTTCTCTCGATCCCGGTCGCCTCTGACCACGATTCCAAGTCCTCTTGACTCGTCTCAACCTCAGGAACATCAATAGAAAGGGCCAACAACCAACCAAACTCAATTTTCCATTTTTGAATTTAAAATAGGGCTCACGATATATCCTTACCTTCGCCGTCATTGCTCCACCGTGAGCACCACCACGATCGTTCAAGCATCTTCACTCATTTTCAATCACGGGTCACAAGTAACAGAGAGGGTTTGGGGGTTGGTGGTGTGGGATTTGGGTTCACGGGTTCGAGAGGGTTCCATGGTTTTGGGACAAATGAAGGAGATGATCGATGAAGAGATAATGACCCCAATTAATTGGGTTCTGGGCCTATCAGATGGGTGACACTTGTCACTCATCTGGTGGGTCCTTTCTAGAAGCTTCTCCAATCACAACAGTCCACGTGTCGATTTTCCTCAGTTTTCATGCATAGTACCTTAAAACTTCCTAGATCAGTAACTTTCCCGTGAAACCTTCGATTTCGACGTGTCGCCTGTCTACCGACTCGTAACGTCCCGATTTACGTTGTACGACCCAGTCTTGGAAGCAAAAATGGTGAGCAAGACCCGTGAGCTTGAGAAGCAAGAACGGTGAGCAAGACTCGTGAGCTTGGAAAGGTAAGATCGGTGAACGATCTCACATCGCTCGGGGAGGGAAATGTGAAGTACCTTATATGTGTGGGTACGTATCTATCTAACACAAGGCCTTTTGGGAGCTTAGTGGCTTTGGGGGGGATTGGTATGTGGGGTGATAGCCAATGGATGAGTGACACTTTGCCATTGAGCCTGGAAAAATATCTGAGGCCCACACATAAGACAAAAGTCCACTTTGCCTCGTAAAACATGCCACTGTAAATAGTTTATGAAATCTTCCGTGACCCATATCTTCCTCATCGAATGTTCGATTTTGTCGTGCCGCCTGTCTACGGACTCGTATCGACTCGATCTACGTAACGGTACTCGGTCCTCATGTATTTGACCTCCTAGGTCAAAAGCAAACTTTTTACCCTCGTCTAGGGATAAAATCGTAATTTCGCCCTGAACGTCTGATAATCCTTGAATAATCCCTGATTAGTCTCACTAATCCTTAATTAATTCTTAGTTAATCCCGGAAATTTGGGATGGGTCGTTACAATATGAGCGATTTTCTATTTACCCTGAACATGCACGTAACCACTAAATGCAAGTTTAAAAAAACATGATGACATTAATGTACCAAACAACTGAAGTTGGGGGAAGGAACTACCCACGCCATGCACGTAAATGACACATAATATATTTGTGGCGGTGCGTAGGTACTATACACGGCACATAAGGGCTTGTGGGATGGGCTGGTTGGACTTTTGCTGGTGCGTAACGATGTGTACCTCCATATTTTCAACCTCTTGGAGATGTTTTGTTAGTTTTGAGGCCTTTTGGGTCCATTTAGAGTCCCTTTTTGGGCATTTCTAGGTTCATTTATCTTGTTCTGGGTGATTAAGGTGTTTGGACATATGCTGATAAGTTTTTACTCACAATTACACTCCATAATGAGTATAAACTACCACCAGGTTTGAAATTTTCGAGGGATGTTTGGACATGAGCCGAGATATCAAATTAGGGCTCTAGACGAGTTAGGATTTCAATTTGGGTCTCCATGCGAGTTGGTACGAGACTCATGTGTGAGTCAAGATATCAGTTAGGGACTCGGGCGGAGGAAATGAAGCCGATGGGTTACCAACTAGTCATGGCTATACTTTGAGGGAGTTACCAGCGGTTTGAGTTGTTAGTATAGCCATGGGATACGATTGAGGTCATGGTTATCGAGCCAAGTTTACCGCACCTCCAGGTTCAGTGGGATGGTGTTGGCGGTGACCCCTGGAGATCGATTGTAGTTTGGTTTTGTCCCCTTTCTAACAGTTTCAGTGAGCTATTGTAGTTTAGTTTTATCCCTTGTCTGACGGTTTCGGTGTTAGGAGTCAAGTCCTAAGGTATTTTTGGAACTTCGCTTAGTTGTCAGACAAGACCAGGACTAGGTACGTTTTTTCATGGTGTTTTTTCTAGGCGGGTGCTGTCGCTAACCTTCATTTTTATTTTTATTTTTCTTATAGTCAGTGAGTATTGTTTTAATTTCTCATGGGAGGACTTCAAGGAGCAAAGGAATAGTGGACCTGCAGAAACCGAACCATTTCAAATAGTTTAAATAAAGGCCAGTTCCTATTTTTAAAATCCAAAAGCTGCCTCAAAGCTATTCCCTTTAATTTTAAACGAGTACAAACTATTCCTTCAAATTTTTATCGATCCTTGTCCACTAAGGGCGAGTACGAATCCGTTTAAACCGCTAATCGATCCGCTTCAAATTGTTATTTATCCAGTAATTTAACTTTGACCAAATGAGAGTCAAACAATTGAGAATCCAAACTGCTCTGTTAGTTACAGTTTGGATTTTTATTTTTATTTTGAAAAGTCGTTAAATTCAAACTAGACCATTGAAGAATATTTTAATTTTTATTAATCTTTAAATCTATTATTAATAAAAAGTAAAAATAATAAAAATAAAAAATACTCAGATAAACCCAAATAAATACATGTATACCCAAATAAGAGTATAATAAAAGATTATTAAGTGATAATGTTTGTTTGATAAATCCTAATATAGTGATAATATTTATAATCCAATCCTCCGCAAGCTTAATACGCAAAATTTTGAGTATTAATTATTGTACTGTTTTTAATTCTTGCTTTTTTTTATCCTTAATGTTTTTTTTTTATGACTAAACAATTTCAAACCGTTTCAATCCAAACGGAATCGTTAGTAACAGTTTGGACTAAACTAGTATTATTTATAACTTTAGAAAATTCAAACTATATCAAATTATTAAAATTTTTACAATTTTAAATCTAGATATTATTAATATCTATATCAAATCGTATGGTACGCATCCCTATTATCCACTCCTTGATATCTGGGTAAGGATCCTCTTCAGATCCTTTCCCTCCAAACCTTGCCTGACTATTTGATCTCAATTGTTAAAACTTATCCTACCATAAAAAATTAGGACAAATTACGTAAAAGTACTCAAACTATAGGGTCGATTTCAAAAAGTACCCGAACTATAAAACATTTCATTTTCATACCCAAACTATATTGCCAATTTCAAAACAGTACTTCATCACATTTTCCATCCATTGAACCGTTAAAAGAACATGTAGCAAGTCAATAATCCAGTTAACTTATGAGGTGCCCACAATTAGAAGGGTATTTTTGTCATATCATTATTTTATTACCAATTTCTTTTTTTCCCTTCTTCCTTTTCTCCAGATCTCTATTTCCAAACCATCTCCATCATCATCATCAACATTATAACATCAAACCCATAGATCAAACCCAGATAACATCAAACCCAGATATCTAGGTTTTTTTGTTTAGGAATTAAACAAAAAAGCCCATATATCTAGAATTCTATTCAACCGTACCCAACTGGGTTTTCACGATTGTAGTTTTGATTTTCCTTTTGTCTTTGATAGTTTTGCTTCTCATTGCGACTGGGCTGAGGACTTGACAGCTCCCTATAGGATTCTATGTGAGAATGAAGCTCCTCCCCAACAAACATGGAGGAAGATTAGTGCCCCAACTGGAAAAAATGAGCTTCTTTTATAGAAATTGCAAATAGGTTCTCTTGCTATCCATCTCCCTTGTACTTCTTCACCTCCTATCTCATCTGCAACCAACCAAAACAAAACAAGAAACTCACATCTCTTTCCAAAATCCAGTTCTCAACTTTGGCATCTCAGACCATCTTCGAATCCACCTCCAATAACATCACCCAAACCAAAGGTAAAAAAATTAACCAAATTTCTTCAATTCAAAAATTAGTTTTTTTTCCTATCTATTATTTTATACAAATTGGACCAAATTAATCCTAATACTTACATGTTTTTTTTCTTTCATGCGCATTGTTCAATGGATTGAAGATTTTCATGCATGATTAGTCACCGAAATACAACACTGATTGGCTCACAAATGAGAGGTGTAGCACCCACCTGTTTTCCTTTGAGATCGCCATTCATAGGGCCCTATTTTCCAGCGAAGCGTTGACCATTGACCCCTACGAAGCCAACTTCTTCTTCGCCCCTGCCTACGTTTCCTGCAACTTCAACATCATCATTGGCATCGCTGCAATTAACCACGCCCGTTCTCTCATTGCTTCCGCCATTAAGTTTTTCACCGAGAAGTACACATTCTGGGATAAGAGCCATGGCTCCAACATTTCTTCATAGCTTCCCATGACTTTGGTGCTTGCTTCCACACCATGGTAAAATCTAATATCAATTGGGTACATCCCAAGGAAGCATAGGGCCCCCAAAGAATGAAGATACTGCAAAGAATCCTGCAATGCCTCCATTTTACGCAGACCCAAAGCTTTTTGAGAAACCAGTTCCAGTTGTTAAGTCAGAGAGAAATAATGTGAGTATCTGTGTTTTTTTGGTTGGATGGAGTTGTGGATATCTGGGTTTTTCTTGTTAGATGAAGTTGTGGATATGAGTTTTTTTTTTGGTTGGATGGAGTAGTGGACATCTGAGTTTTCTTCGATATTATGTTAATGGGTTGGATTGATGAGATAGAAATAGATCTGGTGTTATGCTGATGATGGAGATGTGGATTTGGGTTGAAGGGAAGAAGGGAAGAAGAAGAGAAGACGAAGAAGAAATGAGAAAGGAAATTGGTGAAAAAATATGGTAGGACAAAAATACCTTTCTAATTTTGGCCGTCTCACAAGCTGACTAGATTAGTGACTTGCCACCTGTCCTTTTAACGGTTCAATGGATGTAAAATGTGATAGAAGTACTATTTTAAATTCGACAATATAGTTTAGTTATGGAAATAAAACTTTTTATAGTTGGGGGCCTATTGAAATAAACTAATTTAGGTATGTAAAACAGTGTACACTAACCCCTATAGACTGCTAAACTTGTATAGCTGTAGACACTAGACATCTGGACCTGTAGAATTAAGACAGACATGTACACAATAGATTCACACATCTGTCCTAGGTAGTTACTAGCAGTTAAGATAAGTTTAAGACAGAAATAACTGTCTAACCTTATCTCCCTGTAAAGCTCTATAAATATAGCCGTAGGCTATGTAAATCAGACAAGGAAATTTACCATTTCTACATGGTATCAGAGCCTACACGGCTGATCACCCTAATTTTGATCCTCCCTCCTCTCCCACCATGGCTAGTGATTCCTGTGCCTCTCCCTCAATCTCACCAAATCATGTTTCAACCCTAGTCTCTATCAAACTCACAGAATCCAACTATCTTCGCTGGGAAAGCCAGATCAAACCCTTTCTGATCGGACACAACTACTGGAGGTTCATTGATGGAACTCACTCCCCTCTCCTTCAACCCTCCAGCCATCCGCCACCACAGAATCCTCTCCCTAATCTGATGCCTCATCCTCTGCTCTCACAAACCCTGGAATCCTTATCCCTAATCCTGCGTACCAACAGTGGTACCAGATTGACCAAACCCTCATCAGCATGCTTCGAGCAACACTGACAGAACCAGTCCTGTCCCAAGTTGTTGGCTTAAACACTTCCCGTGAAATCTGGGAATGCCTTCGCCAGAATTTCTCTCAACAGTCACTAGCCAATGCCACTAACCTCCGATTCCAACTCATGTCTCTCACTAAAGGCTCCCTCTCCATCTCTGAATATCTCTCTCAAGCCAAAACACTTGCAAACTCTCTTGCTGCAATTAATGAACCCTTCTCTTCCCGTGACTTAGTCACGGCTGTCTTACGTGGTCTTGGCCCAGAATACAGCATGCTTGTGACAACCATGCTTAACTTCCCTCCCCTCCCTCCCTTCACTGATCTTCGAGCCCGTCTCCTGTCCTTTGAGGCACAGCAAGCCTCCACCCTACACCCTGTCCCTGTCCACCCACCCACAGCCTTATACACGGCCTCAAATCACTCTGCTCCTCCCCGTGGCCGCTCTGGTTTTCAGAGAGGACCCAAACCAGGCCATGGCTCCCGGTTTCCAAACCGCCGTGGAAACCACCGCTACTTCTCCCCCAATCCTTCCCCCGGTGTACTGGGCTCTTCCCCCTTTCCCATCAACCGCCCCACTGGCCCCCAATGTTGGTCCTGCAACCGTTTCGGCCACCTTGCTGCCCACTGCCCCAATCTGTCCCAGTCCACAGACCACAATTTGTCCCAGGTCTTCGCAGGTCTACATCTAGCAAATGTATCAGACCCAAATTGGTACCCCGGACACTAGTGCTACTCACCACGTCACCATGAACCCTCCCTGCCCCTCTCAGCCTTCCCCATCCACCCCAGATCAGGTCATGATTGGCAATGGTGAAACCCTCCCCATCCAGCAAACTGGTACAGTCCAATTCTCCTCTGGTCCCTTTCATTTTAATCTCTCTAATGTTCTCTATGTTCCCTCTATACAAAAGAATCTTCTCTCTGTTTCTCAGTTCACTAAAGATCACAAAGTCAAAATCACTTTCCTTCCCCACCAATTTCTTATCCAGGATCTTCACACTAATCAAATTTTGTTTCAGGGCCCCTGTAAAGATGGCCTTTACAGGATATCACCAAAACAAGTCCCACCCCAGGTCTTCCTCACTCATGCTGCTCCCTCTCTTTGGCACCAGCGCCTTGGACACCCTTCTTCCAAAGTGCTTCAGATGGTGACAACAAAGAATAAACTATGTTTCCCTGTATCTTTCAATTCTGTCCCCTTTTGTAATCAATGTGCTCTAAATAAAAGCACCAGACTTTCCTTTTCCTCTGTTGTACATCAATCAATAAAACCGTTTGATTTAGTACATTCTGATGTGTGGATGTCTCCTGTCATTTCTGTCTCTGGTTTTCGCTACTATGTCCTATTCACTGATGACTACACTAGATTCACTTGGATCTTTCCCTTACGCCACAAATTTGAAGTTTTCCACCATTTCACAAAATTTCATTCATATGTTCAGACTCAATTTTGCACCAACATCACTCAGTTTCAAAGTGATGGAGGCACTGAATACACCAACCACCAGTTCCAAGCCTTTTGCTCCCTTCATGGCATTCACCATCGCTTTTCCTACCCCCACACCCCTCAACAAAACGGGTTAGCTAAGCGCAAACACCGTCACATCTCAGAAATGGGGAGAACTCTCCTCCATACAGCCGGCCTTCCTTATTCCTACTGGGCAGATGCCCTAACAACTGCAGTTTTTCTCATCAATCTACTTCCCACACCTACCCTCAACTGGACCTCCCCATACACCAAACTATATGACCGTCCACCTCCATACCACATTCTAAAAACCTTTGGCTGCTCCTGCTTCCCTTTCCTTGGTGCTTACACCAAACACAAACTCCAAAGTCCCAGCCTACCCTGTGTTTTTCTTGGCTACAGCCCTCATCATGCTGGATACCGTTGCCTTCATGTCAAAACAGGTCGAGTCTACATCAGCCGCCATGTTGTGTTCAATGAACTAGACTTTCCTTTCCCGAAGCCCTCCACACCTTCCCCTCCTCTTTCCTTCACCCCTCTGGTCTCCATCCCACTTTCTCACCCTTCTGCAGTCCCACCAGAACCGTCTCCCACTACTAATTCCCACCAGACCCCCCCACCCTTCTCACCACCAGCAAACTCTCCTCACGACCTATCCTCCTCCACCACCCCTCCTCCCCCTCCCGGTCTAAACTCCCAAACCTCCCACCCTAACCGACCACCCAAAACTCATCCTATGACTACTCGCAGCAAGGCTGGGATTTCCAAGTCCAGAAATCTCCTATTCACCTCCCGGTATCCCCTGCCCCAGGCCTACACCACTACCAAACTTGCAACAGCCGAACCCACAACCTACACCCAAGCCTCCAAATCTCCTGCATGGACAGCTGCAATGCAAACAGAATATGATGCTCTGATGAAGCAGCAAACTTGGTCCCTGGTTCCCCTCCCCCCTCATGCCAATGCAGTAGGCTGCAAGTGGGTTTTTCGGCTTAAACACCGTACTGATGGCTCTGTTGAACGCCACAAAGCCAGACTTGTTGCCAAAGGCTTCCATCAGCAAGAAGGCCTCAACTACTATGAAACCTTCAGTCCAGTTGTTAAACCAACCACAATCCGTGTGGTTCTATCCATTGCTGTTTCCCTTGGCTGGCCCCTCCGTCAACTCGATGTCACCAATGCCTTCCTCCATGGCACTTTAAACGAAGAGGTCTACATGGTTCAGCCCCCTGGCTTCACTGATCCTAACCACCCTCACCACGTGTGCCACCTCCATAAGGCACTCTACGGCCTCAAGCAGGCCCCTCGGGCTTGGTTTGCCCGTTTCAGCAGTTTCCTTCTATAGTATGGCTTTCACCAGAGCAGGGCAGATCCCTCTATGTTTGTTCTTCATCGCCCAACATGTATCCTCTATCTCCTATTATATGTGGACGACATCATCTTAACTGGAAACTCACCAAAAGCCCTGTCCACCTTTATGACTTCCCTAGCCAATGCCTTCGACATAAAAGACCTAGGCTCACTCCACTTCTTCCTTGGTATTGAAGCTCGACCCACCCCAACTGGCCTAGCCCTCACCCAAGACAAATACACTATCGGGCTTCTCCACCGCAGCGGCCTAGCTGATTGCTGACCTGCCCATACCCCTGTAGCCTCCAAACACGTCCTTTCTGCCACTACTGGACAGCCCCTAACAGACCCCTCTGCATATCGACAACTGGTTGGAATCCTCCTCTACTTAACCCTCACAAGGCTGGACATTTCCTATGCTGTACATAAAGTTGCCCAGTTCATGAGCAAGCCCACAGATGCCCACCTCACTGCTGTAAAGCGCATCATCAGATATCTCAAAGGCACCTTAGGCACCGGTCTTCACCTTCAGCGCTGCAGATTTCCCCTCACCCTACAAGCATACTCAGATGCCGATTGGGCAGGATGCCCTGACACCCGCCGCTCAGTCAGTGGGTTCTGCGTGTTCCTCGGTTCCAACCTCATATCCTGGTGTGCCAAGAAGCAGAAAACAATTTCTCGTTCCAGTTCAGAGGCTGAATACCGGGCCCTAGCCTATACTTGTGCCGACACAATCTGGATCCTAAGCCTCCTACAAGACTCTGCAAATTCTACCGCAGTTGCCCCTCCTTTTCTACTGCGACAACATGAGTACTGCCCACATGACAGCAAACCCGGTGTTCCATGCTCGTACCAAGCACATTGCCATTGACTACCACTTCCTACATGAAAGAGTTGTCGTTGGCACCCACCGTGTTCTCTTTGTTCCTTCAGCTAATCAACTAGCTGACCTCTTCACCAAAGGACTCCCTATTTCCCGTTACAAACAACTTGCCTCCAAACTTGTCACCCAAAGGGTGCCTAGTTTGCGGGGGGATGTAAAACCGTGTACACTAACCCCTATAGACTGCTAAACTTGTATAGTTGTAGACACTAGACATCTGAACCTGTAGAATTAAGACAGACATGTACACACTAGATTCACACATCTGTCCTAGGTAGTTACTAGCAGTTAAGATAAGTTTAAGACAAAAATAACTGTCTAACCTTATCTCCCTGTAAAGCTCTATAAATATAGCCGTAGGCTATGTAAATCAGACAAGGAAATTTACCATTTCTACAAGGTAGTTCTATATAGTTTGTCCAAAAAATTAATATTGTCTGCTTTTACAACAAAAGTCATAAAACACTACTTTTGCTCCCTTTCTTATAACTTCCGCCTTTAATCTCGTCTTCATTTTTCCTTCTCCTTCTTTGTTTTTCTTTCCTTTCTTTCCTATTCATTGCTCCCAATTTCTTGTTTCTTCTTCTATATTCTTTCTCCAGATTTGTTATCAGGAATAATAAAGTCAAAATTTTTAAATTTTTGACATAAAACAGATAACAATAAATTGTATCCATAGGATTAATTTGAATGGCCAAGATCAAATGGTCCGCACAGCTCCGAGGAAAAGGATTCGGCTAGAATCCGCAACACTATATAGACGCTGCATTTGCCAAAACGTGTTTAAGATAAAGAATCTTGGTAAAGGGATAAAACTGGTCGGGAAAGCCGCGCTTGGTCCTGTAGAGGAGAGTGGAGAGCAGAGACAGTGCTCATGAGGTGGTGCCTAAGATAAAGAAAAAGATATGCCATTCCTTGTTCACCCTTGTAAGTCTTTCTCCCTTCCCGACTCTTCACTACAGCTTGCCAGTTTCAACACACTAACCAACGCCCTTGCAAGCATCCCCAAATACTCAATCCCAAAGTTTCCAAGTTATACCTCATTCTCCATTTTTGGGTCGCCTAAAAGACTGAAAGTTTATAACAATTTTCCCATTTGTGGAAATGCGAGCATCAGCTTTTGCTCTAGGAGTGAGGTCTATGATGTTCTTCCGACTACCCATATGACCAATAAGTCTGAAAGGGATGAAATTGAAGAGAATGAAGAGCTTGAGTTGCTAGATAAGCCTTCCCCAGTCCCCACAAATAATGGGTCTGCTTCACAAGTAGATAGAGGTTCCGAAAAACTCGATGAAGAATCTGAAATCCTTGATAAAGACGCGGCCTTAGCTCCTTTTTTGAAGTTTTTCTCGTCAAGAGGTTCTGCGGATGGAGATGAGATAGAAGAAGAGGGAGGTGAGATAGGAGATATTGAGGGAAAAGTTGAATTGGTTGATGAGAATGAGGATGTTGAGAAGGTTAATGTTGAATACTATGAACCAAAACCAGGCGATTTTGTGGTTGGTGTTGTTGTTTCAGGCAATGAGAATAAACTTGATGTGAATGTGGGAGCAGATTTATTGGGTACAATGTTGACTAAGGAGGTGCTGCCTTTGTATTATAAAGATATGGAATACTTGTTATGTGATACGAATTATGATGTCGAAGAGTTTATGGTTAGAGGGAAGATGGGAATCGTGAAAACTGAAGCTGTGAGTGGGGGGGCAATGCCTGGGAGGCCTGTTGTTGAAACAGGAACTGTTTTGTTTGCTGAGGTTCTTGGAAGAACGCTCAGTGGTAGGCCTTTGCTTTCTACTAGACGCCTCTTCCGCCGGATTGCTTGGCATCGAGTGAGGCAGGTTCTTTTCTTGCTTTGTTTCTTTCTTTTCCTCTAACTACTTGCTGCAAATTCTTATCAGCGTTTTGGGAATATGCATGTTGGTTTTAAATGCGGTTAGGAAATGTACAATCTGTTATCATGGTGATGAATTAGACGTTGATTTTCGCTTCACAACTACTTTGTTCGTGGCTGCATATAGCTTATTAATTAATATTATGTTCGTGAAGTTTGGTGAGAATATAATCTGAACTTTCTCTGAGGCTTTCTAAACTTTCTCTGAGGCTTTTTTATGCGTTACACAGATAAAACAACTGGATGAACCTATTGAAGTCAGAATTACAGAGTGGAATACTGGAGGCCTTCTCACAAGAATTGAGGTTTGTGTTGCTTACTTTTGTGCATGCAAATAATCACTTGCTTGATTCCTAACGTTTCAACAATTTGATTCTTCAGGGTCTGCGAGCTTTCCTTCCAAAAGCTGAGTTATTGAGTAAAGTGAACAACTACACTGAACTGAAAGAGAATGTAAGTTCACGGTTTTGAGGAATTATTTTTTGTAATGTTCATTTAGCTACTTTTCTAGTATGATTTGCATTTCTGTATGTTGATGCGTTCAACCAGTTAAACAGTACTGATATCAAGAGTCAAAAATGTTAGAAAAGCAGTTGGTTCTTCTATATAATTTGATAGTTCCACCAACCAGATTTATCATTCACATCAATCGACTTCTGATTATACAGGACACTATCCTCATACTTTGTTTTGTTACTGCCAGGATTTTTCTTTTAGAGGTAGTCACGGCATTGAGGATCCCTTGAAATCCTAGTTTCGGGGTCGGCTCCCTAATAATTGAGGCCGGAAACAAATTAATAACCTGGTTTTTATATTTATTATTAAATATGTGACATGGCAACAATTATAGCTATCAAGAAGCTTTATTTATAAATATTTTTTTTATGGTCTTTGGAGATGCTAAAAAACTAATTAAGCATCTGTAGTAAATCTTTTTTATCATATAATTTTCAACAGATTTTGTTGCTAATTGATTTAATCTGTAGTGCCGTTGAACCTAAGTGAGATTTTATTAATTTTAATTTGAAAAAAGCTTCTCTGGAGAAACAATTGTTACAGGTATTGTGACTAGGAATGGAAACAGGCCAGGGTGGGTTGGTTGTTCTCATCCTGCCGCAGCCTCTGCAGGGCCCAAGATTTTTTCTTCCAAGAGAGTGGCTTTGATTTGATTTGTTTTGTTTTGTTTGTCTGCATCTTACAGATTCTTTTTCCTGACTCTGTAGGTGGGATGCCAGATGATTGTGCGGATTACTCGAATGGATGAAGCTAAGAATGACTTAGTATTGAGTGAAAAGGAAGCTTGGGTCAGTTTTATATTTGACATTTACGTTATAATATCTCTTGGTGCTTTCTGTGTCATCTTTTTTTAATTACATTTTATATGCATGTTTTTTCGTAAACAGTTACCTCAGCTTTCCATATATTCTTCCAGGAAATGTTATACCTCAAGGAGGGAACACTTTTGGAAGGGACTGTGAAGAAAATCTTTCCATATGGTGCCCAAGTGAGGATCGGTGAAACTAACAGGAGGTAAAAGACTTCAAATCATACCTCAAAATTAGATTGGGAAGGCTTCCCTGATTTTGCTGCATCTTTTGTTTAATAAAATTCTGCTTGCCTGGAGTATTTTTCTAAGATTAGAACACCAGGACATGGAAATAAAATTTGTTCAGGACTTCGTTAAAAGGTATCTAGAACCATGAAAAAGATGAGAAGATACATAATGTTAGCCATAATATCTTTAGCTTCCTTCAGAAAAAAAATATTAAATAACTAAAATCCCAGTCTACCGAAAAGAAACAAAAATTCAAAACTTTAAACTAAAAAGGTATGCAATTTTACTGTACTTTCTGCAATTGCTTCCCATACAGAGGTACATCTTGAATTTTTTTCAGGACTTCTCATTCTTGAAGATTTATCTGGTAGTGAAAACACAAGAAGTATTTATCATAATGACAGTATTGCATGGTGATCCATTGCAGATAAATAAGCAATTGCAGGACGTACCTCTGTATGGGAAGCAATTGCAGAAAGTAGAGTACAATTGCATACCTTTTTAGTTTAAAGTTTAAAGTTTAAAGTTTTGAGTTTTTGTTTCTTTTCTGTAGACTGGGATTTTAGTTATTTAAATATAGAATGAGATTAATTCTTCTTATGAGTTATGAATTTTCCTTCTTCCTTAAATATAGATACTTAGATAGAACCTTTCCAGTTGAAAATTAATTTTTTGTTTTCCTCAAAACTGCCGCCAGTTAAAATTAATTGAAGTGGAGATGTTTTTATCCTTCAGTATGGTGGGGGGAACCTGCTAGATTTCATATATATATATATATATATATATTATATATAAGCCATTTCAGGACTTCTTTTTCTTATAGTTCCATGTAGTCGTGCTTTTCTTACGTCACTTCTATCATTCACTTGGATCAATATTCAGTTCAACTTTGTACAAACTTTAAAATGCCAAACTGACTCTAGCTTAAAAGAGCTTAGATACAGATAAACTTGAAAGTCAAAAGGACCTTTTGAGAAAATGTTTTTATCCAAAATGAGAAAATGAAAATGCATCCATAAGGCACTTGGCTTGCTATCACAATTTCCATAAAAGGTATAATATCCTTCGTTCAATAAAATGTGTTTCTTCACATAAAATAACAAAATTAAGAAGATAAATTCCTGAGGCATGCTTTTGTTGGCTGTTATTGATCACATCATTTTGCATTCAAGACTAGAAAAGTATTAAACCAAAATGTGACTAGAAAAGTATTAAACCAAGATGTATCTTCAGTTTACTTGTATTGGTCACTAATAGGATAAATGTTTGGAATCTTCTTGTTTCTCAGTGGTTTGCTGCATATATCAAACATCACTCGTGGCCGAATTACCTCTGTCAGTGACATACTTAAGGTTAACGAGAAGATTAAAGTTCTGGTTGTGAAGTCGATGTTTCCGGAAAAAATATCTCTCAGGTACTCAGGGATGGGATGCTTACTTTTTATCTAATCTATATTCCATATATTTGTGGTGGAGAAATCTCAACTTTTATGTCCTAGGAATGTTGTAAATCTTCTGGCTATTCTGTAGTAATCTCTTGACAACTGGACCTAACTGGCTAGTCCAGTCCATTTGGGTCCAAGCATTACTTAAACAGTTGAACCACTTTATTGTCAAAACATGCATTCAACCAGAGTGACCAAAAGTTCGACCATGGAACTGGTGATTGGTTCTCCTTTTTGTAACCGCAGATGACAATTACATGTTAGATCAGATTACTAAATCGGTTTTTTCAGGGATTATTGATTAACTGTTACCAGATATGCAGTGCGAGAGGGTTCATAATATGGGAATGGGCTTGCAGTACGTAGGTGTCTAACATTTAGGTACAAATGGGGTCGGCATAGGTTTATTGTAATGGTTACATTTTCAATTTCAAATAATGTTATTAATGTTAATCATTAATGATGCTATTCCATGAGAAAATATGTAACAAGCAACTAAAAAAATCTGTGTTTTATCAGTGTATCATTAGTTATTTAAAATATGTATATTCGTAGGTATAGAAAGAAATGAAAGATCATTGTATTGACATGTTTAAAGGATTGAACTTGTGATCAAAAGGTTTAAGAGATGTGACAATTAATGCTGCAACTACTAGTTTTGTTTCATATTGTTTTCATCGAATGGGCAAATTGTTCTTTGGTACATTTTGGTTACTGATTAGAGCTTTGTGGACTATGGGCTGAGTTTTGAAGTTTATGCTTTTTGTGGCTGTTGGAAGTGGAATCACGTAAACCCATTAGAAGTCATCCATGCCAAATGTTAGACAATATATGGTTTTAGGTTGTATGAAGCTAGTAGTATGACTTTTATAAAGTCCAATGTACTGCTAAGTCTGCTATTTGTGTCTATTATGGTCCTGCAAGAAAGAGATGCATAAACATCATTCTTCTCGACAGTTTTTAGCCATGTTAGTAAGGCCTATGAGACTGGCTTTGATGAACATCCTTATTAAAGAAGTTGGTTAGAGAATTGAACGAGGGGTTTTGATTTTTGGACTGAACCTATGGACATGATTTTTTGATTTACATAGAATAGGTCATGTTGTAACTTTTTTTTATGCAACCTTAATTGAATAATTTGAAATTCTAAAAACTTGAGCCTGCTCTCTTCCTTCTCTCCTATCTCTCTTTTATCTGTGTTCTCTATTGGTTCTTGCAATATTTTTTCTTCTGTTTAGATAAACTTAATTACATATGATTTTCTTGGCTTTGTTTTTCTTGTCCAAAATAATAAAATTATTTGATCATATAAAGGTCGTCACCATTTTCCAGTTTCTTTTCTAATGTGATCATAACCCCAGATGCATCAATTTTGAATTGCATGAAAGTACCTATATTCTTGCAGGTTCTTTGTTCTCTATGGATTCGGATTTCAATATTTGGCAGGAATTTTATGCATTGTATCTAATGCCGTTGATCATTTTTTGTTTCCTTGAAATTGATTTTGGTTGGGAAATCCTAGCTGATGTCAAATTCACCCCCTCTCTTACCTTGCAGCACTGCTGACCTTGAAAGCAGGCCTGGCCTCTTTGTATCGAATAGAGAGGTATTTATACTTATTTTTTTTTTCCTCAGTAATGAAATCGCATGTTTGACCTGGATTGGTTCTTCAAAGAGTTATGAGCATACTTGGTAAAATTTCTTCTTTTGGCAGAAAGTAAATTCAGAGGCTGAAATTATGGCAAAGAAGTACAGGCAAAAGCTGCCTGCTGTTCTCGCCAATCGTAAGTCAGAATTCCCTGAAAGCGATGCTCTAGCATTTGAGAAATTTAGCATGTACGCAAATTGGAAGTGGTTCAAATTTGAAAAGGAATAAGAACGAAGCTGATACGTAAGGTTGGCCTGGGATACTTTTGGAAATTTCACTGCTTAACTTTGCCATCCTTCTCAAAGGCCAAGGCCACGTATTCCTCAAGAGGTAAAAAAAAAAAAAAAAAAAACATTTTGTTTTGGAAGCAGTCTTAGATTAGTGCAGAAATCACGGTTAAGCTCTGAGTATTCTGCTGAAATTTTGTGTACTGTAATTTCTTGTTTCCTCCTTTCCTTTCTTTATTCTGAAATGCAATCTTTTATTTTTCTTACTGTAAGAATTCTTCAACAATGCAACTAATCCTCTTTAGTACACATGCTCTCCTGAGACGAGACAACTCCCAACGGCGAGCTCTGGTGAATTGAACTGGGATAATGTTTACATGCACATTTTCTTATTTCTTATGTTGCTGTGAGTCTTAGTTTTCCCCTTGTTCTTACTACTAGATACTTGAATTTAAGAAATTAAGATTGGGTTCCGATACATACTGTTTCTGCTTATGTGTTGCGTGAGGGAGGTTGTATATCTAGAATGGGTTTGAACCGGATTAGCTGTTTAACTTTCTAGCGGAGGATGTAGGTGTTTCTATTCATTTTTAATACAATTTTGATTGTTTTGCACGCAAAGGAAAAAAAAAACGACTTAAGACTCAGGTTCAAATTAGCTTAGCTTTCTAATAGGGTGGGTAACTCGAGTTTATAAATTATGTTTAATCTTTAAAACAGTATGGGAACGATATGGTTGTTGGCCATACCTTCTGACCCAAAATCTTCCTTCGAAATATTTTCTCAAAATCTTGTTCTACTTTACTGTTGGAGGTGTCTCATTGACTTTGATCACACTAATTAGATTAGGATTTTTTGTTTTTATTCACTTTTATGTATAATGGGATCGTTGGAAATTAAGGCTCCTTAGATCTATCATGCGGTACAAATTTTTCAAAACTAGAAGTGATGGGTTTGATGTCGTTAATTGTTTCTTTTTGTAAAGATAGTTTGTTTAGTGTTATTTGAGCTATTAGTGTTTTGGTTGTTTTTTGAACTTTTGGGCTTGATTTGTAATTTTGCATATAATCTTAATGATATAGCTGTGTTAGTTATTAATGCGGTTTTATCTATGTTAGTATTGTTATATTGACTTATAAATCTTATTGTTATATCTTAATTTTGATACTATGGTTGTACCATTTTTTTTTATAATATACAATGATATCGTTCTAGATAAAAAAAAAAAAAGTGTATTAGTAACAATTAATAGAGATATTTGTAAGGACATACATAAGCAACCAGAAGTATATACATCACATTAGCATAACTAAATTAACTAAATTAACTAAATTACTAAATAGTGGATGTTCAAAGTAATATCTTTTAACTAATTAATTATAAATCTCTCTGAATTATTGTATCTGGTTATTTAAGATTATCATCTAATAATTTCTTCATACACTACCTATTTATATAATAGGCTAATCAGCCCATTTCATTCTCAAATATGAAATGTATGATTGTGTCAATTCTACAAAAAAAAAATTCAGTAAATTTCTTTTTGGATCCTTATATTCCTTCAATAAAGTCTGAAGTGATGCACTTTTTATGGAGTCTTATTATTGTGAGGCTCGTTGAGTGGGTGGAATTTGATCGAAATCGATAATTCTTTAAATTCAATACATTTCAAAGATAAAAAGTGGATGTTTATTTTTGTATATGATTTATATAATCATCCTATAATGAAACCACATTTATTTTTACATTCAAAATACATTGAATTTGAAAAATTATCTACCCTAATCCAATTCCATCCAAAGTAAATTACATTACATATTCACTATATCCATATGACTTAATTGGATGCTGTCTTAAATTAAATTGCTAGAACTCCTCATGTGTTTTTTTTAATATAATAATATTGAAAAATGTGAACTTTAACTTAAGGGGTAGTGTACATGACAAATTGTTATTTTTAGAGGACGAATTCATTGGTGCCTAATCAACATAAGTTTGAAACTTGTTAGGGTTATTTGTAATAAAGATAAGCCGCACTTGGAATGAAAATTAAGCTCATCCTTCTAATATGGAAAAACTTCGACGTATTTAAAAAAAAAAAATGAACTTTAACTAGCCATAAGAAAAATTAAGAAAGAACCAGAAAAATAAGGCTTCTATTTTTTTTAAAAAAAATCTGAAATATGGCTTCCATTTTGCAATGAAAAATGTTATACTGACCTAGAAGTCCGCATTTTGTTGTCCTAGGCAACAGGATTCCGGTAAGATGTCCCTCTGAGTATGTAGTCCTTACCAACCCTAAGCCTATGCATTCAAAAAAATTAGTTGATGCTACAATATTTGATCATAGTTAGGCTGTGGCTCTTTTTGTCTTCTTCATGTTTTCCACTATTGTCTATAAATTGATCTTGCATTATTTTTTCTTTATTGTGAAATTAATTACTTTAATATAAAGGAGCCTACAGCCCCTAGACCAGGCTGTTGTTGCAATGCCCTAACTAAATAGGGTTTGGGGCTCAATGAATCTTGCCAACAAAAGTACTTAATTCCTTTCAGAATTTTGCCAACTCTCTCCCTAAAATTAAAATTCAAAAGTTATAAGATTATATAAAGGTTAGGTAAAAAACAACATTACCGTAACTAGGGGTAGGTATGATGCAGTTTAATTTGAATATTGGTAATATTCAAATCCAAACTGTTTAAATCTTAAGAATTCGATACGGTTTAAATTTTTTAAAATTAGAAATTAAACTGTTTCGATCCAAAATCGTTATTAACGGGTTGGTTTAGATCTAAACGGTTTAAAACCATTTAGGCATAAAAAAAACAAGGATATAAAAAAAATAGCAAGATAAAAAACAGCAGAATAATCAATATTCAAAATTTTGTATCTTAAACTTGGCGAAGGATTGGATTGTAAACATTACTATTATATTAAGATCTATCAAATAAACATTGCTACTTAATAATCTTTCATTATACTCTTATCTTGGTATACATGTATGTATTTATCTGAGTATCTTTTTTGTTGTTATTATTTTTACTTTGTATTAATAATAAATTGAAAATTGAATATCTTCTTTAACGATCCTATTTCGATTTAACGGATTTCCAAAATGAAAATCTAAATCCAAAGCATTACTAACGAAGCAGTTTGCATTATCAAACTGTTTGAATTTTATCTAGTCAAACCTAAACCGTTGGATAAATAACGGTTTGAAGTGCATGAGTTAGTGGTTTGAACGGATTCATGCCCACCCCTAACTGTAACTATTTATACACCGTGTAGTTATGGTTGAACTATTTATCTAAATGGCGTGATAATGAATATAACCATTTATGCCCACAGTTAAATGGTTTGGTTATAATTATTAACCATTTAACCAATGGACAAATCATTTAACCATTTATTAGATAATCATTTGACCATTTATTAAATAACTATATAATTTGTGGAGATGTCCATCAGCCAAACTACTATGTAAAACTTGTAATTGTCCTTTGGTAAGGACTTGGACATCATATGAAAGCTATTGTCGTTAGTATGAATCTTTTTAAGCTGTAATAACTTGGACTCTACCTCATCTCGTATGTGATATCGTACATCGATGTGATTTGACCTTGGGTGGAAATTCGAATTCTTGCTCAAGTGAATTACACTCTAACTATCTGAGAATCCACTTCCAATGCATAAACTCCTTTTGGAAGTATTCCTAAGACATGAGAATTCACTTCATAGCGCTCCAATGCTCTCTACCTGGTTTGGGCAAGAGTCTGCTTACTACGCTAACTACGTACATTATGTTTGTTCTTATACACACCATCACATACATCAGACTGCCCACTAGTCAAGAATACAGCACCATATCCATTTCTTCCATTTCTATCTCGCATGTTGGACTCTGCTTTGCACTAAACATAAAATGACTAGAAAATGAAGTAGCAACTAGTTTTGCCTTATCCAAGTTAAACTACGATCTACATGGAATCGATATAAAGAAGAAGTATGACGAACTCACCATCATCAAATCTTTTCACACACGCAATGTCCTGAAGTTTTCCTTTGATAGCCTTTGCCGGATTTACCCGACAACCCTTCAATTTAAAATATTCCATGTACTGCCTCACTTCTCTTCTGGCTTTTCTCCCAGCAACTCAAGAGGCTCATACAAAATCTTGTAGTAAAGGATGTCCTCCATTCTTGGCTTCCAAATGGAGTAATTAGATGCAATCTATTTTAAAATTGTATTAAATGACGTGATGGCGAAGACGAAGCTAGCTTCAAAGCAAAACTCTAATATCACTTGTTGGAAAAAATAGTGAATATTGAAGGTAAAACATAACTAATTGTTGCTCTTAGAATTTTCCTTTTTCTAATGCTTGTGTAATTAAAACAGGCACACAAAATATGCGTGCATTACATTTCTTTCACTATAAAAAAAAAAGTAGGCACAAATAATCTCATTGATAAATGGTAGTTAACTCTTTCTTCAATGTTTCTCAAGAAGATCTCTCTCTCTCGTACAATTGAGTATTTCTTATTTTACAAACTCTTTTCAATTTTTTTTCCCGATGATTTGGTCGAATGAAAAACAGCTTCATGTAAGCTGGAAAA
Organism: Prinsepia uniflora; assembly: GCA_032719365.1. Classification (NCBI taxonomy): domain Eukaryota; kingdom Viridiplantae; phylum Streptophyta; class Magnoliopsida; order Rosales; family Rosaceae; genus Prinsepia; species Prinsepia uniflora. The sequence continues at coordinate 51,624,479 of CM064873.1, forward strand.
ACAAGAAGCTAACAATACATAAAATTTCCTATCTTTATGCCTCATCTCTCTGTTTCTTTTTACATTAATTTCTATTTCAATTCCTTATCCGTTGACTTCTGTTCTTTTTTTTAATTTTTCTTCCTTCAGTTAGAGTGGGACACTCATCACTTGTGGGCGTGAAGGTGGGTGGCATTTGTAGCAGTGGTTGTGGTGGTGACAATAATTGTGGAGGAAGTGTTCGAGGTTCGGTTGGAAATAGTGGAATAGGTGGAAGTAAGGGTACGCGGTGACAGAGGTAGGGGTGGTGTTGGAGCTGATGGTGGCTATGGTGGGTGAGTACTTTGCATTTGAGTCTACTACTGAGCTAGCTCAAGGAGCTCAGGAGTCAGGAGGAACCACCAACTTATTTTGAATTAGCAAATTAGTCATCATTTGGAGGGTGGTCTGAACGTCTACGTACTTAGTCTTAAGGCGCTCCATACGTCTAGATTTCCATGAATGTCTCATTTTGCTCCCTGAGAACTGAGAAGAACTTGAAGAGCTACTTTCGTGCTCTCGAAATAGAACATCTCCCACCCATATCAAATAATCTTCCTAAGATGCTTCCCCAGACTTTCGTCCACGATCTCCACCGACCTAGCGGGTCCCAACAGTTGCTCCAATTGGACCTCAAAGTACTGATGCGTCAGCTTAAATTGCAAGCGATCCCAGTCTACCTCCATCGCCCTCTAGAATTTCAAATAAATTATAATTAGAAATCTAATTATGGAAATTGAATTGAAAAATTAATACGAAAGAAATTACACATTTAAATTTTGCTTGCCACTGCGTTTCTGTGGCCAGCATTGACTTGCTCTCAGATGTCGAACCCTGACCATAACATTCCATTCGTTGTTAGCACTCACCATTTGGCCCAAAAGTCTATGGGCTTATGGGGACCCGATAAGCCCGATGGACAAAAATCCGGCCCGAGAGTTAGCGGGCTGGGCTTGGGCTTATGGTGTTCAAACCCGATAGGTCCGAGCCCGATAAAACCCAGTAAGCTCAGCCCGACCCGCCCGTAATAAACTCGACCCATAAGCCCGAAAATATAAAATACTCATTATTTAAAAATTAATACTCAACTCAATCTTAATACTAATATTTCAACCCAAACCCAAATCTCAGCCCCAAGCCTACCTAATTTATTTTAAAAAGCCCAATACCTAATACAAACTCTAACCACTCCTCCACCTACTTAATAGGCCCAACGTTTTTGCATCTTTGAGTATTTTATTTTAATGAGGCCACGTTTTTGCACCCTTGAGTATTTTTTTTTCATTATTAATATTTTTTTTCATGCATATATTTTTTTGTAATTTTAAAATTTGAGACATAGTTTATTGCAAAAACCCACATAAGCTCGATCCAAGTGGGCTTAATAGGCCCGACCCGAAAAGCCCGATATAAACCCGGCCCGATAAAAGCCCGTGGTCTCTTTTTTATGTCATTAAGCCCGCCCGGCCTGACCCTCAAATTTAAAAATTATTTAATAAGCCCGGCCCGGTCTGGCCGAAACCCAAAAAATTTGGGCCGGGTTTTCCCCACCCGGCCCAATGTTGAGGGCTATTCTTTGTTCCCCGTGCCAGAACATAAGAGATTGCAAGCACCCATTGTTCATCTATTTCTTCTCCCCCAATTTTTTTGTCAACTGATCGTACATGTTCGTTATTAAAAACAACCAATAATTTAAAGTTGGACATTAAATTTAAAATAATGAAATAATTCTTAAAGTAGGGATGTATAAAAAATCCGGGGGCTGAAAATGAGTGCAAAACTAGCTCCATTCCTACCTACGACCCACCTCATCCAACTCGATGGGAGGAAGCGATGACGTACTTATGTAGGTCGTGCTTCTAGTCCTTGTACCTACTCTGCTAGATGTCGCTGAGGTATTCATTGATGTTAGCATCATTCAAGTCGAACCCAAAATTAGCTTGCAATAAAATAATAAAGTTATTAAATTATTAAAAATAAAGAAGCTAATATATAAAAAAAACGAATAAATACTTGCCAATTACTGACCTCAATACTACCTCTTGAGCACCTGATCAAACTTCTTGAATGTAGATGCCAACATTTTATAGTTTGTACGAACAATCGCCCATGTGTCGTGTACCACTAGGTTATGGCTCTTATGGGACACATTTCACAAACAAGGTATCCAAATCACCCTTCGTTTTCCTAATGATCTGCTATGATTGATAGGACGAGTCCCTAAATTCCTTGAAAATCGAGCCAATCTTGCTCTTGTCTGACAACTTTTTTCAGGTAAAGGATAATATCAATTTTATCTATATCCACATCTTATTAGATTAACCAAGTTAAGTCCATCCTTACGGGGTTACCCCCCACATCCAACCCACTTTATCCCGTCATATGGTGGATTTTACTTATTCAACCTTATTTGGGTTTTATTTTCGTTATACAAATTCCACTATTCACAATAATAATCAGATCACAAAATTATTAAAATAATAATTTTAGGATACATAACTACTTACAAACTCCTTATACTAGCAACTTCACATTGCAAGATGTGAACCATGATCACATAATAATTATATAAGAACTTTGGAAAAATAAGTTATTAATCCATTAATAGGCAAGCCCTTAACTAAATACCTTCTTTTTCATTTCCACAAATCATTTTTATTCTTCCTAATTTATCATGGAAGTCTATTTATTTATAATAATCCCTCGTAAAAATCTTTCACTAATTCATACAATACTTAAATCAATCTTTCTTCTCACTTTCATAAATTTACCACCTATCATAATTGTCATCAATTAATTCCCAAATATAATCATAGGACTCTCGTGGTGAAGTTTTTAATAATATATATCCTCAATAATACAATTATATACATCACATGCTTTAGACAAATTCTTTACATATTCACCCTTTTTATATTTTTCAATTCATTAGAATTTATCTTTAAGGTTCATTGCTGAATTAATAATCCATTTTACCCTTATTTAGTTTCCTCAAACTATTCAAAGGGATTTGAGTTTAAAACATAAAAACAATAAAAACGTAACCTAAACGTAGATCTGAAACTACCCCCTAATGGTATCCAATTAATTCAAAAATTGTATCACTGACTTAGAATTTCCTTACAAAGATTTTTCATGTTGACCGCCATCGAAGGATTTGGCGCAAGTGCCTCCAACGGGTCTAGAACCTGGGTCACCAGGACCCGACTGTATTTCCCTTAAACTTCATCGTTTCTTTATCTTTTTACGTCTAAACTACTCTAAATCAATCAAAAAGAGGATCAATGAACTCAAATACAAGGAAACTCACCTCGAGATCATGGTTTGCATTATTGATCTTTTGGCCATTACAAACAGTCCGTTACCAGGGCTCTCCCACATCCATTCTTCATCCGTTTTGTTCCAAAACAATCCTAGGGGCTCATTCAGTGGCCTAACTTCCTCAGTTAGGCCCCTAGAGCTTTAGAACACTTGGAAGGTCCACAACCAACTTTGGCTTCACGGGTTGGGTTCTGGTCTTCCCCACACCTTCGTTTTCCCCTTTTCTCTACCTTTCTTAATCACCTTTCCCTTTTTCCTTCTCCGACTTCCCTTTCTCTCCCTTTCTTTCTCTGTTTCTCTCTCACATGTTGTTTTCCCATAATTTTGTTCCTATTCGGCTCCAACCCACCGAGCTACCTTAACTTTCTCTCTTTCTTTTTCTCTCCCTCTCTCTCACACACACACACACACACTAACACTAACACTATGTATATATATACTAGCGTAGGTCAGTGGAAGGAGTTTGTGGAGGGAAAATAAAGAAAGTTGAAGAAAATTCTAGAAAGCACTAGGTCTTCCATGCAAAATTACCAAAATACCCTTATGTTCAAAATGACCAAAATGCCCTTACTTAATTTTGACCCGTATCTATCTAATTCGATCTCCGATTTTGGCATACTGTTTGTCTATAGACTCAGAAATTCAAGACCTTTCTAACGGTCTTTTAGAATTGTCTAGAAAATATCCACATCAAAAGTCAACTTTTTGACCTTCAAAGGTAAAACCGTCATTTTTATTTTTCTCAAATTTTTAGGTCGTTACGACCTACCACCCTTAAAAAAAAATTTCGTCCTCAAAATTTTAGGTCAAATCCAATCTTATTCTTATACTCAAATTGGATAACTGAGTTGCTCAAGATTAATCAACTGATATTCTAACGATTGAATTTGACCGATCTAACCGTTCAATTGGTGATCTTACGTGTGTATATCTCGTCCATAAAAATCGTGAGGTTTTGATGAGTTAAAGTACTCTGATCGTCAAAAAAATATTGTAACCGTCAAATCGTCATGCACGGTTACCTTATCTCGGAAATTCAAATTGTCTAGATTTTCGCATAGGTGATCTAGTAATATGTGCAATAATACTCGATGGTTATATCGGTAAAATTCATTTTGTAAATTATTGAAAATCGTAAATGAAGCTTATTCATCAAAGAGTTTTAACACTTAATAGGAATTTCTATATTTTTTTCAAACTTTTGGTTCAATTGATATTCAAATGATTGAATAGACTAGTCTAACCGTTCAATTTGTGGCCTTACATATCGAGACCTCATGCATTAAAATTCACAAGACTTTAAGGAGTTAAGCCAATCCAATCGCCAAAAAAATATTTAATCGTCAAATTGTCACACGCCATTAGCTAATCTTGGAAATTTAAAATTAGCTAGTTTTTTGTATAGGTGAACTAGGATTACATGCAATAAGACTAGATGGTTAGATCGTTTGAATTCATTTTGTAAATTATTGAAAATCACAAATGAAGCTTATTCATCAAATAGTTTAAACACTTTATTGAAATTTCTATACAACTTTCTAACTTTTGATTCAATTGATATTCAAATAATTGGATTTGACTGATCTAACTGTTCAGTTTGTGCTCTTTTGTGCGTAGAACTCACCCATTGAAAATCGTGAGGCTTTGATGAGTTAAAGGAGTCTGATCATCAAGCTTATAAGCATAAATTGAGTTCATGAAGCACACTAATTCAACAAATTCAGTCATGCATAACAATCATAATCAAGATTTAGAAATCTAAATATGAACTAACATGACTAGGGCTTCAAACAACCCCAATCCTTAAGGGAACTACTGGCAGGACCCATCCCGATAACCAAGAAGGACCCTCCTCCCGTCTGATAATCAAACTCAAAATACCAAAAGTGACCCTTTGGTTTTAAAGAGAAATTCAAGCTACAACCTTGTCAAACTAGGGATAAGTATCTATACATAACCGTTGAAACAAAAGTTCAACTAGTCAACGGTATTACAGAGCATATATAACTGTATAGAAAAGTACCAAGTCCTACCCCAAAAGGTATCCAGGTGCGCAATGGTACTCTTTATGCCTCAGCCTCAGTATCAGCCCTGGACTCTACGCTACGGCCTGGAAGGTCAATAAAACAGTCAAAGTGTGAGTGGAAAAAAAATAAATATTCTCAAAATACGATTTAAGAAAATCACAGTTTACCCTCTGTTTTGTAAACATGCGTGCATAGAAATCAAATTGTATGAAAGTAATTCAAGTCATAATATAAATATCTATCAATCACATGTCTAGACGCAAACATCAATACAACCCAATATAACCAATCCTCAATATCCTCGATGTTCATATCCAAGTAACTGTCACAATGTCAATGCTACACGTGGAACTTGGGATCTCATCTCCGAGTACATGCCTAAGATCTACGACGCCTGGGGTGATCTCATCTCCAGGATCTACGACGTCCAGGTGATATCATAATCTCACACTCTTGAGCCTGAGCCTCCCCTCAGAGCTACTCATTTCTAGGCAGTGGATCATGACTAGTCCAGGATCTATGACGTCTGGAGGAGGCAATCCAATTCACAAAGGATGGTATATGTGGAACAGTCACCAAATCCAGTAAACTCATTTTAAAACCATTTATGTCTCAAATCATGTCTAAACATTTCAATAGGGCCTATGCCCGAAACATAACTTTCACAAGCCGTTTACACAAAACCATCATAAAACGGTGTCCATAACTCATTTCATAAATCTAGATTTATCCAAATCAACAATACCAAATCGGTATTCAAATCACATCAAATCTCAGTTTTTCTTTCAAATTCATGTTTGACTCCAAATCCAAGTCAAATCATTATCCAATCGGGTCTCAAGCCAAAAACACAATTTTCACGCAAATCTATAAAATCGATCATAAATCGATAATTAAATCAACAACTCATTAAGTAATGATATCAAATCATTTCAACTCAAATCATATAATAAAGAATTTAAAACACTTATGCATGCATCATATTCCTAAAACAAAAGTCCACTCACACTCGGTCCACACTGCGCGCTCAAAATCAGCTCCGTATGTCACACCGAAGCTAATCCAAAGACTCTGAACCTGTCGAAATCACATCTGAGGGCCACTAACATTCTATAAAAGTTCATATAATAAACCCTTACAAAGGCCGGTACCGTAAACGTGTCCCGAAACCATCCTATTGGATTCAGATTGTCAAATTTTTTTGAACAAGACTGATTTGAACTTGAAATACGTGTCCACACACCCACAAGCGCCAGCTAAAATTCGGTCCACGACGGTCAACACTGACGTCACTATGACGTCATGCTAACGTAAACCTGACATCTAACAAGCCTGATAGCTCTGACATCTTGCCACGTCAGCTTTAACACCTCTGACACCCTGCCACATGGCACCAACCCTGGCCTGCCACATGGTCTGATAGGGTGACATGGACTGCCACGTCACCTGACATCCTCTAAAAAGTTGTCACATGGTACCACCTGACTAGTGCACGTGGTCTAACATGTCTGATGTGGCACTGCCACATCAATGCTGATTGGACCTGATAACCTGCCACGTGGCATCACCTGATTTGCCACATGAACCGACTGCGATCATGCCACATCATCGTCTCCTACCTTCAGATGGGTCGACCCGACTCGTTCTTCCTCCTCCGACCACCAAAACATGCCAATTTTCGACCTATCTACTCATAATGGAGCCAGGAACAAGATTATGCGCTTAAAAAGAGAAGAAAATACCGCAAGAGCTTCAACCAAGCTTGATGCTTTTTGGACGATCTTCAAGCTTGAAACCCAGTCGATTCCAGCAACCTTTTCCCACTATTTTTGTTCATGTGGACTCTGCCAATCCCAAAGAATCGATCCCAAACATCAGAACGGTCTCACAACCTATCCAAACCCAAATTCGAAAATCAAGCCAAATAGGGTTTCAGGTTTACCTAGTTTCTTGGTTTCAAGCTGCTCCTCCATGTCTCCACCGTCCACCACTGTCGTCTCAGTCTCTCAATCACACCATCTCACTCTGTCTCTCTCAGGAAACACGTAGGAATGAGAAAGATGATTTTTGAATGGTGGGTTTGGGTTTTTCAGGTAAATGAAGAAGGAAGAAATGGAGGATGCATGTCATAACTTAGAACCAAAACTTGAATTCGAAAGCTTAAACACTTATAAAATGCGGCTAAATGTGTATACCTTTAAGTATAAATTTTGACAGAGTTTTAGCACCTTGGACGGTAAAAAAGGGCATACAAACAATAAGAGAAAATCATCTATATATAGGCCTCTCACTAGCCCTAGTTTTTCCCTAATTAAAAGTGGAAAAACAGCCCTAAACTAGGAAGGAATCCTCCTTGCAGTGAATTACCTTTCCTAGCTGCAAATTGGGATCCTTGTTAGGCATGAAATCTTTTTCCTTGTTTTCTTTCCACTTATGACTTCAACTTTGAATAGGAAGTATTTTAATCTTCTTTTCCAAGTCAATCCATATGAATCTAGTATGAGAGAGGAAGGAAATTGCGGCTAAGGATGTCCAAATTGGATAAGGAATCACAAGTAACCCTTAGCCACATTTTAGGAGGTAATTAGGGTTTAGCCGTGAATTTGGAACATGGTGCATCCTTGCCGTGTATTTGAGTGGTGAGGTGGCACTTTGTGAGCCCTTGATGAGTTCTTGATGAGTTATCTTTGGAATCATCACATTTCATTGCAAAAACATGATTTTAACCTTAACTAAACAATCTGCACAAATTTCACAAAATAGATCATTTTCTCCTATTGATTGAGCAAATATAATCAAAAGATAAGTAAAAAGGATAAGAAATAACATTGAAACAATGCTTAATTCGTGACTTATCAGAGTCTCAACAACATCAGGCTCCAAGTACAACCGAAAGCTAATTGGCATGAGCCGTTTGATAACGCTCGAATTAGGCATTTAAATAAACACGTAATTCGAGTATTTATGAAATTTAAACTATTTTTGTGTAGATGTAGTATTGGTAAATAGGGTTCGTTTTTAACCAGGGAAATTAGGAAATATTAATAATGTGTTAGTGAAAAAGTATAATAAATAATCAAAGAATAAAATAATAAATGAATTAATGAATTAATGAATAAAAGAATAAAGAATAAATGAATTAATGAATTAAAGAATAAATAAATAACTAAATAAAAGAATAAATGAATTAAAGAATTAAAGAATTAAATGGGGGGTTTTGAACAAAGTGTAACCGAAACTGCGCTTTTAACCAAACTAAAAATCAAAATGCAAATGCTCATGCTAATTAGAATTTACAAACCATAGATTAGTTTTATAGAAAAAACTGACACTTTTACGTAAGTAAATTCAAATTAACAATCATAATATTTAAATTAATCCTAAAATAGATTTCCTTCAAATACAATTTTTACCAACACTTTACATTTTCCTCGTATTAAACCAATCACGAAATCCTACCTTCATCAACTCAACTATATGCATACGTTTTTCATTTTATAAATGCATCAATCATTAATGTGCGTTAAATATTAATATGTATCAAACACTTACAATATGATTCACCTTAAGTTTGTGATTAAATGCGCCGACAACGATCAACATTTAATCTCTTCAATCCTATTCTAAGTGCACTGACATCAGATAAAACATATAACACCAAATTGAAGTATGAAGTACTAAAACTTATGAAAAAAAAATGAAATTTAGAAAGTAAAACTCATTGAGATTGCATTCATATTCTCAAATATTTAGAAGACATAAGATGGTATTTAAAAGAGAAGTCAAAAAAAGTTAAAAGGAAAATCTAAGAACAAAAATTAAAAGAAAACATAAGAAGAAAATTAAAAAAAAGTTATAAATGGTCCCCAAAAATGAATATTGAAAGAGAGAAAAATGAACTAAACATGGAACTACAAAACAGACAAGAAATGACTAAAAAGGGACTAAAAGAGAAGCGAAAATGGGACCCCTCAATAATGAAATGACCTCCCTATTTATAGAAGAAGTGCCAAAAACTAAAATAATAAAATACAAAATTAAATATAAAGAAACAATAAAAAAAAAATGAGGAAATGGTGAAAAAAGCAGATTTATAGGGATGATTTGTGCTGGAAAATCACGCAAAAGGGGGCAGGTGGAGTTGGCAGCAGGCTGCAACATGAGAGGAGTGGCGTTGGTATGGCTCTGCTGACAAGTAGTAGGTAGATTCGGCGATTCAGGCAGGTCAGTGCAGAGCAGGTTCGGCATGCAACTGTTGGAAGACGTGGGCAAGTAGGCGCGTCAGGCGCTGACAAGGCATGGAGTGTTCAAATAAATATGAATTTGGGCTGGATTTAGCAGCTTTTCATCAAATTTCGTTTATAATTTCTTCGTTATAATTCCGATTGGGACGATTCTTTCGCCAAAATGCTCAATATTCCAAGCTTTATTTATTTCTGCAAATTTCCCACAAAATATATTATTTTCTTCAATTTTTTGGTATTTTAATATTAAAAGATAAGCATGAAGGCTATAAAATTATATAAAATAATGCTCAATTAAATATCTATCAAATACCCTCACACTTAAACTTTGCTTGTCCCTAACAAATACTAAAATTAAACTAAGAATTTAAAGCAACTAAGCCCTTAGCCATTTGTCTCAAAACTTCATTATTATAATCATGACATAAAATATTTTCACTAGAAGACATTTAAGCATAAGGAATTCAAGGGTTAATAAAATGATTAAATGCTTTAACAAGTGAAACAATGAGTAGACATGGTGAAATGGATCTCAACATAAATAAAACAAGTATGAATCAACTCACAAGGATATGCACTCATACATTCACTCAATTGGAAAGGGTTTGTGTTTGCACTCAAAGTATGTGAGAACAAATGCTCACATAATAGAAATAAAGTACTTTTGCAAAATCTCAAACAAACACCTCAAGATAAAAATTAAACATACTTGCACAAAAATGAACCAAAACCATAAGCTTACAGTGATTAACTCAACTAATCAAAATTTACCATCTTAAAGGTCATAAGGTCTTTATGAAGGTTGTAATGAGGTTGTGTTTAGAGGAAATGAATATATAGGATAAGTGGTGCTCAAATTCGTTCCAAGATTCAATAGACTCTCAAAACGTAGCGTAGCTTCCCATCCTAATTGCAATGATGCCAAGAATCTATTCCTTCGAACATAGAACAAGTTTCATCATTTTGGGCCTCACATTCATTCTTTGTGTCGGATTTACAAATGTAAATGACTTAACTCAAACATTACATAATCAAACCTTATTATCTTGATAGAGACTCAAAACATTGGGTTTTATTTTTTCGTTTTTTATTTTAATTTTTTTCATTTTTTTTCATATATCAAGGCAATAACATGTGCCAATAATGCAAAAAGTTTGATTAAGTAAATTCATATAATACACATAAAAGTATTCAAAACATCATCAATTTCTTTTCACACAATTTTCATGTCTTCAACCGAGTCCTTGGAACAAGGGTAAAAGATATCTATACTAAACTCAAGTGTTTAGATAATCATGGTGATGAAAGAAAGGCTTAATGTGGGCTCAAAGTGGTTAAAACTAAGGGGTCGTAACCTGTGCGCACAAATAGGGAACATGTATGTTTGGATTTGTGGTGACAGGACCCGTCCCGATCCCCCGGGGACCACAAGGGGACGTGCCCTGCTCCCGTCTGACACCCGAACCAACATTCAAAATTTAACCTTAAAAAGTTCAAATGCATAAATATCCGAAATAAAGTTATACATACAATCCGAATTCAAAAGATGTCAGATAAGGGATAAAGTCCAAAATACAAATTCCGAGCATGACTCTAAGTTATCCTGCAGGTTAACCTACCCAACAGGGGTTCAGGTGCGCAGTGTAGATCTATGCCTCAGCCTCAGGATCCTCTTCTACCTCAGTAGCACGGCCTGGCGGGGTCACCAAAACATTAAGAGTGAGTGGGCCGAAACTCAAAGTTTATAAAACAGTTTAATAATTAAAACATATACTTTTACCCCTCCGTTTTCCAAACATGCATGCATAATATTTAAAACCATAAAATCATAGAGGATAACACAAGTCATATAATAAAACCATAAATATAACCACAGTCACTGCACTATACACTCCAATCCTGGCATCCCAGATGTCCGATGTCCCTGACGTCCAATAAGGTCACAGTCCCAAGGCTACGCGTGCCACTCGGGGTCTCAATCCCGAGTCCAATCCCCGAACCCAGTCTGGGTACGGCATACCAGATGCCTAGCGTCCCAGACGCACGACGTCCTAGATGTCCAATTATAGCAATCCTGCTCCTGAGTCATCCTACGGTCTGGTTCCTTCGTAGAATGACCCCTCGCAGGCAATGCGCCGTGACCACTCCGGGGTACCACATTCGGAGGAGACCGTATCACACGGGTGGATCTATACAGTGCAGTACCAAAGATAGTTAACGATATCCACATGCATATATATATATATATATATATGTATATATAAAATCCAAAACAATACTTAAATTCCACCAGACGGGACTCAAGCCTAAACATCGTAAATCGTGCCATAACCATAATTTCAAGATAATCAAAACCATTACTTGATTCCATCATGTATATATATATATATATATATAAAAGTGAAAACGATTATGCGTGCAAGGGTTTAATGAAATCGGGCCCACTCACGATATAGTCCTGCTGCGAAACCGCGCGTACAACCTTTTCCCGGAACTACCGTACGATTCCTGTAAGTCCAATCACACACAAGGGTCACTACAAGTCCTTAACATTTATACAAGAAGTCTTAAATTGAAACCGGCTTGGGAAAACCGTCCGAACATGCTTCCCAAGACAACCGGCCCTATTCTGACTAACATAACGATCCCCGATTGACTTGATTAATAAACCCAAAATGTTCAAAACACTGAAAGGATGAGAACTCTAGTTAACCGTGATCGGAGATGAGGCTTCACGCGCCCTCACGTGCTGCCCAAAGTGGTTGCGCGTGCAAGCCACGCGCCTGACACTGTAGCTACAGTGTCATCTCCTTCACCCGTTCATCTGTTAAACGGGTCTTCAACCCGCGACTCGACCCGGCCAATTAACCCTTAATTCCCACTCGATTTCCTTCGTTTTTTTATCCTAACATCTTCCATGACATGTTAATTTAAAGTTTGAGTCATCAATTGACATTAACAGTTCCTATATCAGCCTTTCGATCCGTGATCAACCAAACGGGTCGATCACCATAACTCACTGATTCCCATCTCATTTTCAAATTAACTTAACAGGGAGTTAACTAGGATTAATACGAACCAAAATGTACAACCAATTGAACAAACACTCACCTGGAAGTCGTCGTCCTTAGCTTTGAAATTTCTCTGAACCAGGGGCTTTTGTTCTTGGCCAATCAGTGCTTGATTCCCTTCGAACTCGACGTGGTTGAGTTCCAAATGGTCCCAGAAGACTAAACCAGTCCTTGATTTCGTCCAAAAAGCCTCAAAAATTAAAAACCGATTTTCCCTCCAATTTCCAGAATTTCAGTTTTCTCTGGTTTTTCTCTCTAACTCTCAGCCCTCACTTCAGCAGAATGACCCTCACTTCTAATTCAACTTAGTTAATCACACCGTGCCACCCAACAGCCCCTGGGAATCCTCCTGGTTCCTCCGAGAACTGCCTCCCGCAACGGTCCCAAAACCATAAACAATGGTGCCCGTGCCTGTACCTTGTTTCAACCCACACCCCATTGCCTCAAAGGCCTTAAACAAATCTCCTGCTAGTCCACTAACATGAATAAACAGAGGCTGGATCAGAACCACCAAACACGGTGGTGCGACTCTGTTTCCCACGGCTGCAAACCGTAACTCGTGCAAAAATTACCATTTTACCCCTCTGTTTAAAAATTACCAAAATGCCCTTCACTTTCCAGCCCCGTAACTCAACCGTCCGACGTCCGTTTTCAGCGTGCCGTCTGTCTACGGACTCAGGGCATCGAGACCTACCCAACGGTCCTCGAATCGTGTGAAAATCAATTGTCAATCAAAAAGTCAACATTTTCCCCCTTTTCGTCCAACTTATGGAAATGCCCTTGAACTTCCGAACGTCACAACTTCTTCCCTGATCGTCGGAATTGGACGTGCCACCTGTCTATGGACTCGTGACCTCCCGAACTACGTCATAGTCATTGGTCAACGTCTGTTTGACCCACCAATCAAAAAGTCAACAATTTAGCCATATTATTCACAGGGGTAAAAACGTCATTTCATTCATTATTTTACAATTTTACCTTTCTCCAATTTCCGGGGCGTTACAACTTTCCCCCCTTAAGAAATTTCGTCTCAAAATTTTAAGGAAACAAGTAAGGAAACTGCTATCGCATCTGTGCCTCGGGCTCCCGTGTGGCTTCCTCCACGTTCTGGTTTCTCCAAAGAACCTTTACTAGGGGAATGGTCTTCTGACGTAGTACCTTATCTTTTCAATCCAAAACCTTTACTGGTTGTTCTTTGAAGCTTAAATCTTCTCGGAGTTCGATGGGTTGCTCCTCCAGTACATGAGAGGCATCACACACATACTTTCGTAGCGACACATGGAAAACATCGTGAACTTTAGAAAGTTCTGGAGGTAGTGCCAATCTGTAAGCAACCCGGCCAATCCTCTCCACAATCTCGTATGGTCCGATAAAACGTGGACTCAGTTTCCCCATCAACCAAAACGGATAATCCCTTTCCATAGGGATAGCTTCAGGAAAACAAAATCTCTAACCTTAAATTCCAAGTCTCGAATTCGTCGATCAGCATAACTCTTTTGGCGGTCCTATACCGCCTTCAATCTTTCTCGGATTATACAAACTGCTTCCTGGTTAAGTCCATCAATTCTGGCGCTACTGCCACTCGCTCTCCTATCTCCATCCAACAGATAAGTGTTCTGCACTGTCGACCATACAGTGCCTCGTAGGGTGCCATCCCGATACTTGCCTGATAACTGTTGTTGTAAGCGAATTCCATTAACGGCAAGTGAGTATCCCACGAATCCTGAAACTGCAGCACACAAGACCTCATCATGTTCTCCAGGGTCAGAATGGTCCTTTCGGACTGTCCATCGGTCTAGGGATGGAAAGCAGGACTGAAATGCAGATTTGTTCCCAAAGTAGTTTGTAAACTCCGCCAGAACCTGGAAGTGAAACGCGGATCGCGATCAAACACAATCGACTCCGGCGTACCATGAAGTCGAATGATTTCCTTCACGAACAGTTGAGCCAGTCGGTTAGGTTTATAAGTCTCCTGCACCGGCAGAAAATGGGCTGGCTTGGTTAACCGGTCTACAATCACCCACACTCCATCGAATCCACTTCGGGTCCTTGGTAACTTAAAGACGAAGTCCATGGTGATATGGTCCCACTTCCACTTGGGAATCAGAAGTGGCTGCATAGCCCCGTAAGGTCTCTGCCGCTCCGCCTTAACCTGCTGGTAAGTCAAGCATCTGCTCACCAACTCTGCAATGCCCTTTTTCATTCCTGGCCACCAATAATGGCTCCGTAGAGTACGGTACATCTTTGTACCTCCCGGATGCATAGCATAAGCCGAACTATGGGCTTCCTCCAGAATCTCGACTCGTAACTCTGCCACTGAAGGTACGCACAATCGGCCCAACTTCACTAGTGCTCCATCACCTCGGATGGTAAAATCCTGTCTTTCACCTACTTCGACCTCAATCCTGTAGATGCAGACTATCAGATCCTGAAGTTGTGCTTCGATGATCCAATCGATCAATACTGGTCGTACATGGAAACTGGCTAACAAAGCTCCATGTTCGTCCGTCCCCAGTATAACTCCAGCTTTCCGGAGTTCCACTAACAAAGGGAGATACACCATCCTCAAGTGTTCAACTGATCCCGATGCTTTCCTGCTGAGTGCATCTGCCACCACATTTGCCTTACCCAGATGGTACTTAATCGTACAGTCATAATCCTTGATCAGTTCCAACCATCTCCGTTGCCTCATGTTAAGTTCCTTCTGGGTGAATAGATATTTAGGCTCTGGTGGTCGGTGTATATCCTACACGTCGCTCCGAATAGGTAATGTCTCCAGATTTTTAAAGCATGAACTACCGCAGACAACTCCAAATCATGGGTAGGGTAGTTCAATTCATGAGTCTTTAGCTGCCGCGATGCGTAAGCGATAACTTTACAGTTCTGCATAAGCACGCAGCCCAAACCTTGTAGCAATGCATCACTAAAGACCACGAACTCTCCACTGTCATCTGGCAATGCAAGGACGGGTGCAGTGGTCAACCAATACTTTAATTCCTAAAAACTCTGTTTACACCGCTCGTCCCAAATGAACTTCACCCCTTTCTGAGTCAATCGAGTCAATGGTGCAGCAATTTTGGAGAAACCCTCCACGAATCTCCGATAGTAACCCGCTAACCCGACAAAACTCCGTACCTCTATCACTGTTGTTGGCCTGGCCCAGTTAGTCACCGCTTCTGTCTTCTGAGGATCCACACTAATCCCATCAGCTGATATCACATGTCCCAGAAAACCAATACTGCTCAGCCAAAACTGGCACTTACTCAGCTTGGCGTACAACTGTTTCTATCTCAGATTCCCTAACACCAACCGTAGGCGTTTCTCATGTGCTCCGGCACTCCTTGAGTACACCAGGATATCGTCGATGAACACAATCACAAATTTATCCAAGTAAGATCGGAATACCCTGTTCATCAGATCCATGAATGTTGCTGGAGCATTGGTCAAGCCGAAAGGCATCACTAGGAACTCGTAATGTCCGTAACGGGTTCGAAATGCCATTTTCGGAACATCCTCCTCAGCAATTCTCAATTGGTGATACCCAGACCGTAAATCAATCTTCGAGAAGTACTGTGCTCCTCGCAACTGGTCGAATAGGTCATCAATCCTGGGTAAAGGGTACTGGTTCCTCAGTGTCACTTTGTTGAGTTGTTGATAATCTACACATAATCGGAGGCTCCTCTCCTTCTTCTTCACGAATAACACCGGTGCTCCCCACGGTGAAGTACTCGGTCGGATGAACCCCAAATCCACCAACTCCTGCAACTGAGTCTTGAGTTCCCGTAACTCGGCCGGCGCCATCCGATATGGTGCCTGGGATATAGGTCGGGTACCGTGGAGTAGTTCAATCGTAAACTCGATCTCCCGCGGTGGTGGTAATCCAGGTAAGTCTTCCGGGAACACATCCGGAAACTCTCGCACCACTGGTATCTCATCGATGTTCGGAGTATCAACCTGCTCCATCACAACATGCGCCAGATAACCCTGGCATCCCTTCCATAGGAGTTTGGTAGCGGCAAGTGAAGAAATCACTTCAGGAAGCGAACCGTCATGCTCCCCCTGAAAGATAACCTCCGGTAAACTCGGACTTCGCAGAAACACTTGCCTACTACAGCAATCAATGAGAAACCCATGCTCCGATAACCAATCCATCCCTAAAATCACATCGAAGTCACGAATATCCATAATGATTAAGTCTACTGGTAGATCCACATCCTCTACTCTCACTGGGCACCTCCGAATCACCTGATTCACCAAGTACACGATGCACATCGGTGTGCTGACACCCATCTCGCTATCTAAAGCTGATACCTCACAATCTAGCATACCGGCACAACTCCTCGAAATAAACGAGTGAGTAGCCCCCGTATCCATAAATACACACACAAGAAGGTTTAAGATATGAAGTGTACCTGTAACCACGCCTGGGGCTGACCTAGCCTGCTGCTGAGTCACTGTAAATACGCGAGCCCTGGGCCCCGCAGTCTGTCCGCGCCCACACGTGCTACGCTCAGCACCACGGTCACCTCCCTGTCCTCTACCTTCGACAGTGTTGGAAGCCGAACTCTGCACAGCACTAGAGCCCCCTGCATCGTTGCTCCTAGACAACAGTGGGCAATCTTGGGCATAGTTGCCCGCTCCTCTACAAGAAAAGCAGCTGACTGTCCTCGGCCTGTCCGAAGACCCATCGGATGCACCACTCCAAGATGAATGCTGCCCTGAGCTGTAACAACCCGTCCCGAGAGCCGGGATTAAGATAGTGATTAAGGTGGGATTAAGATAGTGATTAAGGTGGGATTAGTGAGGTTTATCGGTGGTTCGGTGGTCCTGATAGGTCCGTAAGTTTCGAATGACGATTTTGCCCCTAACTTGGGCAAAAATGTTGACTTTAGTTCAGGTGGTCAAATGGGTGTTGACCAGTGACCAGGACGTAGTTTAGGATGTCACGAATCCGTAGGCAGGTGGCACGCCTAATTCCGACATCCGAGGAGGAAGTTAAGATGTTCGAAAGGTTGAGGGCATAACCATAATTTGGTTAAAAGAAGGGGAAACGTTGACTTTTTGGACGATTGGGTTTTGGGTACGTTGATCGAGGATGGTTACGTAGATCTCGTTGTCCTGAGTTCGATGACAGGCGGCACGTATTCATCGGACTTACGGGTCTAGGAAGTTAGTGGCAAAAGTGTAAAATTGGGTTAAAAAAAGGGGCAGTTTGGTCTTTTGTGCTCTGTAAATTGTGCAGAGAAAGGGACAGATGGACGTCTGGGATTGAGCCATGTGGGAGAGGATGGAGTGGATGGTGACATGTGGCAGGTGTGTAGTGGCTTCTGGGGGGTTCTTGTGTGTGTGCACGGCCCAAATAATTGGGGTGCACCCGTGCAAGTGTGTGTGTTCGTGTTCTTCAACCAGAGTGAAACAGAGGGAGATTGTGAGGAAGAATTGAGGGTTGATCGAGGGTGCTGGTGAGTTGTGAGTGTGTGAGAGTGAGCAGGGAGTGAGAGGGAAGCAGTGAGAGAGGCTGACGGTGTGGTGGCTGTGTGTGAGGGAGTCGAGAGCTGCGGGAAAATCAGGGGGGAAACAGGAAGGAAATCAAGGAGTTTATGAGAAATTGTGGCGGTGGCGGCCGTGTACGGTGCTACTGAGATCGTGGTGGTGTCGTGAGGGGTGCGAGGAGTCCACCAGCCCCAGCGGAGCTCACGACGGTGACGAAAAGCAAGTAATTCCCTCATCCCCATTTCGATGCTCTGTTTAGCCGTAGAAGTTCAAATTGGAAGTCGTAGCCTTAGAGGTAGAATCGTTGAGTCTAGGGTGGTCTAGGTGACTCAGGGGAGGCCTGGGTATCTCCTGGTTGTGCTGCCGTGACGGGGGTATACGGTGGCGGTTAGCACGACGGCAGGTGCTCTGCGTGCTCTGTTTTAGCCGTGACTTTTGAACCGAAAGTCGTGAAGATTTGTGTAGAGTCGACTTTCCAGGTGAGTTGGGTGAGGTTTAGGATGGTCCTAGGAACCGTCTGGTGTTGCCACCGTGATGGGAAGTGACCTGGGTGGCCGGGAAGGCAAACAGGGGAGTTCGAGCCGTCTGGTTCGAGCTTGAGTCGATGAGCTACGGGTTGAATCGCTGTGATTCAAGGACGAGGATTGATAGAGTAGGGCTGGACGAAGCTCTAGGTGAAGAAAGGAGGTGAAATGGTGGCCGGACGGCAGAGAACAGGTCTCGCCGGTCCGAGTTGCAGCACTGGTGTGAACCGGGTCGACGTGAGGTTGACGGTGGTACTGTAGCTGGCGCGTGAGGGCCACGCGCAGCCACTTTGGGGGGCGCGTGGGGGCGCGTGCGGCGGATCTGGGGAAAGTGGTCAACATGGTTTTTGGTCCAGGAGTTGTGACGAGTCCATTGGAATTGGTTTCGAGTTATTCGGACGTCGAATCGAAGTAGTTCCGCGAGGGTGAAAGTTTAGGGTTCCGGTTCGTTACGTTTAGGACCCGGGGATTTTTGAGAGAATTTAGGTGGATACTCGTGGACGTGTTAGTGACGTAATTTGGTGGTTGTTGACAGGGTCGGGATTTCCCGAGGAAGCCGAGGAACGTGCAGGACGTTCGGGACGCGATTGAGGGCTCGGTACTGTGAGTGGACCCTTTCCTTAAACTCGAACATGCATAACTGTTTTCTATACTTGTTTTACATATGTGATTTCATGATTGTTGGATTTATGATGTGATTTTACATAATTGCACGCTTTTTGAGAAAATACGGTATTTGGCACGTTTTACGATAAAAGGTTGATTTCTGATTATAATGTTTTAGTTTTGGGATTTCAAATGATAAATGATTTCTAATGATTATAAATGGATTTTGGGAACATGATTTCGATGATCAAGGTTTTCGGTTTTAGAATCGGATTTCGGAAAACGAGTTGGAACGTAGAATTCCGGATTTGGGTTCGGAATGACGGTTCTGGATGCCGGAAGAGCTTCAGACCGGTGATTTCGGATTCAGGTTTGGATATGGATTTAGAAATGGTTTTCAAATGGTTTTGGATTGGATTTTCTGGATCTGGCTATTGGGTTTAAAGACCCGGATATTGATTGATGAGGGGACGGGCCCGGATTGAGTTTAAAGACTCGGGAGTTTAAAGACTCGGATCTATTGATATTTCCCCCGTAGGCCTATTGAGTTTAAAGACTCGGGAGTTTAAAGACTCAGATATTATTGAGGCCTGTTGAGTTTAAAGACTCGGGAGTTTAAAGACTCGGATAGGTCCAGCAGGTTTGATCGGAAAATGATGATTTTGACGTTCAGGGTTTATGATATGGTTTTATGATTCC
Organism: Prinsepia uniflora; assembly: GCA_032719365.1. Lineage (NCBI taxonomy): Eukaryota > Viridiplantae > Streptophyta > Magnoliopsida > Rosales > Rosaceae > Prinsepia > Prinsepia uniflora. Next base: position 51,644,482 of record CM064873.1, read on the forward strand.
TATGCTATGACTTCTATAACTGTTTTATAGCGTTTCTGTTTCTTATGATATTTTCTGAGTACTGGATCCTACTGTTTTGATAACTGGGTTATGCATGTGGTTTCAAAACGGAGGGTTAAACTCGGTTTTTTTTTTCTGATAAATGGTTTTAGAACTTTTCTTTTATTATTGTCCACTCACATCTTCTGTTTTAAATTGCCCTCCAGGTTGTGGAGGTAGCGCGGGGTGTTGACGTCGAGGCAGTGTCTGAGGCATAGAAGTGACGAGCGGGATTTCCGAGTGTTTAAGTTTTTCCTCCGCGTGCGTGTAATTGTCATCGAATTTTATTTCATTGTATTCGTACTATGCTCTGTAAACTCTAACTTCGATTTTTATTTAGTGCTTTCTCCTGCGTCTGACTGTTTTTGTGTCAGGGTGTCAGACGGGAGCAGGATTTACCTCGGGTTTCGGGGTGAAACCGGGGTGGGTCCTGACAATTGGTATCAGAGCATAGGTTTGTCGAGTTTGATGGGTCTGTTGGTTTGTGAGGTTCTATTTTAGTTGTTTGACTACTTCTATGCCTCTTTCAGCGTGCGGTTGATGATGCCTCCGAGACGTGGACCCTCTCCACGACCTGAAGAAGAAATGGCGAGGGGAACTGAGAGTACTACGATTGAGCGAGCCCAGCGGCTCGGGGCTACTACTTTTAGTGCTGGGGCTGATCCTGAGGAAGCCCATAGGTGGATTACCAGACTTGAGCGGATCTTTGCGGTGATGCGTTGCCCGCCAGAGGAGCGAGTGTTGTTGGCTACATTTTTATTGGATGGTGCAGCGTACGAGTGGTGGTATACCCTCGAATTGTCTGGCTGGGATGTCCATACGGTGACTTGGGAGACGTTTAGGGAACGGTTCCTGGAGCAGTATTATCCTCGTTCTTTCCGGGATGCCAAGGAGGCTGAATTCCTGCAGCTTCAACAAGGGAATATGACAGTGGCTGAGTATGAACGGAAATTCCAGATGTTGTCTCGGTTTGCTCCTGCTTTTGTGGCCACTGAAGCCGAGAAATGCCGTAGGTTTGAATTGGGCTTACGAGGCGAGATTCGAGCCATCGTAACGGCTGGATCGTTTGCTACCCTCCGAGACTTGTCGGATGCTGCGGTGAGGGTTGAGGCTAGTTTGCCGGTGCGGCGCCGGGAGCCATCTTTTTCTGGAGCTTCGAGCCAGCGGACACCGAAAGGGGTAACTTCGGTGGAGCATCGTCGTCGGGCGATGATCGTTTTGGTAGGCCTGGTAGTTTCCAGAGTTCAGGATTTCGGGGTTACCGAGCACAGCCGACTCCGCAAGCTAGTGCGACGTCTGTTGCATCGACAGGGCGACCAGGTCTTTCCGGTCGGGATGTGTGTTTCTACTGCGGAGAGCGAGGTCATTTTCGACGTGAGTGTCCACTGTTGCCACAGGAAGGTGGTGTAGGTCGAGGAGCAGCGGAGCCCGGACAGAGTACAGCGTCAGGGACAGCAGGCCCGAGAGGAGGTGGTGGTGCCACTAGTAGTTCGAGGGGACGTGGTAGAGCGTCGGGATCTCAGGCCCGAGTGTTCTTGATGACTCAGCAGGAAGTTCAGTCGGCACCAGATGCGGGGACAGGTACCTTATTAGCTTTGCTTGTGTTGTACTCAGTTTTGTTGTTGGAGTCCGGGAGCGAGTCTAGGATTTTCCCTAGGTGACCTGGGGAGTGTTACAGTGGAAGGATGACGGAGGGAATAAGAAAGGAGTGACTATAACTGATCGATATAAGGTTATTAAAGGAGAGAACCCACGAGCTAGAGTTTGCCTTTAGGACTTTGTAGATTTATGCCGATAATGGCCGACGTAGTAGCCGAGTTGGTTTGGAAAGGTGGGGTAATACGTGAGGATGTGCTCTGTGAATTTATTCGGGTATTCCATATGAGGTATTGTAAAATACCTTTGTTTTCTGTTCATAGAGAGGGTTGGCCATGGTAACAGTAGTTGGGGATGGTGTGAAATACCCAAGGTGGAGATGATAGACAGGAAACCCAGGAAAGGTTGTTATTGACCTAGTGTTGATTACCGGGTAGGAAACCCTAGGTGTCGGGAACTAGGTGTGGAATTTCAGGGACGAAATTCTTTTTAGGTGGGTAGATTGTAACAACCCGTCCCGAGAGCCGGGATTAAGATAGTGATTAAGGTGGGATTAGTGAGGTTTATCGGTGGTTCGGTGGTCCTGATAGGTCCGTAAGTTTCGAATGACGATTTTGCCCCTGACTTGGGCAAAAATGTTGACTTTAGTTCGGGTGGTCAAATGGGTGTTGACCAGTGACCAGGACGTAGTTTAGGATGTCACGAATTCGTAGGCAGGTGGCACGCCTGATTCCGACATCCGAGGAGGAAGTTATGATGTTCGGAAGGTTGAGGGCATAACCGTAATTTGGTTAAAAGAAGGGGAAATGTTGACTTTTTGGACGATTGGGTTTTGGGTACGTTGACCGAGTTGTCCTGAGTTCTATGACAGGCGGCACGTATTCATCGGACTTACGATGAGTGAGTTACGGGTCTAGGAAGTTAGTGGCAAAAGTGTAAAATTGGGTTAAAAGGAGGGGCAGTTTGGTCTTTTGTGCTCTGGAAATTGTGCAGAGAAAGGGACAGATGGACGGCTGGGATTGAGCCATGTGGGAGAGGATGGAGTGGATGGTGACATGTGGCAGGTGTGTAGTGGCTTCTGGGGGGTTCTTGTGTGTGTGCACGGCCCAAATAATTGGGGTGCACCCGTGCAAGTGTGTGTGTTCGTGTTCTTCAACCAGAGTGAAACAGAGGGAGATTGTGAGGAAGAATTGAGGGTTGATCGAGGGTGCTGGTGAGTTGTGAGTGTGTGAGAGTGAGCAGGGAGTGAGAGGGAAGCAGTGAGAGAGGCTGACGGTGTGGTGGCTGTGTGTGAGGGAGTCGAGAGCTGCGGGAAAATCAGGGGGGAAACAGGGAAATCAGGGAGTTTGTGAGAAATTGTGGCGGTGGCGGCCGTGTACGGTGCTACTGAGATCGTGGTGGTGTCGTGAGGGGTGCGAGGAGTCCACCAGCCACAGCGGAGCTCACGACGGTGACGAAAAGCAGGTAATTCCCTCATCCCCATTTCGATGCTCTGTTTAGCCGTAGAAGTTCAAAATGGAAGTCGTAGCCTTAGAGGTAGAATCGTTGAGTCTAGGGTGGTCTAGGTGACTCAGGGGAGGCCTGGGTATCTCCTGGTTGTGCTGCCGTGACGGGGGTATACGGTGGCGGTTAGCACGACGGCAGGTGCTCTGCGTGCTCTGTTTTAGCTGTGACTTTTGAACCGAAAGTCGTGAAGATTGGTGTAGAGTCGACTTTCCAGGTGAGTTGGGTGAGGTTTAGGATGGTCCTAGGAACCGTCTGGTGTTGCCACCGTGACGGGAAGTGACCTGGGTGGCCGGGAAGGCAAACAGGGGAGTTCGGGCCGTCTGGTTCGAGCTTGAGTCGATGAGCTACGGGTTGAATCGCGGTGATTCAAGGACGGGGATGGATAGAGTAGGGCTGGACGAAGCTCTAGGTGAAGAAAGGAGGTGAAATGGTGGCCGGACGGCAGAGAACAGGGGTCGCCGGTCCGAGTTGCAGCACTGGTGTGAACCGGGTCGACGTGAGGTTGACGGTGGTACTGTAGCTGGCGCGTGAGGGCCACGCGCAGCCACTTTGGGCGGCGCGTGGGGGCGCGTGCGGCAGATCTGGGGAAAGTGGTCAACATGGTTTTTGGTCCAGGAGTTGTGACGAGTCCATTGGAATTGGTTTCGAGTTATTCGGACGTCGAATCGAAGTAGTTCCGCGAGGGTGAAAGTTTAGGGTTCCGGTTCGTTACGTTTAGGACCCGGGGATTTTTGAGAGAATTTAGGTGGATACTCGTGGACGTGTTAGTGACGTAATTTGGTGGTTGTTGACAGGGTCGGGATTTCCCGAGGAAGCCGAGGAACGTGCAGGACGTTCGGGACGCGATTGAGGGCTCGGTACTGTGAGTGGACCCTTTCCTTAAACTCGAACATGCATAACTGTTTTCTATACTTGTTTTATATATGTGATTTCATGATTGTTGGATTTATGATGTGATTTTACATAATTGCACGTTTTTTGAGAAAATACGGTATTTGGCACGTTTTACGATAAAAGGTTGATTTCTGATTATAATGTTATAGTTTTGGGATTTCAAATGATAAATGATTTCTAATGATTATAAATGGATTTTGGGAACATGATTTCGATGATCAAGGTTTTCGGTTTTAGAATCGGATTTCGGAAAACGAGTTGGAACGTAGAATTCCGGATTTGGGTTCGGAATGACGGTTCTGGATGCCGGAAGGGCTTCGGACCGGTGATTTCGGATTCGGGTTTGGATATGGATTTAGAAATGGTTTTCAAATGGTTTTGGATTGGATTTGCTGGATCTGGCTATTGGGTTTAAAGACCCGGATATTGATTGACGGGGGGACGGGCCCGGATCGAGTTTAAAGACTCGGGAGTTTAAAGACTCGGATCTATTGATATTTCCCCCGTAGGCCTATTGAGTTTAAAGACTCGGGAGTTTAAAGACTCGGATATTATTGAGGCCTGTTGAGTTTAAAGACTCAGGAGTTTAAAGACGCGGATAGGTCCAGCAGGTTTGATCGGAAAATGATGATTTTGACGTTCAGGGTTTATGTTATGGTTTTATGATTCCTATGCTATGACTTCTATAACTGTTTTATAGCGTTTCTGTTTCTTATGATGTTTACTGAGTACTGGATCCTACTGTTTTGATAACTGGGTTATGCATGTGGTTTCAAAACGGAGGGTTAAACTCGGTTTTTTTTTCTTTCTGATAAATGGTTTTAGAACTTTTTTTTTTATTATGGTCCACTCACATCTTCTGTTTTAATTGCCCTCTAGGTTGTGGAGCTAGTGCGGGGTCTTGACGTCGAGGCAGTGTCTGAGGCATAGAAGTGACGAGCGGGATTTCCGAGTGTTTAAGTTTTTCCTCCGCGTGCGTGTAATTGTCATCGGTTTTTATTTCATTGTATTCGTACTATGCTCTGTAAACTCTAACTTCGGTTTTTATTTAGTGCTTTCTCCTGCATCTGACTGTTTTTGTGTCGGGGTGTCAGACGGGAGCAGGATTTACCTCGGGTTTCGGGGTGAAACCGGGGTGGGTCCTGACATGAGCTGAACCTCGATCCTGTCCTCTGAGAGCCCCCACGTCGACCTGACCAGCCACGACCTCGTAAAGATAAAGGTGCTCCTCTGTAACTTCCTCCCTTGGTGTTCCTCTAGCCCGTTGGTCCAAGGTATGGACGATCTCGACGTCGCCCCTCGCCTGAAGGCTGTCGTGCCTGGTGTGCCGCCAGACTGGCCTCGACACGAACCGCTGCGTCGACCATGTCTCTCAGAGTGGCGTGACTGGCAGCTGTCACACCTGCTCGAATCTCCCCTCGGAGTCCAAGTTCAAACCTCTGACACTTGTCTTCCTCTGTACTCAAAAAAGTTGCCGCGAACCGAGAAAATCTCCCAAAAGTCAGCTCATAGTCCGCAACAAACATATCTCCCTGCTCCAGCCGCAGGAACTCTACCTCCCGTGCAGCATAAATGATCGCGGGTAGTACTGATCCAAGAATCTGGCACGGAAGACCTCCCAGGTAGTGGTGTGGACTGAACATCCTGACATCTCTAGACCATGCCACCACTGATAAGCACCGCCTTCCAGTAAGAAGGCCGCCAATGTCACCCGCTCGCCCGATGGGCAGTGCATCACCGTGAAAATCCTTTCCCACTTGGAAATCCATTCGTAGGCATCCTCGGGGTTTGATTCCCAACTGAAAGGAGTGGCTCCCAAACGCTGATCCCGTTCAATACTAGCGTATTCCATTTCTCTCTCTAGTTCTTCGTCAGTCCGTGCTTGTGGAATTCTCCTTGGAGGCATAACCAACTGTTAAGAGGCATAGATTAGATAACATTATCCTTAAACTTTAAAAGTACCTTGTACTGAATGCTATTCTAGCATGCTGACCACAACCTAGTGCTCTGATACCAAGTTGACAGGACCCGCCCCGATCCCCCGGGGACCACAAGGGGACGTGCCCTACTCTCGTCTGACACCTGAACCAACATTCAAAATTTAACCTTAAAAAGTTCAAATGCATAAATATCCGAAATAAAGTTATACATACAATCCGAATTCAAAAGATGCCAGACAAGGGATAAAGTCCAACATACAAATTCTGAGCACGACTCTAAGTTATCCTGCGGGTTAACCTACCCAACACGGGTTCAGGTGTGCAGTGTAGATCTATGCCTCAGCCTCAGGATCCTCTTCTACCTCTGTAGCACGCCCTGGAGGGGTCACGAAAACATTAAGGGTGAGTGGGCCGAAACTCAAAGTTTATAAAACAGTTTAATAATTAAAACATATGCTTTTACCCCTCCGTTTTCCAAACATGCATACATAGTATTTAAAACCATAAAATCATAGAGGATAACACAAGTCATATAATAAAACCATAAATATAACCATAGTCACTGCACTATACACTCCATTCCTGACATCCCAGATGTCCGAAGTCCCTGACGTCCAATAAGGTCACAGTCCCAAGGCTACGCGTACCACTTGGGGTCTCAATCCCAAGTCCAATCCCCGAACCCAGTTCGGGTACGGCATCCCAGAGGCCTAGCGTCCCAGACGTCCAATCATAGCAATCTTGCTCCTGAGTTATCCTACGGTCTGGTCCCTCCGTAGAATGACCCCTCGCAGGCAATGCGTCGTGACCACTCCGGGGTACCACATCCAGAGGAGACAGTATCACACGGGTGGATCTATACAGTGCAGTACCAAAGATAGTTATCGATATCCACATATATATATATATGTATATGTAAACTCCAAAACAATACTTAAATTCCACCAGACGGGTCTCAAGCCCAAACATCGTAAATCGTGCCATGACCATAATTTCAAGATAATCAAAACCATTACTTGATTCCAGCATGTATATATATATAAAAGTGAAAACGATTATGCATGCAAGGGTTTAATGAAATCGGGCCTACTCACGGTACAGTCCTGCTGCGAAACCGCGCGTACAACCTTGTCCCGGAACTACCGTACGATTCCTGTCAGTCCAATCACACACAAGGATCACTACAAGTCCTTAACATTTATCCAAGAAGTCTTAAACTGAAACCGGCTCGGGAAAACCGTCCAAACACGCTTCCCAAGACAACCGGCCATATTCTAACTAACATAACGATCCCCGATTAACTTGCTTATTAAACCCAAACTGTTCAAAACACTGAAATGATGAAAACTCTAGTTGACTGTGATCGGAGATGAGGCTTCACGCGCCCTCACGTGCTGCCCAAAGTGGTTGCGCGTGCAAGCCACGCGCCTGACACTGTAGCTACTGTGTCATCTCCTTCACCCGTTCATCTGTTAAACGGGTCTTCAACCCGCGACTCGACCCGGCCAATTAACCCTCAATTCCCACTCGATTTCCTTCGTTTTTTATCCTAACATCTTCCTTAACATGTTAATTTAAGGTCTGAGTCATCAATTGACATTAACAGTTCCTATATCAGCCTTTCGACCCGTGATCAACCAAATGGGTCGATCACCATAACTCACTGATTCCCATCTCATTTTCAAATTAACTTAATAGGGAGTTAACTAGGATTAATACGAACCACAATGCACAACCAATTGAACAAACACTCACCTGGAAGTCGTCGTCCTTAGCTCTGAAATTTCTCAGAGCCAGGGGCTTCTGTTCTTGGCCAATCAGTGCTTGATTCCCTTCGAACTCGATGTGGTTGAGTTCCAAATGGTCCCAGAAGACTAAAACAGTCCTTGATTTCGTCCAACAAGCCTCAAAATTTAAAAACCGATTTTCCCTCCAATTTCCAGAATTTCAGTTTTCTCTGATTTTTCTCTCTAACTCTCAGCCCTCACTTTAGCAGAATGACCCTCACTCCTAATTCAACTTAGTTAATCACACCGTGCCACCCAACAGCCTGTGGGAATCCTCCTGGTTCCTCTGAGAACTGCCTCCCGCAACGGTCCCAAAACCATTAAACAATGGTGCCTGTGCCTGTACCTTGCTTCAACCCACACCCCATTGCCTCAAAGGCCTTAAACAAATCCCTGGCCAGTCCACTAACCTGAATAAACAAAGGCTGGATCAGAACCACCAAGCACGGTGGTGCGGTCATGTTTCCCACGGCTGCAAACAGTAACCCGTGCAAAATTACCATTTTACCCCTCTGTTCAAAAATTACCAAAATGCTCTTCACTTTCCAGCCCCATAACTCAATCGTCCGACGTCCGTTTTCAGCTTGCCGCCTGTCTACGAACTCAGTGCATCAAGACCTACCCAACGGTCCTCGAATCATGTGAAATTCAGTTGTCAATCAAAAAGTCAACATTTTCCCCCTTATCGTCCAAATTACGGAAATGCCCTTGAACTTCCGAACGTCACAACTTCTTACCTGATCGTCGGAATTGGACGTGCCACCTGTCTATGGACTCGTGACGTCCCGAACTACGTCACGGTCATTGGTCAACGTCCGTTTGACCCACCAATAAAAAAGTCAACAATTTGGCCATACTATTCACAGGGGTAAAAACGTCATTCCATTCATTATTTTACAATTTTACCTTTCTCGAATTTCCGGGTCGTTACATGTGGTGTTAACCTTAATGCCTTAATCATGTCCAAAATCAGAGAGTTCATTGATTTAAAAGCTTTAAAAATCATATAGAATAAGTTCTAGTACTCTAAAGTTCATTAAAAACTATGACAAGTAGTTATGAGGTATATGTATATCAATTTAAATAAAGAACTTATAAATCACTCATTAAAGATATATATAAAGTTCTAAAGCTCACATAAGGTTCATATGATTCATACTCATCTTATGAATCCCTCATGAAAGATATATATAAAGTTCTAAAGCTCACATAAGGTTCATATGATTCATACTCATCTTAACATGCTCGCTTATGTACCAGTTTAACATGCATTATCTACAAGTCATAAACACTTAACCACAAAGTATTAACAAACGAATTCAAGTTGTAGTGATCATCTTTAAAGCCATAACATATTCATTTCCCTTCTTTAATATCATTAACAGGTTAAAGGACATCCTAAGACTCGTAAAAAAAAAACACTTAAGTTAAAACGAAAAAGACTCAAAGAAAGCATTAACTTTTTTTTTATTCTTTTTTAGTTAAATTTTTTTTTCATTAAATTTTTGTAAAACAATTTTATTACACAATTAAAATTGTAAATCATTCCCCACACTTAAAATTTTACATCGTCCTCAATGTAACCAAGTAAAAAGTAATCGAACATAGAATCAAAGTAAGGAAGGGGATTTACGAAAATTAAGTGAGAAAAAATATTAAATAAACAAAGTAAAAGAGAGTGAAGGGTTGAAAGGTAGCAAATATGTGTTGATGACTCCATCCCATTTCAGGAACACATTGGGTTTCCTCCCAACAAGCGCTTGAAGTTTAACGTCCATCCAGCCTAGACCAAGATGCAAGTTAGTTAGTTAGAGATGCACGTTTGTCAATAATGAAAGTTAGAGATGCAAGTTTAAGTTAAGGATGCAATTTGAGTTAAAGATGCAAGTTAGATTAAAGATGCAATGCAAGTTAAACTAAAGATGCAATTTAAGTTTAAAATGCAAGTTAAGTTGTGATGACAAGTAATGAAAAAAATGTAATATGATATAAACAAATGTGAACTAACATATATACAAGTAAGGAATAAAAAAGTATAAACAAGTTTAGAATGCACAAAGTAAAGTCACGGTAAAATCAAGCCAATGCACAAGTTCCAAGAGTGTCTAAACTAATGCAACACTTAGGTATATACATGAAGAATGATGTGAATTCATAAGAGATAAATTGTTAGAACATGCACAAGACATAAAAGTTATGTGACAATGCATGAAAGAATGACATGCACCTTTGCTCTGACTTCCCTAGATTCACTTAGTCTAGGGGGTTCGGGGATGAAATCTGAGCATCATGAAACCTTAAGGAGGTTATGCAATTTACAAATGCAACATGCAACAATACTTACACATTGGGGAAGTCAAGGATATATATGGTTCACATAGCTTCAAAGTTTAGATTGAGACTTCTATGTCCGTGTGGCCCAAGTAAATATCTTAGATTTATTCAACTTTTTGGGTAAGTTGAAAGGTGACCAGATTAGAAAGAATAAATATAAGAGGCAGGGAAAATTTTAAGACATCCCGAGGCTTAAACTCTATTGATGTCCTTTTCTTAGAGACAAAACCCGTTACGAGTACCGTCTCTTGTCCTAAACATCACTGATAGGTAGTTAATTAAACATTATTTTATATTATTTTATACCCTTTTATACTTGACTTTTAATATTAAAATAATAAAAAATTGGAGAAAATAATATATTTTGTGATAATTTTTGAAGAAATAAATAAAGTTTGGAATTTGAAGCATTTTGGCGAAAGAATCGTTCCGATCGGAATTATAACGAAGAAATTATGGACGAAATTCGGATTATTTATATAAATTAATTTTTAAAATTGAATTTTCAGAAGCCCAGCATCCCAATCCATTTGATCAGCCCAGAAAACCAGCCCTCAGCCTAGAAAACCATACCGAAATTCTAGCCCATACGCAAAACATAGCCCATGCCCGCGACCGTCTGGCTTCCAGCCTCAGAACATTTCGGTGCGCGCATGCCGAAGTCCTGTTTATAAATTCATTGCGCGCGTACTGACCTCCCCATTTCCAGCTCAGCGCACGGTTACTGAGTGCTCTGACTTCCTGTCAGCAGCTGTTCACCAACTCACTCACTTCCTATCAGCCAACTGTCACCGAAATGAGTGTCTGATTTTCAGCCACTCCCTGCCAATTTTCAGAAGCCCATTTCCTGCACAAACTACTCCAACTGCTCCACTATTCCAGCCATCTTTTCCCCTAAAATCAGCCCAAAATCATCATTGTTCACCATTATTCATCATTTCATTATTTTATTTTATTTTAATATTTTTATTTGAATATTTATGGCACTACCTCTATAAATAAGGAGGCCATTTCATGTAACAAGGGTCCCCTTTTGTTTATTTTTTCTCTCTTCTTTTAGCTCATCTTCTCTCTATTTCGTTCTTTATTTTTGGGACCATTTGTAACTTCTTATAGTTCTTCTTATTAATTAGTTTTCTTTTAATTCTTGTTTTTAATTTATGTCTTACATTTTGTTTCTTAATTTCATTTCTTCTTAACTTTGTTTTTGTGACCTTTTTTTGAGAGCTCTTAAGCACATTTGTATGCTTTCCTTAAGAAATACTTAGGCCGAATATTTCTGAAATAATTCTATAGTTTAAAGTCCACATTCTTATGTTTATTCCTCCATCTTCATAAAATTCCTTCTACTGTTCAGAGAATTTTATGGATAACATTTCATTGCTTCCATCCACTTTCGGAATCACAAGCTGTTCTTAGGTTCCGAAAGTGTAACTTTTCTCCATTTTCTTAAACTCTAGTTATTTTTCCGGTTTTATTTATATTTCAATATATGTGTTGGTATTTTCTTTCTAACATTTGTAAATGTGAATACAATCTCCTTGTGTTTTACTTTTTGAATTTCATTTACATCATATGTTTTAGCGCTTAACCTTCAATTTAACGCTAAGTGTTTATGACCGTTGTTCGGTGCACTTAGAATAGGGTTGAGGAGATTTAAATGTTTGATGCACATTGAAATCAATAACGTAAGGTGAATCGTATTATAAGTGTTTATGACGGCTATTCGGTGCATTTATAATATTAAAAAATGTATGCATGTAATTAAGATGATGAATGTAGAATTTTGGAATTGGTTCAATATGAGAAAAATGTTAGAGTGTTGGTAAAAATATATGTTTGAAGAAAGTTCACTTGTGCAAAGGTTAAAGTAGAAGTAGAATTAAATTCTTAATTGTTTTTACTTGTTTTCTTTATTTTATGATTGCAATCTTTACAAACTCCCCATTTAATTCTTTATTTTTTAATTCTTTATTCTTTAATTCTTTAATTCATTTATGATTTTATTCTTTGATTATTCATTATTCTTTCTCACTAACATATTATTAATGTTTCCTAATTTCCCCAGTTAAGAATGATCCTTATCTACCAATGCTACATCTACACAAAAAGGGTTTAAATTGCATAATACTCAAATTACGTGTTTAGTTTAATGCGTAGTTTGGGCGTTATCAATCACCCTTGAAATTTTTTTACTCCAGATGAACTACGATAACGCAAGTGTTAACAATCACCGCTCTCAACCACATGGTTTTTTAGGTCCATGAAGGGTTTAAGTGAGAGTTAACAAACGAGACTTCATGTATTCCATTAAAGATCAAAATCTAAGCTCTGAAACACAAGTGATCAACATATAACCGAGACTAGTTTATGAAAAACAAACACTTATGGACAAATATAAACAAGTATAATATGTCAATTTACATATAAACAATTTATACAAGTATGACCAATTTACAAATGAACAATTTATTCACAAGTATGGTTTTATGCACAAGTAATGATATTCACAAAAAAAATATTTACACTAACACAATAAAATATGCACAAGACTTATTCACAAGTATATATTTACACTAACATAAAGCTAAGAAAAAAAAATTTACAAATTAATTTTTTTTTAATTATGAAATGACAACTAAACTTGAAAAGAGATTTTTTTTTTGAATTTTTTTTATAAGTAATGGCAAAAAGTAAAGATAAATTAATTTTTTATTTTCGAATTTTTTTTTATTTTATAATTTACAAAAACGAATTGAAATAAATCAAAATGAATAAAATAAATAAATAAAATGAGAACAAGTAGAATATGAGCATTATGCATAAATATGAACAAGTGTAAACAAGTAAGAACATGTATTTACAATTATAAATAAATAAAATGTAAACAAGTATGTACAATCATAACCAACTAACATTATCAACAAGTATGTATGGACAAGTATATATGACCACTATGAAACTAGTATAAATTATGAACAATTATGAACAAGTGTGAACAATTATAAAATGACAAGTATAAAAGTAAAAGTTATGAATAAGCATAAAAATAAATGTTATGAACAAGTATAAATATTACGAACAAGTATCAAAATAAGAAATAAATAAAAAATTTAGACGAGTATAATATGAACATGTATAAAGATAAACATTATGAACAAGTATAATATGTACGTGTATAAAAATAAAAATAAACAAATAAAATATTAACAACTATAATATGAACAATTAATAATATAAACAAGTACAAAAATTATAAACAAGTATATTAATAAAAATATTATACAAGTATAGTATGAACATGTATAAAGATAAACATTATGAACAAGTATGATATGTACATGTTATACATACTAACACATTAAAAATGATTTTCAATTTCCCGAGTGCCAAAAATTGATAACGCTCGAATTACGTATTTAAATAAACACGTAATTCGAGTATTTATGCAATTTAAACCATTTTTGTGTAGATGTAGTATTGGTAAATAGGGATCGTTCTTAATTGGGGAAATTAAGGAACATTAATAATGTGTTAGTGAAAAACAATAATAACTAATCAAAGAATAAAATAATAAATGAATTAATGAATAAAAGAATAAAGAATAAATGAATCAATCAATAAATGAATTAATGAATAAATAAATCAAAGATTAAATGAATTAAAGAATTAAAAAAAAAAATTAAAGAATAAAAGAATGAAATGGTGAGTTTTGAACAAAGTATAACCGAAACTACGTTTTTAACCAAACTAAGAATTAAAATGCAAATACTCATGGTAATTAGAACTTACAAACCATAGATTAGTTTTATAGACAAAATCGACACTTTTACGTAAGTAAATTCAAATTAACAATGACATTATTTAAACTACTTCTAAAATAGACTTCCTTCAAACACAATTTTTACCAACACTTTACATTTTGCTCATATTGCACCAATCATGAAATCCTACCTTCATCATCTCAAGTACATGCATACGTTTTTCATTTTATAAATGCATCAACTATTAATGTGCGTTAAACATTAATATGCATCAAACACTTATAATATGATTCATCTTAAGTTTGTGATTAAATGGGCTGATAGTGATCAACATTTAATTTCTTCAATCCTATTCTAAGTGCACCGACAATGGATAAAACACAAAGCATCAAATTGAAGTATAACGTACTAAAAATTATGAAAAAAAATGAAATTTTGAAAGTAAAACACATGGAGATTGTATTCATATTCTCAAATATTTAGAAGACATAAAATCGTATCTAAAAGAGAAGTCAAAGAAGTTAAAAGGAAAATCTAAGAACAACAATTAAAAGAAAACATAAGAAGAATTTTTCTAAAAAGTTACAAATGGTCTCCAAAAATGAATATTGAAAGAGAGAAAAATGAACTAAACATGGAACTATAAAAGAGAGAAAAAATGACTAAAAAGGGAATAAAAGAGAAGCAAAAAGGGGACCCCTCAATAATCAAATGTCCTCCCTATTTATAGACAGCGTGCCAAAAGCTAAAATAATAAAATACAAAATTAAATATAAAGTAACGATAAAAAAATGAGGAAATGATGAAAAAAAGCACATTAATAGGGATGATTTGTGCCGGAAAATCAAGCAAAATGTGGCAGGTGGAGTTGGCAGCAGGCCGCAACATGGGAGGAGTGGCTTCGGCGTGGCTCGACTGACAAGTCGTAGGTAGATTCGGCGGTTCAGGCGGGTCAGCGCAGAGCAAGTTCGGCATCCAGCTACAGGAAGACGTGGGCAAGCAGGTGCGTTAGGCGCTGACAAGGCATGGAGTGTTCCGCGCATGCACGCCGAATTTGCAAAGGCGCATTCAGTTAACGCCTGTCGAAGGCTTTTACTTGGCAGAGGAGCTTCACGAGCCACGAACCAAGGGTTTTGGGCTCGGTTCGTTGGGCTTTGGGCCAGATTTGCGGGCTAGGCTACTAGGCTGCAGAAACTAAGGATTTGGGCCTGATTTCTGGGCTACAAATAAATATGAATTTGGGCTGGATTTAGTAGCTTTCCACCGAATTTCGTTCATAATTTCTTCGTTGTAATTCCGACTGGGACGATTCTTTTGTCAAAATGCTCAGTATTCCAAGCTTTATTTATTTCTGTAAATTTCCCACAAAATATATTATTTTCTCTTATTTTTTTTTTTAATATTAAAAGATAAGCGTAAAGGGTATAAAACGATATAAAATAATGGTCAATCAAAGACCTATCACCGTTATGGCAAGACATGAGAGTCATGACTCTTCATGCTAGATAAAGTGACACTGTTAGTGCTAACATTTCAGGATATATTATTGGCATACCCATCGGGAAACTTCACACCTTGCAATCACTTTAGGAATTTTCTCTTATTTACTAGGGTAAATGTATAACTTGGATGAGTCATGACGTATTTTCCGTTGACGACCTTTAGCCACAAATTAGGGCGAATCCCTATTTCTTGCATACCTAGCCGAGTCTTTTTGTGTCTTTTCACTTGCCTTCAATGGGTAAATTAGTTCCCATAACACTCTCAACAATATTCTTCTCGATGTGCATAGGATCTACTATGTGTCTGATTTTCAATTTCGATCAATATGGCAACCTGAAGAATATGCTTTTTTTTTTTTAATCCAATTTTCCTATTCAGCGGGTTTCAGACCTCATGTGATGAAGGCATATATACTGTTCAATTTAGCCAGTCATCAGTGATCCCTGGGCAAAAATATTTTTGAACCTAAGTACCATACCATCGATGCATGCCAAAATGATATTGTTTCTAGACCACATGTAGAACACGCAAGATAACCCTTGGTGCTCCACCCTGCCAACATGCGGTAAGCTAGAAAATCGTTAATTGACTACATTACTGCTGCTCGTAGAGTGAACATTTGCTTACTAAATTTGTCGTACGTCCATACACCATTTTTCCACAGATCTACGAGCTCATTAATTAATGGCCGCAAATAAATATCGATGCAATTACTTGGGGATATAAGGCCTGGTATCAAAGTACCGAGGATTGTGAACTCTTTCTTCATGCATCTCCAAAGAGGTAGGTTATACGGAACGATAACCACTGGCCATGTACTATATGAATTTTCAAAACTCCCGAATGGATTAAAACCATCAGTAGCAAGCCCTAATCTAACATTTTTTTAGCTCCACGGTGAAATCAGGATACATCTTATCGAATTCCTTTTGAATCCTCTCTATCAGCCGGATGCCTCAATGTATCATCATCAATGCGCTCATCTTTGTGCCACCTCATATCCCACGCCGTGTGAGACGACACGTAGAATCGTTGTAGCATTGGTTTCAGTGAAAAATAACATAGCACCTTGTTAGGAATCTTGTTTTTTTGAAACCTAGACTCATTACACACGAGACATTTATCAAGCTACTCGAATTCACCGTAAAATAATGCACAATTATTCTCGCATGCGTGAATTTTAACATACCCTAAACTGAGATCCTTCAACAACTTCTTTGAGTTATTATGATCATTTAGGAGACTATTTTCTTCCGGGACCATTCGAATGATGATGTCCATCATGTGATGAAAATGCTTGTTCGTTTGATTATACTCAACTTTCATGTGCATCAACTCCACAACTGCCCCTAGAATCAAAAAATTCTTACAACCCGAGTACAATTCACGCTGAGCTTCTTTCAACAATCTCTTATAATGGAGTTCAGAATCGTCGGGTTGAAACTTGGGTGCTTCACCATCCATATCATCAGATGCGGGAGAAAAAATATCTGTTACTATCTCAATGACTTGATCATTATCACATCGCTCATCCAAAGTACTTTCTTCCCAATGAGGCCTAAGAACCAAAGATTAGTGTAGTTGTGTACGATCCCATTTTGATTCAAATGATATTGAACCTCATTCAATGGTATCCAACTACAGTTATTACATTTACGCACAGACAAACTATACATATTTCCTCAATGCTATGATTACGTGAAAACTCAATGAAGCTGTCGATCCCATCTATATACTGATCCACAGATCTAACAAACAATGGCATCCATCTTCTGTCCATTATACCCGTTGGCACAAAATATAGTCAATGTAAGTAATTGGGTTAACATTGTAGCCTAATAACCTGACAAGTGAATATCAAAAGCCGCTCGTCTCCTTATTACTTCGGTTTTCTGGCCCTATCCCATTCGAGAGTGCATACTCTGTTCTGTTCGGTTTGTAATCTATGAGCCAAAGTTCCAATCAGTGAAAAATTCGGCAGCATCTCCTTACAGTTCCCCAAATGCGTGACCTAGATATTACAAAGAAATATCTAGTACGCATTCGGAGAACATTTTAGGATGCAAACAAATCGAATTTTCCACAACTGAAACCTGACCTCGTATGTAACAACCCGTCCCAAATTTCTAGATTAGATTAGTGACTAATCAGGATTAGTGAGGCTAATCGGTGATTAGTTAGGCGAAATCGGACGAACGATGCGATATGACCGTTGGTAAAATGTTGACTTTTCATTTGGGCTGTCAAATGGACTTTGACCGATGACCGTGACGTAGTTTGTGACGTCACGAGTTCATAGACAGGTGGCACGTTCAAGTCCGACGTTCGAGGAGGAAGTTGTGACGTTCGGAAGTTTAGTGGCATTTTAGTAATTTTGGTTAAAAAGGGGCAAATGTTGAATTTTTGACCGGGATGTCCGAAGGCCAAGGGCCGAGGACTATTACGTAGATCGGGATAATACGAATCCATAGACAGGCGGCACGTCGAATTTGGACGTTCGACGACGAAGTTACGGTTCACGGAAGTTCAAGTGCACTATTGCACGAATTACGAGACGAGTTCACTTTTGTACTCTAGTGGGCCCAGATATTTGTCCTGATGCCCAATGGATGAGTGACAAGTGTCACCCATCCAATGGACACCATATTTCCTTCATGCACCGTGCAAACCATTTCATTTTCTCATTTCAAACACACACACCCCTTTTACCCGATCTCACTTTCTCACCCAAACCATTCACCCAAAACCCATCCAACCTTCGACCTATGATCAGCTGGGAGGACCAGGGAGTGAGGGAAGACAGGAGGACGTGGTGGCCGGCCCAGGAAGGCGCCGCCATGGGCGGTGGAGCCAGGAACCCGTGCGGGTGCACGGTAAGGCCCAAATTCCCTTTTTAATTGATTTTGATGTTATGGTTGCTTTTGGACGATTAGGATGAGTTGGTTAGGTTGCTAGGATAGTTTTAGGAAGGTTTTGGTGGTGGTTGACGGCTTAGAAGTCGTGGGGAAGGAAATGGGAAAATAGGACCGTGAGGTCCATTTCGAAACATGGCTTTCAGGTGGCTTTTTCTTAGTTTTAGGGATTGGGTTAGATAGGAAATGAAGAAATAGGAATTTAGGGATTAAAATGGGACCAAACGGACCGAAAAAGAAGAAGGAGGAGCGCTGAACCGGTCACGCCAGTTCAGCACAGTGACCGGTCCAAGAAAACCAGGAAAAACCGGTTTTCCAAGGTTGATGATGATGAATAGTAACCTGGCCCTTCTAGGAGCGCGTGCGGGCGCGTGGGCCATAATCTAGGGAAGTGTTCAACATATGAAATCTTCTATTCGATGTAACGAACATTTTGGGACTGGTTTCGTATCAATTGGACATCGTTTTGATAGTTTTCGGGGTGTCTGAAGGTTTAGGGTCGGTTTAAAAATAGTTAAAAGTTCGGGAAAATTACGAGGCTTTAATGGGAGGTTAATTAAGTAGTTATTAACCTTCTATTAAAATTTGGACAGGTTCGGGAGTCCCGGTGACGGTGATTGGCTCGGGGAGCCGTATGACACGCAAATCGAGGCGGTAGCTCGGACGATCTGTGAGTAGACCTTGTTTTCTAAATTGGTGCATGCATAAATGTTTATTATATGTTTTATTACATGTTTGATGATGCAATGGGTGCATTTTTATGTGGTTACGTATAAGCACGTGTTTCGAGGTTTCGACTTTATACGGTGCTTATACGGGTATGTATTTCTTTATTGGTCTAAATGAACTGGTTTTGGATTTCTAAAAGGATAAACTCGTGTATGAGACCCATTTGGTTTTGTCTCGGGCATATGGCCTCAGATTTCGGGCACGGTGCCCAGCTGATGTCCTATGTTCGGGCACGAGACCCAGGTTACTTTACGGTTTTGATTTCAGGTCAGGGAACCTTAAATGGATTTCCAGGTTCATGACGGTTTATGAGAACTGGCATGAACCCTTGTTATGGTATCGTGGTTCATGATAGTTTATGGGAACCGGCATGAACCCTTGTTGGTCATTATGGTACATGACGGTTTATGGGAACCGGCATGAACCCTGGTTATGTTATTATGGTACATGACGGTTTATGGTTCCGGTTTATGGGAACCAGCATGAACCCTGGTTATGTTATTATGGTACATGACGGTTTATGGGAACCAGTCATGGAGGATGTTGTCGATATGTATATGAATATAATGGATATTATGGATCATGACGGTTCAGGGGAACCGAGCATGAATGTTTATGTTATGTATATATATGTTCATCTACCTTCCTTTACTTGTTCTATTATCTCCTCCGGGGAGGGTCCTTGGCCTGGGTGGACCCCGGAGTAGTCACGGAGCACTAACTGAGTGGGAGTCGCCCCAGTTGGGTTCCTTACTGTTAGGAAGGCTATGATTACTATTACCTCGGTAGGGTTAGTGGACTGCGGACATTGATCTTGACTTTGAGAAGACTCGGATTGAGACCAGGGTAGCACGCGCGTAGCTTTGAAAACCGTGACTGGATTGGTTGTGTGAATTATATGTATATATGATGTATGCTATATGAGATATATGATATGATGTATGATGTGCGTTTACACAGGTTTTGGGCAGTGGCCCGTATGATCGTTTTCATTATGGTTCTTTCAATCTTGGTTTTGGGCTTAGTTCCCGCATATGATTTCTGGATAAATGGTTTTCGAATGCATGCATGCTTTTTAGTGAAGGGTACAAATGTCTTCTCGTTAAAATGTTTTTATAAACTCTTGGTTTTGTCCACTCACAGTTTTTAATGTTTTGACTACCCTTCAGGTTGACATCGGATGTGGACTGTAGCAGAGACCGAGATATCACATACCTTCTCCGGATCCTGGCGTACTCTGATAGCCCGGGAGGGCAAAGGTCGGAAATATCCCTTGTCTGACACTTCGTGTCAGACGGGAGCAGGGTCATCCCGCGTTAATCCCAGAGGGATTGGGATGGGTCCTGTCATCGTAGACTACAAACTATACAACACATAGTTGCACACCCCCAAACTGTCCAAATAAATGGACTATTCAAGAGTCAGTTAATTAATTTGATTCACTAACTCTCAAACGGATTTAAGATTGTTCCTGAAATTTAATTATATGAAATTAATCAACCTGATTAACTTCCCATAAAATATTATGAAATATAAACACATTTCACACCATCGAAATATATGAAAAAAAAGCTTACCAACAAATTTCTATTTTCCTAATTTCCTAACATATTTTCTAATTTCTTAATTTCTAACCTATTTTTTAGTTTCCTAATTTCCTAACATATTTTATATTTTCCTATTTTCCTAATTTTCTAATTTCCTAACATATTTTCTAATTTCTTAATTTTGTAATTTCCTAACATATTTTATAATTTTCTAATACCCTATAACAATTTATATTTCTAATTCATAACATAATTTCGTTGAAAAAACAAATCATAACATACTTTCTATTTTCATCTTTTCTTAATAAACCTTCTAATTTCCTACACTATCTATACACAAATAATCAACACTTTCAACATATTTATCAAAATAAAAAACAAAAATAAAGCAATATCAAAATCTCCAAAATTAAATATATACCTTTGACAGGACCCGTCCCCGAAGGACATAGATAACCGTGCCCGGTCCTGCTACCGTCTGACAAGTCAACTGAAGTTCCGAAATTACCCTCAGCACTTGTCAAACAAGGGATAACCCCACCTGTGCCCACTCATGCCTCCACCTCCCGACCAGCCTCGATCATCGCGCCACGATCTGGAGGGTCAATAAAACAGAAAAGGTGTGAGTGGACAAAATAAACTTTTAGAAATACATTTATCAAAATACATTCTTACCCTCCAGTTTCACAAACATGGATGCATATCAGAAATCATGAGTAAAGTATATTTGGGCATAAATGTTTATAAATCACAAATCTCAATAAAAGCACGGGACTCATTTCCATATCCAATATCATATAGTCACGTTATCCCTGCAACGAGTGAAAATAATAGGCTCAAGGACCGCTCAAAATTTGAGCATCCATCGCTGTGAACACATCACCAGCCGACGATATCTGTCGCTGTGAACACATCACCAGCCGATAATCCAGATCGTCGTGAACACATCACCGACCGATCTCCATATAATCCAGCACATCTGATCTAAGTCGAACCTCCCTCGGTTGCACGACAACAGACCGTGCTACGGGACCTCTCCGGGCGAACACATCCCATCCCGGAGGCGAGCGTTATCTCTAGGGTTCATTTTGGGGAAACACATTCCCAATCGGAAGCCCTAATATCCAGGGTGCACTCTGGGGGAAACATATATGCATGCATTCTGGGTAGAAAACAAAAGTCCACTCACACATCGTCCATATCGCTCGCTTTCCGAGCTGCACGTTTTTCCGTAATTTTCGACACTTTCCAGGAATTCCAAGTCATATCCAAAATCATTATTCAGGGTCACTAATGACTTAATTAACATCATATTAATTTCCCATAATTTTTCGGGAATTAATTACGAATTAAAAATGTCATAGAAACCTTCGGACCCTCGAAACAATATCGAAACGGTGTCCGATTGACTCGAAATCCATGCCAAAATGTTTGTTACATTAAAAGGGACAACTCACCTCGAGATAAGCCGCCACGTGCCCTTACGCGCCACCGTGAGCGGTTGCGCGTGGGTGCAACACACCTGCTACAGTGCAGGGCACTGTTCATCTTCTTGACCCAGTTGTCTGATAAACGGGTCTTGCAACCCGAGATGCAACCCGTTCAGAACTCCATCAATTCTGCATAAAGTTCTGTGGAATCAATTACATCAATAGTTGGCTTAAATTAATCCAACTTAATACAAACTTTCGAAGGATGTTCATCGTCTGAGTTCATCAAATCATCATTCAATCCTTCAATTAATTAGTCAGACAACATCGTAGCCTCATTTTAAGATGATGTTGAATTCAATTTTGAAAGCTTTTACCTCCAATCACCTGAACTCCGCCACAGTATTTCCAAACTGTCGCGGGTACAGTTCTTGATCAATTCTTGATCAATTCCATTCGATTTTGATACGGTCTTAATCAGAAGGGTTCCAGGAAGCTCACACGATTCTCAATTGTAGTCATCGCGGCCTCTAATTTGGAATTCGAATTTTTGAAACATTTGAATTCCACGGGTTTGGGTTCGGGTTTGTTTCCACGGTTTCAGATTCTCATCCCTCTCTCCTTCTCTGTTCTTCCTCTGAAATTTTCTCTTTATTCCTCTCATAGATCGATCAGACAGAGAGATTGAGGTCTGCGGGTTTGAGCATACTCTGTTTTTCTTCACAAATACACACACACACACACACACACGATTTGTTTCTCAATTTTAAACCTCTCCACCGCCCAATTATGCACGGTCACAAGCGACTAATCCACATTCTGCCAGTGATAGATGTCACTCAAGGGGCTAACTGACTCACCAAATTGGCTGACTAATCCAACACTGCGTCAATTTACCATTCTGCCCTTCCTTTGCAAAATTACCAAATTGCCCTTCACTTTCTCACGCCCGTAACTTTTTCATCCGAACTCCGATTGACGCATGCCGCCTGTCTACGGATTCAGCGTCTCGAGACCTATCCAACGGTACTTCTGGAAAGTCCAAAAAGTGTTCCGATCAAAAAGTCAACTTTCAGCCCTTATAACCAGGGGCAAAATCGTCATTTTCTTCCAATTTTCCAAATTTTCCTTTTTCGAATTTGCGGGTCGTTACACCTTTGTATTGATTGAAGATGGTGTGATGAGAAGATGAATTAATATGCTTGGTGGAGAATTAATATTAGGGAATTTAAGATTTGAGAGAGAGAGAGAGAGAGAAAGATAGTGAGAGAGATAGAGAGAGAGAGAGAGAGAGGTAATGTAAAAAATATTGGTGCCAAAAAGTTTACTTCCCGCCAAATAACATTCCCGATGAATACCTCCGTCAAGTAATTTTGGTCAACGTTTTACGCTATCCAACGAGGAAAAACTATAAAATTCATCGGGCTTTGTTCTGTTACCCGATGAGCTTGATTTTGTCATCGAGTAACACTGAAACTTTTAGTGTGCAAATGACAGGACCTACCCCGATTATCGCCTCGATAATCGGGAAGCATCCTACTCCCGTCTAACAATCGAATCCAAAAGACCGGAAAACTAATTAATATTACAACACACCCATTGTCAGACCAGGGAGATTAAACAATTACATCCGACTGGACGTCAAGTCCACAGTTTCACAGAGCATAATATTACAAAACAGGTTAAAGAACAAATCTTACTCTGTGAACTAACTACTCCGCAACGGAAAACTTTATGCCTCCGCCTCTGCCTCGGCGCTTGCCCCCGCGCTTGTACCACGACCTGGAGGGAATTTAAAACAACAAAGTGTGAGTGGACCGAAACATAAGTTTTACGGAAAGCAGTTTTTTCCGAAATCGGGTTCGCCCTCCAGTTTTGTAACACGCATGCATAACCGAATATTCAGAAATCACGTAAAAAAACTCTTTTTCCGGAAACACATGAAAAACGTTACAAAGGATCGTCATAACTCATGTAAAACCATTTAATATTATCAGATTCCAGAAACCGTCATTTTGAAACATTATTTGCACAAATCAAGTAAAACGTAAATCAATAATCACGATTATGCCGTTGGATCCATCCGAGTCTTTAAACTCAACATTAGGCCTTCCCGGGATATCAACGAGTCTTTAAACTCAAAACATGATTAATAGGCCTCAGGGGTATCATAATAATCGAGTCTTTAAACTCACGAGTCTTTAAACTCAATTTTCGGGTCTTTAAACCCAATTTTCGGGCCCGCCCCCGTCATTAAATAACCGGGTCTTTAAACCCAAAACCGGATCCAACAATCCACTGGGTCTTTAAACCCAAAACCGTGTTTAAGCACAATAAACCAGGATTCATCACCAACCTTTTTCCAACATCATTCCGAAAACATATCACATCATAATAGGACTCAGGTCCGAATTCACATGCAAATTCCAACACATGCAATTTCCGAAAAAAAATCACTTCACAATATGATCAAACATCATAAATCCGAAAACATGCATATTCATATCCAGATACTTCATCAAAATCATCACGCATGCATAAGAAAAAACCATAATCTCGAAATGCGTGAAATACGATAAATATCTCGAAAAACGTGGAAACATGTAAAATCGATATATCATATCACCATCATAAAATCATAGATAAAACCATGAGATAAATAAGCAAAATAGTCATGCATGCCCAATTTAGAAATCAAAAGGTCCACTCACAGTTTTAGGACGCGTCAATCGCGTCCCGCGCGCTCCTCCGTAGCTTCGGAAGTGTCCGGGCCTGTAAAAATGTACAAGAAGGGTTACAAACATCCTCAAATAGCTCGTTCAATTTTTCCCTAATTTCCCGGATTTTTTGGCGAAGTAAACCTTAAGGACCTAAACTTCCGGGCTCCCGAGATTATCCTGAACGACTCCCGAACAACTCGAATCCTAAAGGGAAAATGTTAATTAGATTGAAAGGGACAATTCCCATGTTGACCGTGATCGGAGATGACATCGCACGCGCCGTCACGCGCCGGCCAAAGTGGCTGCGCGTGAAGGCCACGCGCCAAGCTACAGTGTCATCGTTCTTACCCGGATAGACTGATAAACGGGTCTGTTACCCGCGACTCAACCCGGCCAGTTCAAGCTCAATTCTCAATCAATTCCTCTCGTTTTCAATCCTATCACCTTCTCTAATCCATTAATTTTAGGTCCATATTGATGATTAACCTCGACTGACACCAAATCGACCCAACTCAAGCTCGAACAGTCGAACAAGTCGACTTCTGGAACTCACCCTACACGGTTCCATTTCCAAATTAATTTCACCAGTAGCTTAAGGGGACCTATACGAACACAATAGCACAAACAATTGAACTCGTCGTTACCTGGAAGTCGTCGTCCTCAAGCTCGAAAATTCTCAGAACCAGGGAGCTCAGTTCTTGGCCAATTCGTGAGTGTCGTCCTTCGAAATCGATGTGGTTGGTTTCCTTTTGCTCCCAGAAGACTAGAACGTCCCTTAGTTTAGCTCGAATGTCCTCACAATTTGATCTTCAATTTTTCCCTCTACTGGTTTTTCCTTCCAACTGGAACTTGGGTTCCTGGGCAAAACGGGCTCCAATCTCAACAACTCTAGCACTGTCGAGTTTCTGTCACTCCCAGAAGTCTCCCTATGTGTTTAGTTTTCCCTCAAAGCCCGTAGGAATTGAACTCTGAGTTTCCCCCCAAAAACCCGAAACTGTTTTCTCACCGTCTCTCTCAACCTCAGCCCACACCCGATGCACCAAATGACCCAAACGAAACCTCTACTCACTCTCTTACACGGTTGATCGATCAATGTGGCCAACAACTCGTGGGAGACCAACTGGGGTCTCTGAAAATGGTTTCCCGCACGCACAGAGACCACGGCCATTTTAAAATCCAGCCTGTGCACTAAGCTCAGTTCAGTCTCCCATGGGTGCCTCCACTGCCTCAATTCTCATAAACAAATCGTCTGATCCATCCACTACCACCCTAAACAATTTGCACGCGCAAAACACCACGGCATGGCCGTGTGCTCTGTTTTTCACGGTGGTGCTACTGTAACCGCCGTGAAATGACCAATATGCCCCTCTGTGCAATAATTACCAAATTGCCCTCCAACTTCCGTGACCCGTATCTCGGTCATCCGACGTCCGTTTCACGCGTGCCGCCTGTCGTTGTACTCAGGGCGTCGAGACGAACATAACGGTCTTCGAGTCAAATGAGTATCAATTGTCAAACAAAAAGTCAACTTTTTCCCTTTATAACGTCCAATTTACGATAATGCCCCTGAACTTCCGAACCTCATAACTTCCACCCTGTTCGTCCGATCTCCAAGGGGATAATTTCAGGAATACCCGATCTCCGACCGCAAACTCAAGATCTCGAATCCGATGGTCCACGTAGCTCTTTTGTCTGTCTTGGGCTGCCTTGAGCCGATCCCTGATGAGTTTGACCTTCTCGGTCGTCAGTTCCACCAATTCGGATTTAGTCAGCTTCCTTTCACCCACGTCCGTCCAACACAACGGGGTTCTGCACTGCCGTCCGTACAAGGCTTCGTACGGAGCCATCCCAATGCTCGCCTGATAGCTGTTGTTGTAGGAAAATTCCATCAAGGCTAGGTGTGACTCCCAAGTGTCCTGAAATTGCAAAACGCAAGCTGCATCATATCCTCCAAAGTCTGGATGGTCCGCTTAGACTGGCCGTCAGTCTGAGGATGAAATGCAGTACTGAAACGAAGTTTCGTCCCAAATGCTTCCTGCAGACTATGCCAAAATCGAGAAGTAAACCTCGGGTCTCGGTCAGAAACTATTGATTCCGGAGTACCGTGCAAACTGATGATCTCATCAATAAACAACTGGGCCAACTGTGTCATCCTGAAGTTCTCTCGCACTGGCAAGAAATGAGCTGATTTTGTAAGCCTGTCCACAATCACCCAAACTCCATCGTGACCTCTGGGTGTCCTAGGAAGTCCAAACACGAAATCCATCGTTAAGTGATCCCATTTCCATTCCGGGATAGGTAGGGGTTGCAAGGCTCCATAAGGTCGTTGTCTCTCAGCCTTCACTTGCTGGCAAATCAGACACCTGCTGACAAACTCGGCAATCTCCCGTTTCATTCCCGGCCACCAGTAGTGCTCTCACAAGGTACGATACATCTTGGTCCCACCAGGATGCATCGCGTAGGTCGAACTATGAGCTTCGTCCAAGATCTCCTTCTTCAGTGCCTCAACGTCGGGCACACACAACCGTCCTTCTTTTAACAAAGCTCCATCCTCCCTAACTGTGAAATCTAGCCGCTCACCGGCTTCCACTTCAATCTGAAGTACACATGAGACAGGATCTTGAGATTGAGCCTCAACGATCCGATCGATCAGAAGTGGTCTCACATGAAAGCTAGCCAGTAAAACACCTTGGCCATCCAAGCCCAAATCAATGCTAGTCTTACGGAGTTCAACCAAAAGTGGCAAATGAACAGTCCGTAGATGTGCTACAGAATGCGTTGACTTCCGGCTTAGAGCATCAGCCACCACATTGGCTTTTCCCGGGTGGTACTCAATCGTGCAATCATAGTCCTTAATTAGCTCTAGCCACCGTCGTTACCTCACATTTAACTCTTTCTGAGTGAACAAGTACTTCAGGCTTTTGTGATCCGTGAACATTCTGCAAGTCGCACCATACATGTGATGTCTCCAGATTTTTAACGCATGCACGACAGCAGCTAACTCCAAGTCATGCGTCGGATAATTGCGCTCATGCGGTTTCAACTGGCGCGAAGCATAGGCGATCACTTTCCCATGCTGCATTAGTACACATCCCAAACCCTGTAAGGATGCATCACTGTACACCTCAAATTCCCCACTATCGTCTGGAAGGGTCAGTATGGGAGCAGATGTCAACCTTTCCTTTAGCTCCCGAAAACTACGCTCACAATCGTCATCCCACTCAAACTTGACTCCCTTCCGCGTCAGTCGCGTCAATGGGGCAGCAATGGTAGAGAAACCCTCTACAAACCTCCTGTAGTAACCAGCCAAACCCAAGAAACTTCTGACTTCAGTGACGGTCCTCGGTTGTTCCCACTTCGCCACTGCCTCAATTTTCTGAGAATCCACACTGATCCCGTCAGTTGAGATCATATGCCCCAAGAAACTCACGCTCGTCAACCAAAACTGACATTTGCTGAGCTTCGCGTACAACTGGTTTTCCCTCAAGGTACCCAACACCATCCTTAAGTGCTCCTCGTGCGCTTCCGTACTCCTCGAGTAGACTAGGATATCGTCAATAAACACGATGTCAAAACGATCCAAGTAAGGCTGTAACAATCGGTTCATCAAATCCATAAACGCTGCGGGTGCGTTGGTCAAACCAAACGGCATCACAAGGAACTCATAATGACCATATCGGGTCCTAAAGGCTGTCTTGGGTACATCCTCACCCTTAACCCGTAACTGATGATACCCAGAATGTAGATCAATTTTGGAAAGTACTGCGCTTCCTCGCAGTTGATCAAACAAATCATCGATCCGAGGCAACGGGTATTTGTTCCTGACTGTTACTTTATTCAGTTGCCTATAATCGATGCAGAGTCTCAAACTCCCATCCTTTTTCTTCACAAATAACACCGGGGCTCCCCAGGGGGATACACTCGGTCGAATAAACCCCATCTCAAGTAATTCTTGTAACTGCGCCTTCAGTTCTTTCAACTCAGCTGGCGCCATACGATACGGAGTCTGAGAGATAGGTTGCGTACCTGGAACCAGATCAATAGTGAACTCAACATCTCGATGCGGTGGCAATCCCGGTAGATCCTCCGGAAAGACATCCGGGAACTCCCGTACTATCGGTATATCCTCCACCCTCAATGGTGCAGCTCGTGAATCCATCACTTGAGCTAAGTATCCCTGGCACCCTTTCCTCAACAACTTACTTGCCTTCAGGGCTGAAATCACTCCGACAGGAGTTGCTCGTTGTATTCCCTGAAAGGTGGTTTCCGGTAACCCCGGGCTCCGAAAAGTAACTTTCTTATCGACACATTCGATAGAAGCATGATGGAGTGTCAACCAGTCCATCCCTAATATGACATCAAAGTCGTGCAAGTCCAAGAGTATCAAATCTGCCATCAGACCCACATCACCTACCATTACGGACACTCCCGCAACACTTGATTTACCACAAATACATCTCCCATGGGTGTACTCACACCCAAGTCACAGTCCAAGGCGGACACCTCTCTACCCGCCAACAACTCACAGTCCCGTGATATAATTGAATGAGTAGCTCCGGGATCAATTAAAGCACAAACATCATGCCCAAAGATCGTGAGTGTACTTGTCACAACACCAGGTGCTGCCCTGGCCTCCTGCTGCGTAACAGCAAAAACTCGGGCCTGTGGTCCAGCGGCTCGCCCACGGCCCCGACCCCTCTGTCCATTAGCCGCTCCAGTACCACCTCCTCGAGTGCTCCCAGTCCCAGAAACTGCAGATGTGCTCCGTCCCTGCTCTACTCCACCCCGACCTGCGCCACCACCCTGTGGCAAAGATGGACACTCCCTCCGATAGTGGCCCCGCTCGCCACAGAAGAAACAGATAACACTGGAAGCATCTCGAAAAAAACCACCACCCTGCCGTCCCGTGGAAGCAACAGAAGTCGCGCTCGCCTGCGGAGCAGTCTGCGCCCTAGGCGCTCGAAATCCGGAACTCTGATAGTTACCAGGCCTACCATAACGATCATTGCCTGCAGATGAGGCTCCACCATTATAACGTCCCTTCTTCGGGGCCCTCTGACCATATGATCCAGGATATGAACGCTCGCGACGTTGTCCACCACCAGAATACTGTGGACGTGTCGGGAGACTAGCCTCAACCCGCACCGCGGCATCAGACAACTCCCTGAGAGTAGCAAAAGCTCCGGCCGTCACAATGGCCCGTATCTCACCCCGTAGGCCAAGCTCAAACCTACGACATTTCTCAGCCTCAGTAGACACAAAGGTAGGAGCAAAACGGGCTAGCATCTGAAATTTCTGCTCAAACTCAGCTACCGACATGCTCCCCTACTGGAGCTGCAGAAACTCGGTCTCCCTAGCATCACGGAATGAACGGGGATAATACTGATCCAGAAACCGTTCACGAAAGGTCTCCCAAGTCACTGTACGGGCATCCCAACCCGACAACTCCAGAGTATACCACCACTCATAAGCAGATCCATCAAGTAAAAATGTGGCCAACACCACACGCTCCTCAGGAGGACAGTGCATCACAGTAAAAATCCGCTCAATCCGAGAAATCCAACGGTGAGCATCCTCAGGATCCGCTCCACCACTAAACACCGTAGCCCCAAGACATTGGGCTCACTCGATCGAAGCACTCTCGGCATCGCCATCAGGTCGTGGAGGGGGTTCGCGTCGCGGAGGCATGGCCGGTCGTCCTTCTCTGAAAGAGGCATAAGTTAGTACAATAATCAAGGCACACCCGAGTGCCAGACACGAATCGTAAACCTAGGCTCTGATACCAATTGACAAGACCCACCCCGATTATCGCCTCGATAATCGGGAAGCATCCTGCACCCGTCTGACAATCGAATCCAAAAGACCGAAAAACTAATTAATATTACAACACACCCATTGTCAGACCAGGGAGATTAAACAAATACATCCGACTGGACGTCAAGTCCACAGTTTCACAGAGCATAATATTACAAAACAGGTTAAAGAACAAATCCTACTCTGTGAACTAACTACTCCGCAACGGAAAACTTTATGCCTCCGCCTCTGCCTCGGCGCTTGCCCCCGCGCTTGTACCACGACCTGGAGGGAATTTAAAACAACAAAGTGTGAGTGGACCGAAACATAAGTTTTACGGAAAGCAGTTTTTTCCGAAATCGGGTTCGCCCTCCAGTTTTGTAACACGCATGCATAACCGAATATTCAGAAATCACGTATTAAACCTCTGAAAAAAAAACTCTTTTTCCGGAAACACATGAAAAACGTTACAAAGGATCGTCATAACTCATGTAAAACCATTTAATATTACCAGATTCCAGAAACCGTCATTTTGAAACATTATTTGCACAAATCAAGTAAAACGTAAATCAATAATCACGATTATGCCGTTAGATCCATCCGAGTCTTTAAACTCAACATTAGGCCTTCCCGGGATATCAACGAGTCTTTAAACTCAAAACATGATTAATAGGCCTCGGGGGTATCATAATAATCGAGTCTTTAAACTCACGAGTCTTTAAACTCAATTTTTGGGTCTTTAAACCCAATTTTCGGGCCCGCCCCCTTATTAAATAACCGGGTCTTTAAACCCAAAACCGGATCCAACAATCCACTGGGTCTTTAAACCCAAAACCGTTTTTAAGCACAATAAACCAGGATTCATCACCAACCTTTTTCCAACATCATTCCGAAAACATATCACATCATAATAGGACTCAGGTCCGAATTCACATGCAAATTCCAACACATGCAATTTCCGAAAAAAAAAATCACTTCACAATATGATCAAACATCATAAATCCGAAAACATGCATATTCATATCCAGATACTTCATCAAAATCATCACGCATGCATAAGCAAAAACCATAATCTCGAAATGCGTGAAATACGATAAATATCTTGAAAAACGTGGAAACATGTAAAACCGATATATCATATCACCATTATAAAATCATAGGTAAAGCCATGAGATAAATAAGCAAAATAGTCATGCATGCCCAATTTAGAAATCAAAAGGTCCACTCACAGTTTTAGGACGCGTCAATCGCGTCCCGCGCGCTCCTCCGTAGCTTCGGAAGTGTCCGGGACTGTAAAAATGTACAAGAAGGGTTACAAACATCCTCAAATAGCTCGTATGATTTTTCCCTAATTTCCCGGATTTTTCGGCGAAGTAAACCTTAAGGACCTAAACTTCCGGGCTCCCGAGATTATCCCGAACGACTCCCGAACAACTCGAATCCTAAAGGGAAAATGTTAATTAGACTGAAAGGGACAATTCCCATGTTGACCGTGATCGGAGATGACATCGCACGCGCCGTCATGCGCCGCCCAAAGTGGCTGCGCGTGAAGGCCACGCGCCAAGCTACAGTGTCATCGTTCTTACCCGGATAGACTGATAAACGGGTCTGTTACCCGCGACTCAACCCGACCAGTTCAAGCTCAATTCCCAATCAATTCCTCTCGTTTTCAATCCTATCGCCTTCTCTAATCCATTAATTTTAGGTCTGTATTGATGATTAACCTCGACTGACACCAAATCGACCTCGACTTCTGGAACTCACCCTACACGGTTCCATTTCCAAATTAATTTCACCAGTAGTTTAAGGGGACCTATACGAACACAATAGCACAAACAATTGAACTCGTCGTTACCTGGAAGTCGTCGTCCTCAAGCTCGAAAATTCTCAGAACCAGGGAGCTCAGTTCTTGACCAATTCGTGAGTGTCGTCCTTCGAAATCGATGTGGTTGGTTTCCTTTTGCTCCCAGAAGACTAGAACGGCCCTTAGTTTAGCTCGAATGTCCCCACAATTTGATCTTCAATTTTTCCCTCCACTGGTTTTTCCTTCCAACTGGAACTTGGGTTCCTGGGCAAAACGGGCTCCAATCTCAACAACTCTAGCACTGTCGTGTTTCTGTCACTCCCAGAAGTCTCCCTATGTGTTTAGTTTTCCCTCAAAGCCCGTAGGAATTGAACTCTGAGTTTCCCCCCAAAAATCCGAAACTGTTTTCTCACCGTCTCTCTCAACCTCAACCCACACCCGATGCACCAAATGACCCAAACGAAACCTCTACTCACTCTCTTACACGGTTGATCGATCAATGTGGCCAACAACTCGTGGGAGACCAACTGGGGTCTCTGAAAATGGTTTCCCGCACGCACAGAGACCACGGCCATTTTAAAATCCAGCCCGTGCACTGAGCTCAGTTCAGTCTCCCATGGGTGCCTCCACTGCCTCAATTCTCATAAACAAATCGTCTGATCCATCCACTAACACCCTAAACAATTTGCACGCGCAAAACACCACGGCATGGCCGTGTGCTCTGTTTTTCACGGTGGTGCTTCTGTAACCGCCGTGAAATGACCAATATGCCCCTCTGTGCAATAATTACCAAATTGCCCTCCAACTTCCGTGACCCGTATCTCGGTCATCCGACGTCCGTTTCACGCGTGCCGCCTATCGTTGTACTCAGGGCGTCGAGACGAACATAACGGTCTTCGAGTCAAATGAGTATCAATTGTCAAACAAAAAGTCAACTTTTTCCCTTTATAACGTCCAATTTACGATAATGCCCCTGAACTTCCGAACCTCATAACTTCCACCCTATTCGTCCGAATCGAACGTGCCACCTGTCTATGAACTCGTGACGTCCCGAACTACGTCACGATCATCACTCCACGTCCGTTCGACCCCCCAAACAAAAGGTCAACAAATTGACCATACGAATCACAAGGGTAAAAACGTCATTTTATTCTATATTTTATAATATTACATTTCCAGAACGTCCGGGGCGTTACAGCAAAGTTTCTTCTTCGCGCCATTATGTTACCCGACAACGTTATTATATTTGTTGGGTAACACTCGTTTTAATGACGAATTTGGGTTGGTCGGGCCAAATCTCGTTGGGTCTCGAAAATTTTCTTGTAGTGATTAATAACCAATCCAAAATGTCATATATATATATATATATATTTTGTGATTATTCATTAATGAAATCTTAGAAAATATGCATAACTTTTTTTTTTTGTGGTAGTACAAAAAGCTCATTGATATTAAACTATGTTTTTAATTGTTGATAAGATGCCTCTCATAAAATAAGGAATATATGGTTCATATGAGAAAAATATTACTTGGAACTATTATAATTAGTACTTCAATTTTAAAGTATGTTTTAATTATTTTAATTATTATTTTAGGTTATTTATAATTATTGTTAAATTTTTAGGGTATTTTAGTAAAAAAATATCATGAAAGGTGGTAATGGTAATTATTAACACCTCCCCTAGTTAAACTCATTACTCCAAAATAGTGAGAGATTACTTATTTTGAATGGATCTCATATTTTTATTAATTACCTATTTGCAAATAAATACATGAATATTAGGTAATAGGAATCATTCCCTTTGATTTCATTCCCCGTTAGGAGTAAGTAAACATGCCCTAAAATTTTACATAATAAAGTAAATGAAGAGATAAAGGGTAAATTTAGAAGTTTGATTCATAAAATTATAAAATAATATTAAAATAAAAAGGTGAAATGTAGCTAGATGAGTTATTGTTTTTGACACTAAATGTTAGTAGTTTGAGTTACTGATCAGTATTACAGTAGAGTCAAAACCTAATAAAACCCTAATCCTGCATTGTACCTGCTGCCTTGCCCTAATATATGCCAAAGGACAACTCTCTCTCTCTCTCTCTCTCTCTCTCTCTCTCTCTCTCTCTCGCTCGCACTGATTGCGCTAATATATTCCAAAGGACAACTCTCACTCTCTCTCTCTCTCTGTCTCTCAGAGTCTCACTGATATATATTCATATTCATGTGATGATGTAAATTTTCTTTTGCATTCCCCAGTCCCAAAACAAACCCACCACCTCTGCCTCGGTAACCAAATTGCTTAATTTCACCCTTACCACAGTAATCAGCAGTAAAAGATAAAAATATTATAATCCTACCGCAAGCTCCAATAAAACTTCCCCTATTCCCACGCTGCCCTATTCAAAGTTTCAAACCCTACTGCTTTACAATAACCACAAGGCCACGTTCGGGGTCGCACAGTTTTAGTTTAATTTATTCATCAATAAAGGCAGTGAAATTGCTTTCCTTCGTCCAAGCTCTTTCACCTTTCACAATCTTCCATGTTCTCCCTTCTCCCCCCACGCACCCTGTGCCTCCCATGCCCTAGACTCTGAAATTTTGTATTCTGTCTCCGCCTCAGGTCCTCAATTATATGCAATTACCATCCTTCAAAGTAAAAATATTATAAAATTTTATGTTGGATTTACTGGTAAGTTAAAGTCACAGCGGATATTCTTGTAAAATAATCCTTTTGTACATCCATATCGTTTACATTTTACAAAATCTATTATATAATTAACGAATAAATAATTGATAATTTAATAATTTATCTGTTGGCTAATAAGCTATTAATTTATCAAGTTATTCCTTATTTCCTTAATATTGTATATTCTATTTAGTTTCTCATTTTACAAACTAATTGTGGAACCATAAATTACCGGGCCACCACGTGGCCAACAATTCCCATAATGCTAATATTACACTTGATAAAATTGACATCGACATGTTACGATCTCCGCATTAATTCAGTATATTTACCAGTTAAATATATTAATTAATCAGATCAATACCGATAATAAATAACTTCCCAGCGAATTATTTATTTATTAAAAAATAAGTGATTACACTTGGTACAATCACTTATTTAATACTTTCTCCTTCAACCAATTAGACGCTCCGGTGACTCTCAAGACTTCACTATAAATATAAGACCTCACCTCACTTCTAGAGGTAACTCAAAACTCATACCGAAACTCTGCTGGTTTATTTCTCTCGATGAAACTGACTTAGGCATCGAAGTGTTCTTGGTTGAACCACCCCCTCGGGCTTCAACCTTAACCCCGATTATTTTTCGTTATTGAGTGTAGGGATAAAAATGGAATTCTATAAGTCCGGACGATATTTGCATCAACAACTGGTGCTTTTATTGAGAGCCGAATTGAGAAATACTCAATGCATGCTCTCTAGTTTTCTCAAAAAACTTCATCATCGTTCATCGTTCTTCATCCATGGCAAGAACATGAAGGACAAAACGATCTAATAGGCTCAACACTTTCTTCACGACGACTCACGATAAAAGCGGCATGTTCAACTGGATTCCATAGGTTCAATTGCAACACTCTGAATGGGAACTGTCACCTGTTTTGCAACCAAAATTTTCTATGGTGCAAGAAAGGCTCCAGCCGTGGTTACGATGTCCATGCCATCTCCAAGTCACTCAGTACCGGCATACTCCCGACATCAATCCACTTCCCGCATTAGGTGCGATGGTAACCTTCCCACATGCGGATAGACAACTAGCTGAAATGGCGTCACAATAAGCCCCAAGTTGGCTCCATACTGACGCGGAACTTCGGAGGCTTATGAAGAACCTACACCATGCATAAAGATGCGCTCAAACCCATGAAGGACATGGCGTGACACCTTGTCACTAAAGCTCGAGACGTAAGTCCCAATGCTCTGCATGACATGCACTTCACGAGGATGCGCTTAAGTCCATGAAATACAAGGCGTGACACCTTGTCACCAGAGCTCAAGACGTGAGTCCTAACGCTCTGCACACCATGCACGAGGATGCACCCGAGCCCACGTAGACCGAGACGTGACAACTAACCACCAGAGCTCGAGGCATAAGTCCCGACACCTTACATGATATGCACATGTGCTACAGCATTTGCACCCACAACACAACTCATCACAGTAAGTCGAACAGCTAAACAACCAAGACCAGATCCAATCAGAGCTCCTACAATGACTTCAACGAGGCCTTGAAATGTCAGAAGCTACTAAGAGACGCAACACACCTCGTGAAGGGCAACAGAACCTCCTAAAACGCACTAGCAAGGAGCACGTCAATCACCTGACAATGTCCTAAGACATGCTGTCAGGACCCACCCCTAATCCCCCAGGATTAGGGACTAAACCCTGCTCCCGTCTGACAACCCAAAAACGAAAGACCGAAACAACCTCACGAAAACCACAAATTACATTGTCAGACGTAGGAGAAAATTAAAACATCCCAGAGTCAGCAGTTACACAGAGCATAGTACCAAACTAAGAAAGCAAAAATCGATACACAGAGTATATACACAACGGAAAACTTAAACCACTCCAGGGTAACTCTCGCGTACTCTATGCCTCCGACGCTGCCTCAACGTCAACCCCCACGCTAGTTCCACGACCTGGAGGGCAAATAAAACAGAAGGTGTGAGTGGACCAGAAAAAATAAAAGTTTCGAAAACCGTTTTATAATCAAACCAGGGTTTTAGCCCTCCGTTTTGAAAACATACATGCATTACTCATTTGCTGGAAACAGTTATAAATCACATAAGGATCATCATGAAAACAGAATTGAAAACGGTTATGGAAATCACGTCATAAACATCATAAAACCGTATCATAAAACGTAAATACCAAACAATCATTATCCGATCAAACCTGCTGGACCTATCCGAGTCTTTAAACTCCCGAGTCTTTAAACCCAATCCAGGCCTCAATAATCTGAGTCTTTAAACTCAACAGGCCTACGAGGGAAAATATCAATATATCCGAGTCTTTAAACTCTGAGTCTTTAAACTCAATCCGGGTCTTTAAACCCAATCCGGGCCCGTCCCCCGTCAATCACAATATCTGGGTCTTTAAACCCAATAACCAGATCCAGAAAATCCAATCAAAACCATTTGAAAACCATTTCTAAATCCATATCCAAACCCGAATCCGAAATCACTGGCCCGAAGCCCTTCCGGCATCCAGAACCGTCATTCCGAACCCAAATCCGGAAATCCACTTTTCAACTTTAAAACCAAATCTCGTTACCGAAATCCGATTCTAAAACCGAAAGCCTTGATCATCGAAATCACGTTCCAAAATCCCTTGATAATCATTGAAAACCAGTTATCATTTGAAATCCCAAAACCATAGCATCATAATCAGAAATCAACCATTTCTCGTAAAACGTGTCAAATACGTTATTTCTCGAAAAACGTGCAATTATGTAAAACCAACATCACACATTCAACAATCATAAGATCACATGTAAAACCATAAAACAATTATAGAAAACAGTTATGCATGCTCGAGTTTAGAGAAGAGGCCCACTCATAGTCACCGGCACGTCACTCGCGCCCTGTAAGTTCCGTACGTTCCTCGTCTGTTTCGGGAAGTCCCGATCCTATCACAAGTCACCAAAAGACGTCACTAACACGTCAACAAAGGTCCTCCTAATTTTCCCTAATTTTCCTGAACTTCAAACGTACGTAAAACGAAACCTTAGAACTTCAATCCCACGGAACTAGCTCGAATCGACGTCTGATTAACCCGAAACCTAGTCCAATAGACTCGTTACAACATCTAGACCAAAAACTATGTTGGAAGGTTCGCCGAAAAATGCCCCACGCGTCCCCACGCGCCGGCCAAAGTGGCTGCGCGTGGGCCTCACGCGCCGGCCAAAGTGTTATCGTCAACCTCTGTCCCAGCGGTCCAGACCGGTTCAGCCAAACCGAACTGGCGTGACCGGTTCCCTGTCCTCCCGTCCACCATTTCCCTTCCTTCCAAGCCCAGTAGCTTCGTCCCATCCTAAGCAACCTATTCCCCTCAACCAAACACAACAATCCTACCTCTAACCCATCGTCCCTAGCTCGAACCCGTGACCAACCAAAACCTCTGTTCTTCCATTCAGCCACCCGTATCACCCCCATCATGGCTTCATTGTTAGCAGGTTCCTAAGGACCTAAGGAATCGATTAGGACCTACCAGACACCTCGACTCAGCCCCTAGCGTCACGACTAACCATTTGAACAAAACGGGAAAAACAGAGCATCGAAAGGAACGCCAGAAATTACCTGTGCTCAGACCGCCGCCGTGAGTTCCACCGTGGAAACACAACTCCTCTAAGTCTCATTCGTTCTCTAGACACCACCACCAGCCTCGATTGACCAAACACGGCTGCACCACCACCGAACACCTTCTCTGTTTTCCTGAGAACTCACCCCTCATCTCACACTAGTTTTCCCTGCACGATTTCCACTCTCACTCACTCACTAGCTTCTCACTCAACTCTAGTCACTTACTCAGTCACCAGATCACACAAACACACACGGCCACTTGACCAATTTCTCCCAATCTCAGTCTCTGTTTCTCTCTTCTTCGAACACGGCTACACACACAAGCACGACTACCCGTTTAATTTTGCACCGTGCAACATCCTAGAAACCTCTAGCCAAACACCACGTGTCACAGCCCTGTGGTCCCAAACCAAAATATCCCCATCTCCACTGTACACTTTTCCTGATCCCATTTGCACAAATCCCAATGTGTAAATGACCAAAATACCCCTACTTGTGAGTCAAAATTACGACTATGCCACTGCCGTTCTAGACCCATATCTCGCTCGACCGACGTCCAATGAAAACGTGCCACCTATCGTTGAACTCAGGACGACGAGATCTACCTAACGGTCCTCGGTCTACGTGAACATGACCAGTCTAGCAGAAAGTCAACGTTTCCCCCTATTTTAACCAAATTACGAAAGTTCCCTCAACCTTCCGAACATCATAACTTCCTCCTCGGATGTCGGAATCGGGCTTGCCACCTGTCTACGGACTCGTGACGTCCCGAACTATGTCACGGTCATCATCAATGTCCAATTGACCGCCCAAACTAAAAGTCAACTTTTTGCCCAAACTAGGGGCAAAATCGTCATTCTATGCTAACGGACCCGAAAGTAGCCAACTAACCACCGACTAAGCTTACTAATCCGTTACTAATGACTTTACTAATCTCGGCTCTCGGAACGGGTCGTTACACATGCTGCTAAGCGATTTTGGTGAAAAAAGACACACCCACTGAGTAAGGAGTCAACGACATGACATGACCTCCCAGATTGCAAACGCCTACTCAAGTGGACAAGTCAACGAAGGGTTGAGACGTTCTGGCCACCATAGAGAGAAGGATGGGACATACTCACTAGCATGCTTACACACTTCGACAATGCAGATCCCGGGAAGTCGACACTACCCCATTTGACACTGCTCTCACCCTCATTGATGCATGATACATGTTGGAGACGTGAAAAAGATGCTGGATCAATGCCTCCAAGGAATCCAATGCGTTGATGGTCTGGGAGACGACTTTCGGCACCATATTCAACCATACATCATCAATTTCAAGTGCTGGGCCATGTGCCATGAGACACCTCCAAGCGACTCCGAAAAAGAAAGTTGTACACTTGGAGTACAAGTGCAGCTTAGATACGAAGCCTTCGCCATGTGAAACACTCGATGCCTTCGGCGCGCGAAGCAATCGATGCCTTGGCCGTGCGAAGCACTCGAAGACTTTGCCGCGAGTAGCACGCATAGCCTTTGCCGCGTGAAGCACTCGAAGCCTTCACCACGCGAAGCACTCGAAGCCTTCAACATGCGATGCACTCGAAGCCTCCATTATGCGAAGCACTCGAAGCCTCCACCATGCAAAGCACTCGAAGCCTTCGCCACGTGAAGCCCTCGATGCCTTCGCCATGAGAAGCACTTGAGGCGTTCGCCA
Organism: Prinsepia uniflora; assembly: GCA_032719365.1. Classification (NCBI taxonomy): domain Eukaryota; kingdom Viridiplantae; phylum Streptophyta; class Magnoliopsida; order Rosales; family Rosaceae; genus Prinsepia; species Prinsepia uniflora. The sequence continues at coordinate 51,684,794 of CM064873.1, forward strand.
TGCGAAGCATTCGAAGCCTTCGCCACGCAAAGTACTCGATGACTTTGCCCTGCAAAGCACAAGAAGCCTTCGCCATGCGAAGCGCTCCAAGTCTTCGCCACACGAAACACTCGAAGCGCTCCAAGCCTTCACCTCTCAAAGTACTCCAAGCCTTTGCCACACGAAGCACTCTAAGCCTTCACCCCGCAAACCACTCGAAGCCTCCACTATGCGAAGCACTCGAAGCCTCCACCATGCGAAGCACTCGAAGCCTGCGCCACGTGAAGCCCTCGAGGCCTTCGCCATGCGAAGCACTTGAGGCCTTCGCCATGCGAAGCACTCGAAGCCTTCGCCACGCGAAGTACTCGATGACTTTGCCCTGTAAAGCACAAGAAGCCTTAGCCATGCGAAGCACTCCAAGTCTTCGCCACACGAAACCCTCGAAGCGCTCCAAGCTTTCACCTCGCAAAGTACTCCAAGCCTTTTCCACACGAAGCACTCTAAGCCTTCACCCCGCGAAGCACTCCAAGCCTTTGCCATGGAAAGCATTCCAAGCCTTCATCCCGCGAAGCACTCTAATCCTTTGCCATGCAAAGCATTCCAAGCCTTCGTCCCGCGAAGCACTTTAAGCCTTCTTCCTGCGAAGCACTTTAAGCTTTCGCCACACGAAGCATTCTAAGCCTTCACCTCGCGAAGCACTCCAAGCCTTCACCCCGCGAAGCACTCCAAGCCTTCGACATGGGAAGCACCCCAAGCCTTCGCCCCGTGAAGCACTCCAAGCCTTCGCCTCGCGAAACACTCCAAGCCTACATCATGCGAAGCACCCCAAGCATTCGCCCCGCGAAGCACTCGAAGCTGTCGCCATGCGAAACACTCGAAGCCTTCGCCACGCGAAGCACACGAAGCCTTCGCCACGCGAAGCGCTCCAAGCCTTCGCCACGCGAAGCGCTCCAAGCCTTCGCCACGCGAAGCGCTCCAAGCCTTCGCCACGCGAAGCGCTCCAAGCCTTCGCCACGCGAAGCGCTCCAAGCCTTCGCCACGCGAAGCGCTCCAAGCCTTCGCCACGCGAAGCGCTCCAAGCCTTCGCCCTGCAAAGCACACAAAACCTTTGCCACACAAAGCACTCGATGTCTTTGCCCCGCGAAGTACTCTAAGTCTTCGGCATGCGAAGTACCCCTAGGCCTTCGCCAATTGAAGCACCCTAAACCTTTGCCATGCAAAGCACTCCAAGCCTCTAGCAAGCAAAGCACTTCAAGCCTTCACTCGTGAACCGTCGAAGTCGTCACCCAGCGAAGCAGCCAAGACTTTGTCCTATGTAGTGCTAGCACCTTGGCTTGTGAAGAATCGAAGTCTTCGACCAAAAGTGTCAACACCTTCACCTATGAAGCAATCCACACACTTTTCTTGCAAAGCGTCAACACATTCGTTTGATGAGTGTCAACGCCTTCGCTCGAAGCATCAAGTCCTTTGCTCATAAAGCATAAATACTTTCGGCCTGCGAAGTTGCCAAGCCTTCACACATGAAGCAACGCATCGCTCACAAAGCATCAAGGTAATCGCTCTGCGACGCATCAACATCCTTGTTTGTTAAAGCCATAATGCCTTCAGCCCGCAACCTATAAACACCTGCGCCGTATGAAGTACCAAAGGCGTCCACTGGCGGAACACTCAAAGTGTTCACCTCTAAAGGACTTGAAGCTCCTCTCCAAAGGGAAAAGTACAGCCTTTACCTCAAAGAGCTAAGTCACAACCTGAAGCAACTTGACGACTAAGTTCAATGTGATTAACCAACAATGAGGTACACACTACATAAGCACGTTCCCAAGGATCTATCACTCATAACCAACAAAAAAATTTGTTGGAATTGCAAAAACTACTAAATATCGCTTCCCAACCCCACAAAAGGGAGCAACAGTTGGGTCATGTCATGAAAAATCTTGGGCAAATGTCTTGGTGCGTGCGACTACAAATTCTAGCACACAACTTCGAGATTGATTCGAACGTACCAAGCTCAAATTTTACTTCCTTCAAAGAGCTTGATGGAGCCAAAAATGTACGGAAGTCAGCTTTCCAACGCCACCAACGATACTCAATTCGGAGCTAAAACGAAGTCAGAAGACCAAATTTACTACACAAAGGTCAAATCTTCCGAAAATCACAAAACACTCAAAAAAGATTGGACGACTTCTATTAATGAAAATTAAAGAAGTTGATAATTCACAAGTTGAATGCTCAAACATGTATTCAGTGCTAAGATCAAGCTACGAGCCAAGAAGAATCAGAAGCTCATCATCAGGACCAGCACGACCTCAGAATCTCACCATCAACTTATGAGCAAGCCTTGGAGGTCTTCGATCATCCTACAGTGGACTTCCAGTGACACACCGTCCATTGGCTTTTTCAAGCGATGGGGGAAACCTCCTCAGCATCGCTTACTTGGCATAGTTGGCTTCACAAAAGCAACTTCACCATTGCTTGACTCTACAACGGCTACAAAGCAGCTTGATTTTCAACTCCAAGACAAACCGATGGTTTGGTGTAATGTGTCTTCACGCCACTTGGCTTCAGCGTCTAGGGGATGGCACCTCCAAGCTCTCTTCCTTCAATCAGGTGATGATGTACGACGTCTCAAGCTTTTCAGGGGGCATAATCGATCCTCCATTCTATGTTCCGCCTTGCTACACCCCATTTTGAGCTCAACAAGACCTTGAAGATCAAGTCTCTAGAAGGTCATCCATCGTCCAAAGCAACTCCTTGGAAAGCATCAGTTACTTCATGGCACCATATGCATTTCGCCTCGCGTCATAGGAATCCTTACTTAGAAGATGAAACATATCTCACCTTGTAGCCGCGACACACATTGCCTTGCAGCAGGTACAAGCCTCATGCTGGGGTATGACACGTTGCACTCCAAGTGATGGATTCTTTGCCTCGCACTTGCAGCATGCCTCGCCTTGTAGTCGTACCATGCCTCGCCTTGCACTCTGTTGCACCTCGCCTTTGCACTTTGCTACACCTCCTCCGTTGAAGGCCTTGACGTTGGCTCCGTCCGCACTTGAAGATGGCAAGTCCATCAACGCGCCAGGCTCTTCTATTCACAAAGTATCATAAGCATGTCAAATGGAGGAGCGTCTTGATGTCAAGTTCATCATCCTTCGAAGTCGAAAGCTCCAATAAGTATGGGACACGTCACCGAATAGTACTCCACAAAGTGAGGTCTTCAAGACTACACCAAAAGTATCCCTTCATACATCTTAAAATGACCGTCTCGGAGAGTAGAACACACTACCGCTTGAATCGTTGCAATCTGAAAACTACAGCTCCCGGAATCTGCAAAGAATCAAAGAAAAAACAAAAAACAAAAAAAATATATTTATAAATATAAATATAAATATTTATTTATATACTATATTTGTAGTTGTACAGAGCTGTTGTTTCTTAACAACAATTTAAAAAAATAAAATGACAAAAGCTGTCAAATGACAGCGAGAAAAAAAAAAGTTACATTGAATGTTGCATAGGGACTGCAACAAAAGAAAAAAAAAAGATACTGAAGCCTAACCTGTCAATTGACAACGAAAGGGAAAAAGAAAAAAAAACAAATGCTGCTAAGCAGCAGCCAAAGAAAAAAGAGACAGCAGCAGAGGCCTTTTGAGTGGGACTCGCACGTCCCATCTCTACGGTAACCCAGTGACAACTGGGGGGACCACCTGTCCCGTCGTGTAGCAACATCCAACAGTAGCTGACGCGTGGAGCCCTCTGTTAGCACGCTTGTCCGTTTATGCACCATCTAGACGCGCCAAGCCACGTACAGTGTGCACATACTCCAGCGTAGCCAATCTTTGCTGACGTCAACCGACGTCAGCCCACCTGTGCACCTGTTGTTTCCCCTTGCCAAGTGACAAAGCCTACTGCAGCATAGGTCCCCTACTTTGCCTCTACTACAAATTTTCCCTCGGCAAGCATGAAGACTGCACAAGTTCCTTCTTCAAATTTGCACCCTTTCTTCCTCTCAATCAACATCAACACTCTGAGACAAGAAAAAATTAATGAAGAAAAAAGGAATTACGACGCCTCCTTCAACAATAAAGCAGTATTAGGGTTTGTTTTTATTTATAAAAATAAGAGCCACATACTCTCATTTAAATAAAGAAAATTAAGCAAACCCTAGTGGTTAATTGGGCTCACAAAGTCAACTCAAAGCAAGATTACAAGCCCAAAGAATTTCTTTTGGGATTTGGGAAAAGATCGAGGTCAATCTTCAATTACATCCGCGAAAGAGGAATCCTACTCCCACATAAAAATATTAAGACGTAGTTTATTGGAACCACAAGGAAATTACATCTCTAAGGATTCCTCGAATTCCTAAGCGATGTGGGGGCATTTGAACCATAAATTATCGGAACATTCTCGAGCAGCCAAGTGGCAAACAATTCCCATGATGCCAATATTACCCTTGGTAAAATTGACATTGACATGTTACGATCTCTGCAGTAATTCAATATATTTACTAGTTAAATATATTAATTAATCAGATCAATGTCGATAATAAATAACTTCCCAGTGAATTATTTATTCATTAATAAATAAGTGATTACACTCGGTACAATCACTTATTTAATACTTTCTCCTTCAACCAATCAGATGCTTCGGTGACTCTCAATGCTTCACTATAAATAGAAGACCTCATCTCACTTTTAGAGGTAATTCAAAACTTATACCGAAACTCTGCCAATTTATTTCGCTCGATTAAACTGACGTAGGCATCAGAGTGTTTTTGGTTGAATTACGGGCTTCAACCTTAAGCCCGATTATTTCTCGTTATTGTGTGTAGGGATCAAGATGGAATTCTACAAGTCCGGACGATTTCTGCATCAACACTAATAATTCTATACATTTGTTTAACCAAGAAAATTTATGAATCTGCTTATTTTTTTTTCAAAAATATATATATATACTTGTGTGTACATTATTGTTTTTTATTTTTTATTTTTGAGAGAAGAGATAATTCCATTGATTAAACCATGAGTTACTAGGAGTGCATAAGGTAGCCTTATTAGGTCTTGTCATGACAGATTATACGTTATTCATGGTACTACATTGTTCTAATTTATGAACATTTAAAAAAGCAAAAACTCTATTTAAATAAACGAAAGTCATAATAACACAACAGATCATACATACACCAATGGTTTCTTTGCTCAAATGTTAAGAAAAGTTAGAGATGAGATCCAAAGTAACATCAATTTCAAGAAGAAAAAACATTGATCGAGTAATAATTTAGGAGGACTATATAAGCGAATCATAAGCACTATCAATAAAATATTAATTTATATTTTAGGGAAAAAAGTACGTAAACTATAAGCTCGGCTTCAAATAGTACTGCAACTACGAAAATTGTTTTCAGGAAAAAAATAAACTATGAAAATTGAATATTAAGTATTCAAAATATATAACCATTAATAAATTAGTACACCGTCCCTTTTTTCCTTTGGTCTTCTTCTTCCCTTATTCCTTTTCCCCGAATCTACATTTCCATCTCTATCGTCATCATCATCATATCAGATCTATTTCCAAATAAGAATCCATCTTTCAATCTCATTAATCTGACCCACTCTCTTTATCTTTTTTAGCAACATACAAATCCAGCAACAAAATGCAGACTTCTCCATCAAATGCATGCTCTCGTGACCTTGCTTCGTCAGCTTGACTCCTCAAAACTCCCAAATCCTTGACGAGCAGAGCATAATCATGTTGTAGGAATGAACACAAGAAGTTATACACAAAATATACTACTTAATCTCTCAAGATCATATGCTAGGAAAAACCATTGCTTGCAATTCAAGTAAAACACACGCTGAATGGATTATTGACATACCGAATGAAGCGATGGATAATAAGATCGTCTTCTCCTATCTTCCAATAGACACACGTCTTTTGCCAAACAATAGGACTTAGCACTATAGAAAAGATGTTCTATTGGTGAGAGCAGAGACCAACTTATATACTAGCTAATCCTAATGTAACTTCCTATTATAGTTACATTAGGATTCCAATAGAGACTAATTAGGTAACAAGGTAAACTATACTAATTAGTACATGTCGAGTTTAACATGGAGTCTTAATTTATTTATGATTCTATGACAACGACTCCATCGTTCCAACTAGGATTAGGACTACACATAATAGGTGATCAATCCATACTCACAATTTAACATTCTCCCACTTGAGTATGAAAACTCACGTTTGCATAGTCTTAAACCATAATTTGAACAATAGTGTACACTAAGTCCAACAGTGTCACAGAACCCACTCCAATCACAGCAGTCATGACCAATCTAAAAACAAAGAACCACAAAACTTGGATATTCATGCATATCGTTGCATTGTGATCACGTCGATCTCAAGTTGACCACACAAGTCTGCTCGGCAACTAGTACAACATAAGGGAATGAAATTTATATAAAAAATGAGACCTTTCATCTTTTGGTCCAAACCAGAAGTTAACCTCTGGACCTTGTTACTTTCAATAACATAATCACAATCAATGCATCAAAACAGATTTATCAATCAAGAGGTACAATCAAGCATTGCACAGCTTTCAGACAGGTTTCTTTCCCATTTCATGGTAATATTCATTAATCTCAATAGGTTAACAGAATCCAGATGTTAACATGATCGAAACATGAACAATTGTTAAAAGAAACCATAACTTACTGATTCAATCTAGAATGAAATAATAGTATCATATCAATCAGACCTCTACAATACGGAAACAAAACAAGTCAAGCCATCAATTTTTTAAAAAAATTACTCCTACTAATCCACACTTCCATTGATCAATGCTCCCACTGATCAAAATCAACTACAATTCCCATGTGCAGAACATGAGCCTTGAATTCTTTGACTGGCAGTGCCTTCGTGAGGGGATCTGCCAACATGTCTTTCATGTTAATGTCCATCACTTTAATCACTTCATCCTTCACTTTTTCTTGCATGAACAAATGCTTCACTTCCATCAGTCTAGTTGCTGATGTTTTTCTATTATTCTTTGAGATAAACACAACACCAGAATTGTCACAATACAATATTAGGGGATCTTCAATAGATTCCACAACTCTCATATCCAGGACAAGGTTCCTTAACCACATAGCTTGTTTGGTAGCCTTATACACTGCAATGAACTCAGATTGCATCGTGGATGTTGCTAGTGTGGTTTTCTTGGCACATCTCCAAGACACAGCACCACCTGCTAGTGTGAAAATGTATGCCCCTGTGGACTTCCTATCAATGGAACATCCTGCCAAATCAGTGTAACGACCCGTCCCAGAAGTTGGGATTAGATTAGTGGTTAATGACGAATTAACGAAGATAATCGGTGATTAGTTGGATACTTTTGGACGGACGGTGCAGAATGACGATTTTACCCATAGAATGGGCAAAATGTTGAATTTTAGTTCGGGTGGTCAAATGGAATTTGACCAATGACCGTGATGTAGTTCGAGACGTCACGAGTCCGTAGACAGGTGGCACGTCCGATTCCGACATCCGAGGAAGAAGTTGTGATGTTCAGAAGGTCGAGGGCATTTCTATAATTAGGTTAAAAAGAGGGAATTTGTTGACTTTTACACGACAAGTTTTCTTCACACAAACCGAGGACCGTTAGGTAGATCTCGACGTCCTGAGTACAACGACAGGCGGCACGCCGTCAACGGACATCGAACGGTCAAGATATGGGTCTAGGAAGTGAAGGGTAAAATGGTAATTTTGACATTTAGGGGCAAATCGGTCTTTTTACACCTTGGGCTTTGAACAACCGGATAAGGAAACATGGGCAGAGCTTATTGGATATTTGTGAGAGTGGACCACATGTTGGAGGACACCTGGCCTCTGTCTAGGGCTTCTAGACAAGTTGGTCGTGCCTTTTACAGTTTTAAAATGTTTGGTTTCTCGTTCAGAGACAAGTTGAGAGTTTGGTGAGTGATTCTTGGTGAGAGTTGTGTGAGGAAAAGGCTAAGAGGAAGTGAGAAACACTCAGAAAACAGAGAGGCCACCGTGCATGGCTGCGAGCTCAATCGATCAAACCTATCAAGTCTAGTCTGTGGTGGTGATCAGAGGACGGAGGAGTGACTGGGGGACACTTAGGACTGTAGTGGAGGTCACGGCGGAGAGCAGAGAAACAGGTAAGGTCTGTGGTCCCCTGTTTTTCCAGAAATGTTCAAATCAAAAGACGTGAAGTTTAGGGGTTGGTTGAGTGTTTTTTTTTACACTAACAGCTGAAGGAAGTTACTATCAAGCACAGGGACTCGAACCCGTGACTGGAAGGATGGCTAGTGGCTGGAATTCGAAGGTCGACTTTTATGAGTTTTTGGTTTGATTTTGGGAGGTAAGAAATAGGACTTTATTTCATGATTTTCTTACGTGAATCAATAAAAAATTCAAGGACGAAGTTTAGGATAAACATAGAATTGCAAACGGCTTGAAAACGAGTGAAAACCGGCCTCGCCGGCTCGGTTGGACCTGTCTGAACCGGGTTGGCTGGAGCTTGACGATGACACTGTAGCAGCACATGGCTCCCACGTGTAGCCCATTTGGACGGCGCGTGAGGGCACGTGGGGCTTCTTTTGGGGAAACGTTCAACACGGTTTTCACTCTAATTGATGTAACGAACATTTTAGGACAAGTTTCGAGTCGATCAGACACTGTATCGGGGTAGTTTTGAGTGTTCGAAGGTATAAGGGTTCATTTAATTGCGTTTAAAAATCCCAAAAATTGGGGGAAATTAGGGTAAGCTTAAATGAAGTGTTTGTGACCCGGAATGGTGACTGTTGACAGGTCGGGATATTCCTGAGACAGCCAAGGAGCGTACGGGACGCGAGTGACGTGTTCAGACCTTGTGAGTGGATTGTTTGTTTTCTAACCGAGCATGCATAACTGTTTTATTATGCTTTCGATGCATGATTTTATGTTTACGCTTTCTATATTATTGCTTTACTTGATTGCACGTTTTCCAATATAAGTTATCGAATTTACACGTACTTCGAGAATATGATTATGTTATGTTTTTTAGTATGGTTTCGGATAAATGATTTATGTTTATAAGTATTATGTTTTACTAAATATTTGTGGATATGATTTGAGATTTGAAGTGAAATTCGGGCGGAGGTCCCCTTTCGGTTAACCGTGATTTCGGTTTTCAAAGATTTCCAGTTTGGTTTTGGTTTTCGGATTTCGTTACATTTTTCTTATGCTTGAAAAATGGTTTTGGGTTTAAAGACCCGGAAAAAGAGAAAAACCCACTAGATCTGGTTTTGAGTTTAAAGACTCGGATTGATTGAAGGGGGGAGGGCCCTGGATTGATATAATTTGAGTTTAAAGACTCGGTATGTGTTTTGAGTTTAAAGACTCGGTGATTGTGATACCCCCCGAGGCCTGTGATTGTGTTTTGAGTTTAAAAACTCGTTGATATCCCGGGAAGGCCTGGTTATTGCGCATGATTTTGAGTTTAACGACTCGGGCGCACTTGAGATCCAATAAACTTGTATGATCGATGTTTTTCACTGGTTTTCAAATGTTTTGGGCTGTGACCCGAATAACTTGGTTTTATGGATTTATGGATTTAGGGCCGAGTGCTTGAACTTTGGTTTTGATTTCTGATGCGTTCCATACTTATTTTCATATCGTACATATGCTTGTTTTCAGATACTTGGTTATGCATGCATGTTTTAAAATAGAGGGTGAACTCTGGTTTATTTCGTAAACGGTTTTATAAATCTTATTTATTTTTAGTCCACTCACGCTTTGAATGTTTTTAACACCCTCCAGGTCGTGCTGCTAGCGTTGGGTCTAACGTTGAGGCAGAGGCGGAGGCATAGAGTTTTTCCATTGCGCGTGTATCCAGCTCTTAGTAGGCTTTTTGTCTTATCTTGTACTTTACTATGCTCTGTGCTACTGTGGACTAGTTGTATTATCACTTTTCCCTGGTCTGGTAATGTATATTTCGTGGTTTTCGTATGGTTATTTTGGTATTTTGAGTTGGGTTGTCAGAAATGTGCAGGGTTCGTCCTGGTTATCGGGGTGATAATCGGGGTGGGTCCTGTCAATTGGTATCAGAGCATAGCTTTACCGTTTGTGTCTATTACGCGGTTGTGTCTAGGTCGTTATATTGACTTTATGCCTCTTTCAGAGTACGGTCGACTATGTCTCCGAGGCGTGAGCCCCCTCCACGACCTGCAGAAGACGTTGCGAGAGATGCGGAGAGTGCTACAATTGAGCGAGCCCAGCGTCTTGGGGCTACGACGTTTAGTGGTGGGGCAGACCCTGAGGAAGCCGACAGGTGGATTACGCGACTTGAGCCAATTTTTGCAGTGATGCGATGCCCACCAGAGGATCGAGTGTTGTTGTCTACCTTTTTACTGGACGGTGCAGCGTATGAGTGGTGGTACACCCTCGAGTTGTCAGGTTGGGATGCCCACACCGTGACTTTGGAGACATTTTGGGAGCGGTTCCTTGATCAGTATTACCCTCGTTCGTTCCATGATTCCAAGGAGGCTGAATTGCTACAGCTCCAACAGGGGAGTATGATTGTGGTTGAGTACGAGCAGAAGTTTCAGATGTTATCTCATTTTGCTCCTGCTTTTGTGGCTACGGAAGCCGAGAAGTGCCGAAGGTTTGAGTTAGGCCTGCGAGGTGAGATTCGAGCCATCGTGACGGCTGGATCATTTGCAACCCTCAAGGAATTATCGGATGCTGCAGTGAGTGACAGGACCCGCCCCGATCCCAGAGGGACCACAAAGGGGACGTGCCCTGCTCCCGTCTGACACCCAAAATACCGTTCCAATTTTAACCTCAAACATCAAATGCATAAATAACCAAATTAAAGTTATACATCAAATCCGAATTAAACAGATGTCAGACAAGGGATGAAATCCAAAATTACAAGTTGTGAGCACGACTCTAAAATAAACCTGTGGGTAAACCACCCAACAGGGGTTCAGGTACACAAAAGTAGATCTATGCCTCAGCCTCAGGATCCTCCTCTACCTCAGTAGCATAGCCTGGAGGGGTTACCAAAACATTAAGGGTGAGTGGGCCGAAACTCAAGTTTATAAAACTGTTTAATAAGTAAAACATATAATTTACCCCTCCGTTTTCCCAAACATGCATGCATCAAAATTTTTAACCATAAATCATATAATATGAACCATGAGGCATGTAATAAAACCATAAACATAATTTTAGTCACTGCACTATACACTCCAATCCTGACATCCCCGATGTCTGACGTCCCTGACGTCCAATAAGGTCACAATCCCAAGGCTACGCGTGCCACTCGGGTCTCAATTCCGAGTCCAATCCCCGAAGCCTGTTCGGGTGCAGCATCTCAAATGCCTAGCGTCCTAGACGCTCGACGTCCCTGACGTCAAATAAGCAATCCTGCTCCTGAGTCATTTTACGGTTCGGTTCCTCAGTAGAATGACCCCTCGCAGGCAATGCTCCATGGCCACTCCGGGGTACCACATCTGGAGGAGACAGTATCATAAGAATGGATCTATACAGTGCAGAACCAAATACATTTTATTGATATCCACATGCAAAACATATATATACATAAAATCCAAACCGAACGTTAAGTTTCATTAGACGTGTTTCAAACCCAAATACCGTGAAACGTGCCATAACCATAATTTCAATATCATCAAAACTATTTCTTGATTCCAGCATGTGAACATATAAGTAAATCGGAAAACATTTAAGCATGCAAGTGTTTAATGAATTCGGGCCCACTCACAGTACGATCCCGCGGTGAACCTGCGCGTACGAACTTGTACCGGGATTATCGTACAATTCCTGTCAGTCCAAATCACACGTAAGGGTCACTACAAGTCTTAAACATTTAACCAAAAAGTCCGAAACAGAAATCGGCTCGGGGAATCTGTCCAACACGTTTCGCGAGACAACCGGCCCAAAACTGACCCATCAAAACTATCTCAGATCAACATGGTTAATTCACCAAAAATGTTCAGAATGATGAGAGGAACAAAAGTCATGTTGATCGTGATCAGAGATGAGGCTCAACACGCCCTCACGCGCCACCCAAAGTGGCTGCGCGTGAAAGTCACGCGCCTGACACTGTAGCTACAGTGTCACCACCCTCACCCGTTTATCTGTAATACGGGCCTGCCACCCGCGGCTTGACCCGGTTGATTACCCATCAATTCCTACTTGATTTCAATCCAATTTGATCCTAACATGTTTATTATTCTTCCAATTTAAGTTCTGAGACACTAATTAGCCAAAACAAATCCTTAAATGGCCATTCGACCCGTGATCATCCAAACGGGTCAATCACAAGAACTCACTGGTTTCCAAACCATAATCAAATTAACCTTACAAGAAGCATCATAGTATCAAAACGAACTGTAAAACACAATCAATTGAACCAACACTCACCTGGAAGTAGTCGTCCAAACCTCTGAAATTTCTCTGAACACGGCAGTCACAGTCCCAGCTCACCCGTGGCTGATGGCTTTCGATTTCGATATGGTTGAGTTACAAATACTCCCAGAAGACTAATCCAGGCCTTGGTTTGGTCCAACAATCACCAGAAATTGAAACCCGATTTTCCCTCCAATTTTCCCCGAAATGGTTTCTCTGGTTTTCCTCTCCAATTTCCAGTTCCTTCAACAGGAGAATGAAGCTTACCCATTACTTAATCAGTTTTAAAACATCTCAAGCTGTCCCAGAGGCTCGTGGAAGCCTCACTGTCCACTGAATTTTGTTCCCCGAAAATGCTTCAAATCCCATTAATCAATTCGATAGTGCAGGGTGGATGGTTCCGCCCACGTTCTAAAGCAATAGACACCCATTTCTTTCCACCACACAATTGCATAAACAATTGCACACTGAACCACCACACATGGTGGTGCCGTCCACGGTTCCCTCGCGGTTGCTACAGTAACTAGGGAAAAAAGACCAAAATGCCCCTAGTTAAATAATTACCAAACTGCCCCTCACTTTCTAGACCCGTAACTCAGCCATACGAAGTCCGATTTGGGCATGCCGCCTGTCTACGGACTCAGAACATCGAGACCTACCTAACGGTCCTTGAGTCACGTGAAAATTAGTTGCTAAACGAAAATTCAACAATTTCGTCCCAAAAGCCCAAATTACAGTAATGCCCCTGAACTTCCGATAGTCATAACTTTTACCCTGATCGTCCGAATTGGACGTGCCACCTGTCTATGGACTCATGACATCCCAAACTACGTCACGGTCATTGGTCAAAGTCCATTTGACCCTCAAATCAAAAAGTCAAAAATTTGGCCATACTAATCACAAGGGTAAGAACGTCAATTCATACATTAAATTACATTATTATAATCCTCGAATTTTCGGGGTGTTACAGTGAGGGTGGAGGTTATTTTGCCGGCACGACCACAGTTCTTGGGTGGTGTACGATGTCGAGAACATCCTTTTTCTGGAGCTTCGAGCCAGAGGACCCCGAAGAGGGGTAGTTACAGTGGAGCTTCATTCGCGGGCGATGATGGATTTGGTAGAACCGGTAGTTTCCAGAGTCCAGGGTTACATGGACAACGAGCGCAGCCGACTCCACAAGCCAGTGCGACATCTGTTGCGTCCACAGGGAGACCAAGTGGAGGACCCAATAGGGATGTTTCTAGTGTCATTTGTTTCTTCTGTGGTGAGCGAGGCCACTACAGAAGGGAATGTCCGTCCTTACCACCAGGTGGAGGTGCAGGCCGAGGTACGGTGGAGCTAGAATGGAGTACGACCTTAGTTTTAGGGGCAGCAGGCATCAGAGGAGGTGGTGGTGCCACTAGCGGTTTGAGGGGACGCGGCTGATCTTCAGGACCCCAGGCTCGAGTTTTTCCGATGACTTAGCAGGAGGCTCAATCACCACCCGACGTAGTGACAGGTACAATTACCTCCTTGGTCTTGATGTACATGTTTTTTTTTATCCCGGGAATACCCTATTCTTTTAGAGCAGAGAGTCTAGGTTTTCCTCTGAGTAGTAAAAAGGGTGACGTTTAGACAATTAGTCTGGATTGGCATACCTAAGGATAACGTACCATGATTGGAATCTCGGAATTTGGAGATGCTGTGGTTTGGACGATGAGACGTGGTGTTGATTCCGAGTTGGTGTAGGTGGCGAGTGTCAGGAGATGATGGTAAGTTGGATAGAATGACTCGGAGTGACAAGGATGAGGACCATAGTGTGTTCCGTTGAAGGATAACGGAAGGAATAGAAAAAGAGTAACTGTAACTGATCGAGATAAGGTTATTGAAGAGAACCCACAACCTAGGCGTGCCTTTAGATGTGTTGAGAACTTTATCGATTTGATTCGATAGGGTGGTCTGAGCAATTGTGGGAAGTAAGGGTGAAGTAGTGAGCCGGTGAGTAGGAGCTACTTAAGGGCGAGTAGATCAGGATTGGATCACTCATAGCTCAGGGTTTGAGTTGGTGTTGAACATGAGAATCATTTGAGAGACTTAAGTTGAGTATTCTTACTAGGTTGGGTCTGTGGTTGCATACGTATGGATTGTTGGACCTAGAACTGGTACGAGGGTCTACTTTGGATTCGTAGTTACGTTACTTTAGGATTTCCTACCGACCAGGAGACCAAGAGACTGAGAAGGACTTTGAGTTGGACTCTCCCGGAAGACGTGTAGCTGGAAGTACGCGAGGATATACTCTACGAGCTGTGTTTGAGGTATTCTAAAATACCTTTGTTTCTATTTTAAGTTCGTAGGGTTGTCCTTGCGTGTGAAATGCGGTTCTAGTTGTTGGTACTTGGTGAAGGTACGTGGAAGATACGTACTAGTTCTGCAGTGGTCGGAACCAGGGCGATGTAATTGGACGTGCGGTTTTGGTAGAAGTGTGGTGATCGGCTTAGTGCTAGGGTAGACGGACGATTGGTTTAGTTCCCACACGTTGGATGTTGTTGGATGGAACATGTGGACTGGATCAGGGTGATCCCGAGCGACTGATTGATTTGTAGGCTGCAGTGTTGTTTTGAGCTAGATGCTCCAAACTGAGTGGCTGGTGGGACCCTGGTTTGAGAGATATGTTCTTGGATAAACAGGAAGGTGATAGGGTCAGTTGGCAATTAGACAGTGTGGGACGAAGTTGGTGTGCCCATAGGGTGACTGTGTCCGTGATTAGTGAAACCACTGGTGAGGTGATTGGTCAATTCAGGATAGAGGCGAGTACGTTGTAACTCTGGTTGGGTCGGAACGGATGGCTGACAGAAGTGTTGAAACTGGAACAGGGGTAATGTGGCGTACGTGGGGTTGATCTCAGATGATTTGGTTCGTTTGATTGAGTTAAGATGATAGGTCGGAACTGTTAAGATAAGTTGGTTTGGCAGAAGATGAACACCAGGTAGGAGTCCTAGGTGTAGGATCATTTGGATTTCTCCCTGCTGGTTACGGAGGTACGAGATGTGGAATTTCGGGGACAAATTTTTTTTAAGGAGGGTAGATTGTAACGACCCATCCCTAAAGTTGGGATTAGATTAGTGGTTAATGACGGATTAACGAAGATAATCGGTGATTAGTTGAATACTTTAGGACGAACGGTGCAGAATGACGATTTTACTCCTAGAATGGGCAAAATGTTGACTTTTAGTTCGGGTGGTCAAATAAACTTTGACTGATGACCGTGACGTAGTTTGGGACGTCACGAGTCCGTAGACAGGTGGCACGTCCGATTCCAACATCCGAGGAAGAAGTTGTGATGTTCGGAAGGTCGAGGGCATTTCCGTAATTAGGTTAAAAAGAGGGAATTTGTTGACATTTTGTACGAAAAGTTTTCATCACGTGAACCGAGGACCGTTAGGTAGATCTCGACATCTTGAGTACAACGACAGGCGGCACGCCGTCAACGGACATCGGACGGTCAAGATATGGGTTTAGGAAGTGAAGGGTAAAATGGTAATTTTGACATTTATGGGCAAATCAGTCTTTTTACTCCTTGGGCTTTGTGCAACCGGATAAGGACACTTGGGCAGAGCTTATTGGATATTTGTGAGAGTGGACCACAGGTTGGAGGACACCTGGCCTCTGTCTAGTGGCTTCTAGCCAAGTCGGCCGTGCCTTTTACAGTTTTAAAATGTTTGGTTTGTCGTTCAAATGATAGAAACAGAGAGATTGAGACAGTGAGCTATCGATCAATTTTCATTGTGTGAGTTATTTGTGATCGAGTGTGAATGATCAGATACAAGTTGAGAGTTTGGTGAGTGATTCTTGGTGAGAGTTGTGTGAGGAAAAGGCTGAGAGGAAGTGAGAAACACTCAAAAAACAGAGAGCCCAGCGTGCACGGCTGCGAGCTCAATCGATCAAACCTATCAAGTCTGGTTTGTGGTGGTGATCAGAGGACGGAGGAGTGACTGGGGGACGTTTAGGATTGTGGTGGAGGTCACGACGGTGAGCAGAGAAACAGGTAAGGTCTGTGGTCCCCTGTTTTTCCAGAAATGTTCAAATCAAAAGTCGTGAAGTTTAGGGGTTGGTTTAGTGTTTTTGTTGACACTAACTGCTGAAAGAAGTTACTATCAAGCACAGGGACTCGAACCCGTGACTGGAAGGATGACTAGTGGCTGGAATTCGAAGGTCGACTTTTATGAGTTTTTGGTTTGATTTTGGGAGGTAAGAAATAGGACTTTATTTCATGATTTTCTTACGTGAATCAATCACAAATTCAAGGACGAAGTTTAGGATAAACATAGGATTGTAAACGGCCTGAAAACAAGTGAAAACCGACCTCGCCGGCTCGGTTGGACCTGTCTGAACCGGGTTGGCTGGAGGTTGATGATGACACTGTAGCAGCGCATGGCTCCCACATACAGCCCATTTGGACGGCGCGTGAGGGCGCGTGGGGCTTCTTTTGGGGAAACGTTCAACACGGTTTTCACTCTAATCGATGTAACAAACATTTTAGGGCAAGTTTCGAGTCGATCGGACACTGTATTGGGGTAGTTCTGAGTGTTCGAAGGTATAAGGGTTCATTTAATTACGTTTAAAAATCCCAAAAATTGGGGGAAATTAGGATAAGCTTAAATGAAGTGTTTGTGACCCGGAATGGTGACTGTTGACAGGTCGGGATATTCCTGAAACAACCGAGGAGCGTACGGGACGCGAGTGACGTGTTCATACCTTCTGAGTGGACTGTTTGTTTTCTAACTGAGCATGCATAACTGTTTTATTATGTTTTCGATGCATGATTTTATGTTTATGCTTTCTATATTCTTGCTTTACTTGATTGTACGTTTTCCAATATAAGTTATCAGATTTGCACGTACTTCGAGAATATGATTCTGTTATGCTTTTGAGTATGGTTTTGGATGAATGATTTATGTTTATACGTATTCTGTTTTACTAAAGATTTGTGGATATGATTTGAGATTTGAAGTGAAATTCGGGCGAAAGTCCCCTTTCGGTTAAATGTGATTTCGGTTAAACGTGATTTCGGTTTTCGAAGATTTCCAATTTGGTTTTGGTTTTCGGATTTCGATACATTTTTCTTATGCTTGAAAAATGGTTTTGGGTTTAAAGACCCGGAAAACGAGAAAAACCCACTGGATCTGGTTTTGAGTTTAAAGACTCGGATTGATTGACGGGGGGAGGGCCCTAGATTGATATGTTTTGAGTTTAAAGACTTGGTATGTGTTTTGAGTTTAAAGACTCGGTGATTGTGATACCCCCTGAGGCCTGTGATTGTGTTTTGAGTTTAAAGACTCATTGATATCCCGGGAAGGCCTAGTTATTGCGCATGGTTTTGAGTTTAAAGACTCGGGCGCACTTGAGATCCAATAAACTTGTATGATCGATGTTTTTCACTGGTTTTCGAATGTTTTGGGCTGTGACCTGAATAACTTGGTTTTATGGATTTATGGATTTAGGGCCGAGTGCCCGAACTTTGGTTTTGATTTCTGATGCTTTCCATACTTATTTTCGTATCGTACATATGGTTGTTTTCAGATACTTGGTTATGCATGCATGTTTTAAAACGGAGGGTGAACTTTGGTTTATTTCGTAAACAGTTTTATAACTCTTATTTATTTTTAGTTCACTCACGCTTTTAAGGTTTTAACACCCTCCAGGTCGTGGTGCTAGCGCTGGGGCTAACGCTGAGGCAGAGTCGGAGGCATTGAGTTTTCCCATTGCGCGTATAGCCAGCTCTTAGTAGGCTTTTTGTCTTATCTTCTACTGTACTTTGCTCTGTGCTACTGTGGACTAGTTGTATTATAACTTCTCCCTGGTCTGGCAATGTATATTTCGTGATTTTCGTATGGTTATTTTGGTCTTTTGAGTTGGGTTGTCAGACGGGAGCAAGGTTCGTCCCGGTTATCGGGGTGATAATCGGGGTGGGTCCTGTCAATCAGAGTCTGAATAACCAACTAATCTCAGTTCATTTACCTTCCCATATACCATAAAGGAATTTTTCCTCTGCAAATATCTCAAAACTTTCTTTCTTGCAATCCAATGTTGTTCTCCTGGATTTTCTTGAAATCTTTCTAGCAAGCTAACAACAAAAGCAAGATCTGGTCTTGTGTAGACCTGTGCATACATCAGGCTTCCCACAAGGGAGGCATACGACTTATCTATCATCTTTTGCTTTTCTAGGTTTGTGACAGGACATTGATCAACATGTAGCCTGTCACCTTATTGACAGGAACTTCTCCTTGTGAGCAAGTGCTCATGTTGAACCGTTTCAAGACTTTATCTATGTAGTTTTTCTGAGATAGCCCTAATAGTTTTTGTGTCTATCTCTAATGATCTCAATTCCTAACACATTTCATGCTTCACCAAGATCCTTCATATCAAAACTACTAGATAGCATGTTTTTGGTTTCCCATAGAAAATTCAAATCTGAGCTTGCAAGTAATATGCCATCAACATACAGAACCAGAAAAATGAATTTGGAGCTACTAACCTTTAGATAGATGCAATCGTCTAATTTATTTTCTGTGAATCCAAATGATGTCATAGTCCTGTTAAACTTAAGATACCATTGTCTTGAAGCTTGCTTGAGTCCATAAATGGACTTGTTGAGCTTACAAACCGGGTGTTCGTTCCCCCTTTTAACAAATCCAGTAGGCTGTTGCATATAGATGTCTTCTTTTAAATATCCATTCAAGAAGGCAGTTTTCACATCCATGTGATGAAGTTCCAAGTCATAGTGTGTCGCGAGGGCCATGATTATGCACATAGATTCCTTTGAAGAAACATGGAGAGAAAGTGTCTGTGTATTCAAGTCCTGCCCTCTTAGTGAATCCTTTGGCCACTAGTTGTGCTTTGTACCTCTCAATCTGCCCTTGACAGTTCCTTTTAGTCTTAAAGACCCATTTACATCCAATAGGCATGATATCAGGTTTAGGAGCTATTAAGGTCCAAACTTCAATCATGGACATGGAGTCTAGTTCCTCGTGCATAGCTGCTTCCCAGAAGAGAGATTGCTTGCTGTTTTGTGCCTGAGTGTAAGTGAGAGGATCATCCTCATCCCCAATATCAAAATCCACCTCTTGTAAGTATACCATATAGTCAGTGGGAATTACAGACTTCTTTTCTCTTGCTGATCTTCTAGGTTGGACGATTTCAGTGACTATGGGAGCAGAAGATTGAGGATCAGGCTGAGGTTCTATTGGGCCATGAGTTATGATCAAGGTTCCATGGCTGGTAGGTGACATAGTGAAGGGTGTCTCGACTTCGGATCCAGGGGTGAAGTGTACTGGATCAACTTAGACATCAGGGACAGGTTCTGCAATTCTGATCTGCTTGGATACATCATCTGATGGAACCATTTCCTCAAAAATGAATTCCTCATTATGGTATGAATCCATGGAAGCATTCTCAATGAACTTGGCATTGTGAGTTTCTTGAATCCAAGTATGTGCCTTGGGACAATAGAACTTGAAACCCTTTGACTTTTCAAAGTATCCAATGGAGAAATATGAGTCTGTCCAAGGATCTAGGTTCTTTTCCTGTGGATTATAAAACCTTGCCTCAGCTGGGCAACCCCAAATGTGTAGATGGTTGTAGCTAGGTTTCCTACCCGTCCATAATTCAAAAGATTTTCTACTAACTGATTTGCTAGGTACACGGTTGAGGATGTAATTGGTTGTTTTGAGACACTCACCCCATAGAAAATCAGGCACTCCTGATCTGATCTTCATACTCCTAACCATATTCATCAGGGTTCTATTATTTCTTTCTGCCACTCCATTCTACTGAGGGGTATCTGGAGTGGTGTGTTGAGCTATGATGCCGTGTTGTTCAAGGAATAAGGCAAAGGGGCCCTTCTGTTGTCCCGTTTCTGTGAACCTGCCATAATATTCACCTCTCATATCCGATCTTACAATCTTAATGGTTTTATCCAACTGTTTTTCAACTTCAGTTTTGAAAATTTTAAAACAGTTTAACACTGCTGATTTTTTTCTGAAATAAGGTAGATAAAAGTGAATCTAGACAAGTCATCAATGAAAGTTACAAAATAGCAGTTTCCACAAATTGTCTTATAAGGGAATAGACCACAAACGTCAGTGTGTATGATTTCTAGTAGGTTTTGACTTCGATTAGAATCCTTCTTTTTAGGGTTAGTCATTTTTTCCTTAAAACAGTCTATACACGTGTTGGAGTCTGAAGAATTAAGCTTAGGCAACAAGTCTCTTTTAGTTAGTTGCATTATCCTTTCATTAGAGATATGCCCAAGCCTCTTATGCCATAGGGTAAAAGAGGAATCATCAGTGAGCATTCTTTTAGAATTATAGTAGCTAAGGTTGAGACATTCATCATCATAAGTGCATTTCAGTTTCCAAAGATCACAAGTTTTGTCAAAAGAACAGGAGCCAAGCAAAATGTTTTTATTTGAAACATGAAATAGACTTATAGTATTCAAATCACCAGAAAAACAAAAACCATCATGAGTAAGTTTGGAAGATGAAATTATGCTTCTTCTTATTGAAGGTACGTACAAAACTTCTTTTAACTCTAAAACAAAGTTTGATGATAATCTAAGCCTAAGACTTCCAACAGACTGAACAACAACTTGTGATCCATCCCCAACATAGAATTTATAAGAATCTTTATGTTGACTTGTCATGTTTGTTAGGCCGTGCAAATTGTTTGTAATGTGGACAAAACAACCCATGTCAAACCAACAAGAATTTTTAGGGACATCAACCAAATTACTTTCAACATAAACAAAAACAGAAGAAAATTTACCTTTCTTGGCTATCCAAGCTTTAAAACCTTCACAGTGTTTTCTGATATGACCAGTTTTTCTACAAAAAAAGCATTTGAGTTTTGCCTTGTTTACCTTAAGATTGTAAGATCCAGTCTTTTTGTGGGGGTTAGTGAATTTAGGTTCAGTAGAAGTAGAAGCATGAGAGTTTGGAAACTTTTTACCCTTTTTGCGTGAGAAGCTTGCACCAAGTTGATCACATTTGCATTCTCCTTTTGCTGTCTATGCTCCTCTTGGACACACTGGGTGATCAGATCATTCATCGACCATTTCTCCTTCTGACAGTTGTAGGAAAATTTCAAGTGAGCATACTTAGTAGGCAGAGAATTGAGGGCTAGGTGTACCAGAAACTGCTCCTCAATTTTGATGTTGAGGGCTTCTAGTTGATTAGAGATGTTTATCATCTTCATAAGGTGCTCGCGGATCGTGTAGTGCCCCTCAAACTTCAAGGACATCAACTCTGAAAGGTATTTGTTGGTTTCAGCATTTTCAGACTCCTTGTATTTCTCAGCAATAACATCCATGTACTCTTTTGCTGTCATCTTCCCCCTTTTCATCACTCCCCTATCATTCTCAGTCATGGATTTTTTTCATTATAAATATACTGAGCATGTTAGCCTTTTCCCATCTCTCATAAGTTGCAACCTACTTCTTTGAACTATTTGGTGTAGGAGCTATAGGTGCTTCCTTCATAAGTGGATCTTTCTATCCATGATAAGCCAAATGCAGGAGCACATCCTCCTTCCATTATTTTGAAGTTTCTCCCAGTCAAGGTCTCTATCGTAGAGAAATCAGTGGTTTGTTTCTCTGAGAACTCATTCAATCCAACAGTGAGTTTCAGACTTCAAGTTCTAATGAATCAATATTGGACATGAGGCACTGATTCATTAGCAACATCATATGACAACAGGAACACCTTTGGGCAGGATCTGCTATCACACATTACGTGTAGGCATATCAACAAGTACAAGTCCATCAAATTTGTGCAGATGGATCCGTGCTATCCATACGACCATCACATCCTTGGATTTGAATTAGACCAAAATGGAGGCTCTCTTTGGAGGACCTTCGTTTTTTCATAGCACTCAATCCACATTAGGGACTCACAGAGAACCGTGTAACAACGTGGCATAGGATTCGACTTTGGTTGAAGGCTAGCTAGTCCTCACACGATTGAGTTTCACATATATACGATTCATGTCATCCATGGAAACAAATAGATCAAGCAGAAACACATCATTTATGGGAGAACAGTAGGATCAAGAATACATAAACACCATGATCATATACATTCGAGTTTGACAACAACGTTTCAATTGATTCCATTAGATGAGTGAACAAGTGTATGCTTTTGCTTTGTGAATTATCAACAATCGATTAGTCATGAGTGATCATAAGTAAACATCAAAAGGAAATAGGTGTTCACAAAACTCTTCATACCTCAAATATAGGATCGATGCCCAGAAACAACACAATAGCAGCGGAAAATGGAAATCAAGGTTTCGTATAGCAGAGTAACGAGTTTCATTCAAGTTTGTGTAAGAAATTTGAGGTAAAGAAAACGTTGGGATAAAAACCCCAAATCAGATTTTGGGAGAACAAAAAGTGTCCTAACAACGGAGTTCAATTTTGTTCGATTAGCCGTTAGCACCCAACGGTAAGATTTTAAAAAACAGTACGCGTCATTTTCAATTAAGTTTTGGCACACAACATGTCGTTTTTCATTTGTTAGATTACTAAAGGAACAACATCACAATTTTATCAAAAAGTTAAGGTTGTTTTAGGTCAAAACGTTTTCTTTTCTCAATCAATTATATGATGCAAGATCTGAGAGCATCTAGTGCTCTGATACCACATGTAGGAATGAACACAAGAAGTTCTACACAAAATATACTACTTAATCTCTCAAGATCATATGCTAGGAAAAACCATTGCTTGCAATTCAAGTAAAACACACGTTGAAGGGATTAGTGACATACCGGATGAAGCCATGGATAATAAGATCGTCTTCTCCTCTCTTCCAATAGATATACGTCTTTTGCCAAACAATAGGACTTAGCACTGTAGAAAAGATGTTCTATTGGTGAGAGCAGAGACCAACTTATATACTAGTCTAACCCTACTGTAACTTCATATTATAGTTACATTAGGATTCCAATAGTGACTAATTAGGTAACAAGGTAAACTATACTAAACAATACATGTCGAGTTCAACATGGAGTCTTAAATTATTTATGATTCTATGACAACGACTCCATCGTTCCAACTAGGATTAGACTACACACAATAGGTGATCAATCCATACTCACAATTCTAACACATGTTCCATCTCTTCCCAAAATGTTTACAAATAGAGTATAATTAAGACCACCCAGGTCGTCGTTCTCTGCTTCTTTTGTGACTCCACGACGCATTCGTCGACTATGAACCTCATGAGGCCTCGTAGGCCATGGAAATCTTGGTCTCGTCCAAAGAAAGCTCCAAAACAAGCACGTCTAAGTCCCAATCCACATCGCCGACTCCATCGTTGTAGATCCAAAACAGGCCCTCATATTTGACCCTTCTCGCCATTGATGAAGTCACTATAGGTCTGGAACACCTCTCGAGAATGGCATGGATTTGCTCTATCACTAAACTTGACCCTACAATTTATAGGGACGACAAGGGTTAGAAGACCTTCTGGGTTGAGATCTGAAATACCTCTCGAGAATGGCATTGAGGCTTCTGGGTTGGATACCAAGCTCTTTCCGCCACTAGCTAATCTTAATTTCTGGGTTTTCTTGAATTTTGAGTTAAAGGTTTGGTTTCATATTCAGCAAATGGGTGGACCAAAATTTTGAGTTCGTGGGCTAATTTAGTTTTCTTGGTGATGATTGGGTCTTTTGATGTTTGAGTTGATGATGAGGGTTTCAATTTGGGGAGGGATTTCAACGTAGAATGGGTTTCAATTAATATGAGGATGCTTAGAATGTGAAGATGATGATTGATGAAGATTAGGAGGAAAATTAAGATAAATTCTTTTTTACTAAAATGCCCTTATAATTTTGACAAAATCTGATTAGACCGAAGAGTTTCATGTGTACTTTTAACGAAAATTTGGATGAAACACCTAACATAGGTACTGATTTACTGATAGTCATATAGTTTGGGTGCTTAAAATTCAATTTTTATAATTGAGGTAACTTTTTGAAATCGACCATATAGTTTAGGTAATTATATGTAGTTTTTCCTATATTTTATGTGGGACCTATATGATTTTCTTATAATGCATTATCTTATAAATTTAACCAATAATTAGTTTAGCACATTAATTATCCGTAAGTTATAACCAGCCAAAAATACTAGTGAATTGAGGCCTCGTTTGATATGTCGTACTGTATGGACTATTTCAATCGGATAGACTAATCTGTCAACCAGATAGACTGATTATTTAGTCGGGCGTTTGATACTTTTCCAAATTAGAATGCCGACTATATTATACTAACCGGATTATATTATAGTAGTTGACGAAATACTTATATCTTAAATATTAATTATGTATGTCATTATTATTATTATTATTATTACTATTTATTACATTTTTATTAATTAATTATTTTTAATTTTATCATTATTATTTATTAAAATATCATTAATTATTAATTATTAATTTATTATTATTATTAGTATTTATTAATTTTTATTATTAATATTTACTAAATTAATATTTTTATTTTTATTATATTATTATTATTATTATTATTATTATTATTATTATTATTATTATTTTTATATTTTATAAGATTATTAGTTATCCGATTATTTAATACGGATAATTTCGAGCGTATTATTTTAGCGTGTCTGGACCGTATAAAGATATTCAACCGTATTAACTTATATGGTGATTAATTAATACGACTGATATCAAACACTGGTTTCGTACTATATTATCCTATACAGTCCCTTATACGGCATACCAAACGTAGTCTTATACGGCATACCAAACGTAGTCTGAGATTACTAATTTATCATGTTTTAAAGTATTGAAGCTTTATTTTATTGAAGCTAAAGGGTAATTTTGTCAATCTCATTGAATCAAACACTTCATTAGGACTTTTAGAGAATAATCATAATGATATGTAATTAAGGAGCAATATTTAATTATCTGCAAATAGGGATGGGATTTCGAAGCCTTGGAAACATAACAGAAGCAAAGCAAAGAGAAAGTAGTCAATACCCTCTTCTTAGTCTTACTACCTCAAACACCGCCTCCAACAACCTTCAAAACCCTTCAAACACATATTCATATATGCCTCTTTATCTCCATTTCTGACTTTCTGTTGCTGCTAATCTCTGGCCACCTCCACCTCCACCACAAGAAGAAGAGAACCACCACCGCCACTGCCACCTAGCCTCAAGAAGAAAGAAAGAAAGAAAGAAAGAAAGCATTTTCAGGTATAAGAAAATACCACACTCCATTTTCGGTTTGACCAAACTCAACACACTGTTTATATAAAATCTCTTGGGCCATTTAAAGCTCTGTGAGTGTGACATAAACCTGTTTGCTCACATGCATGTTTAGTCCAACACCTTTGTTGTCTCCTTACAACACCAACAAGAACCCATAACTCCATTTTTCCTCCACCTTCATCATCATTCACTAATTTGCAGACCTTCATCTGCCCTTCAAGCAACCAAGTGAACAAAAAAACATGGAAATAAACAGAAGCCATAATTTTTTTCTATCCTCCTTGTCATTGTTGATTTTCATAACCATAGCCAATCTCTCATTAATTACTTCTTTGTCCGCCGATGGCCAAGCTCTTCTCTCCCTTATCCCTTCTAAACAATCTTCTTCTGTGCCAGTGGTTTCCTCTTGGGATTCATCAGCACAAACTCCATGTTCATGGCAAGGCATAATCTGTTCTCCACAAAACAGAGTCATCTCACTCTCTCTACCCAACACTTTCCTCAATCTCTCCTCTCTCCCACCGCAGCTCTCATCCCTCTCCTATCTTCAACTCCTCAACCTCTCCTCCACCAACATCTCCGGCACAATCCCACAGGCTTTCGGCCAACTCACCAATCTCCGCCTCCTTGACCTCTCCTCCAACTCCCTCTTTGGCCCCATTCCTCCGGAGCTTGGAAATCTCTCTGCTCTCCAATTCCTCTTCTTGAATTCCAATAAACTTTCAGACAAAATGCCTACACAACTTGCCAACCTTACTTCCCTTCAAGTCCTTTGTCTCCAAGACAATCTCATCAACGGCTCAATCCCTTCTCAATTAGGAACTCTGCTTTCCCTCCAACAGTTTCGTGTTGGAGGGAATCCCTATATAACAGGAGAAATTCCATTTCAGTTAGGCCTTCTCACCAACCTCACCACCTTTGGCACCGCCTCCACCGCCCTTTCCGGGAAGATACCATCCACATTTGGCAACTTGATCAATCTCCAAACATTGGCGCTTTATGATACTGAAATAGTTGGCTCAATCCCCATTCAACTTGGACTCTGTGTGGAGCTGAGGAACTTGTATTTACACATGAACAAGCTCACTGGCTCAATCCCACCACAACTTGGAAACTTGGAAAAGCTCACTAGCTTGCTTGTTTGGGGCAATGCATTGTCAGGCCCAATCCCACCTGAAATTTCAAATTGTTCTTCCCTTGTGATCCTTGATGCTTCTGCCAATGATCTCTCAGGACCACTTCCAAAAGACTTGGGGAAGTTGGGTGCCCTTGAACAGCTTCATCTGTCGGATAATTTGCTTACCGGGCCAATACCATGGCAGCTGAGAAACTGCACTAGTCTCACTGCTCTGCAGCTTGACAAGAACCAATTTTCAGGTACAATTCCATGGCAGGTTGGTGATTTGAAAGCCCTGCAGAGTTTTTTCGTGTGGGGGAATTTAGTATCTGGAACTATACCATCATCATTTGGGAACTGCACGGAACTCTATGCACTTGATCTTTCAAGGAACAAGCTAACTGGTTCAATCCCAGAGGAGATCTTCAGTTTGAAGAAGCTGAGCAAGCTGTTGCTTTTGGGGAACTCATTATCCGGCGGGTTACCGGCAAGTGTTGCACATTGCCAATCTCTAGTTAGGTTAAGGCTCGGAGAAAACCAGCTGTCAGGGCAGATTCCTAGGGAGATAGGCCAATTGCAAAATCTTGTGTTCCTTGACTTGTACATGAATCATTTCTCAGGTGGGCTTCCAATTGAGCTTGCCAATGTCACAGTTCTTGAGTTACTAGATGCTCACAACAATTACATAGGTGGTGAAATTCCAGCTGAGCTTGGGGAGCTTGTCAATTTAGAGCAGCTTGATTTGAGCAGAAACAGCTTCACTGGTGAAATCCCATGGAGCTTTGGAAACTTGAGTTACTTGAACAAACTCATCATCAACAATAATTTGCTCACAGGATCAATACCGAAATCTATTCGCAACTTGAAGAAGTTAACATTGCTGGATTTGAGCTTCAACAGCCTCTCTGGTCCAATCACACCTGAGATTGGGCATGTCACAAGCTTGACAATCAGTTTGGACTTGAGCTCAAATAGTTTTACAGGAGAAATTCCGGATACAATGGAGGGTTTGACACAATTACAATCATTGGGCCTTTCTCATAATATGCTGTTCGGAAAAATTAAGGTTCTTGCTTCACTAACCAGTCTCACTTCCCTTAATATCTCTTGCAACAATTTCTCAGGTGCCATCCCCGTTACGCCCTTCTTCCAAACTCTTTCCTCAAATTCATATCTTAAGAACCCTCATCTTTGTGAGTCTGCCGATGGCTCTACTTGTTCTTCAAGTCTAATGAGGAAAAATGGTTTGAAATCTGCGAAAACAATTGCTTTAGTTTC
This sequence comes from Prinsepia uniflora, assembly GCA_032719365.1. NCBI lineage: Eukaryota > Viridiplantae > Streptophyta > Magnoliopsida > Rosales > Rosaceae > Prinsepia > Prinsepia uniflora. The sequence continues at coordinate 51,712,876 of CM064873.1, forward strand.
CGTGATCCTGGTGTCAGTAAGCATAGCAGTTGTTGCATCGTGGATTGTTGTTATGTGGAATCATAGATACATGGTGAAGAAATCTTTAGGGGCATTGGCATCATCGTCAGGGGCTGAAGATTTCTCTTATCCTTGGACCTTCATTCCATTTCAGAAGCTCAATTTCAGCATTGATAACATCTTGGATTGTTTGAAGGAAGAAAATGTGATTGGAAAAGGGTGTTCCGGTATTGTTTACAAGGCTGAGCTTCATAATGGGGATTTGATCGCGGTGAAAAAGCTGTGGAAAACGAAGCAAGAGGAAGAAGCAATAGACTCTTTTGCAGCAGAAATTCAAATTCTTGGATACATTCGGCACCGTAACATTGTCAAGCTTTTAGGTTACTACTCAAATAGGAGTGTGAAGCTACTTCTATACAACTTCATTCCCAATGGTAATTTGCAACGGCTTTTGCAAGGGAATAGGAACCTCGACTGGGAAACTAGGTACAAAATTGCAATTGGGTCAGCTCAGGGTTTATCATACCTTCACCATGATTGTGTACCCGCCATTCTTCACAGGGATGTCAAGTGCAATAACATACTCTTGGATTCAAAGTTCGAAGCTTATTTGGCAAATTTCGGCCTCGCAAAGTTGATGAACTCCCCAACTTATCACCACGCAATGTCCCGAGTAGCTGGCTCTTATGGCTATATTGCCCCAGGTATGTCACACAACCTTTTCAGTCATACTCGTTTGTTTCATAACCTTTTCAATCATTTTTACAAGGTTGATATTGTCCTAACTTGTTTGCTTCATAACCTTTTCAATCATGCTCGTCACACAAACACAATGAACATAACTAGTACATAACCAATGATTTCCTTTCCATTGTGGAATGAATGAATAAATTCAGAATATGGATACACAATGAACATAACGGAGAAGAGTGACGTGTACAGCTATGGTGTGGTTTTGTTGGAGATCCTAAGCGGACGGAGCGCTGTGCAGCCTCAAATCGGGGATAGGCTACACATTGTAGAATGGGTCAAGAAAAAGATGGGGAGCTTTCAACCAGCTGTGTCAATACTAGATACAAAGCTGCAAGGCCTACCGGATCAAATGGTGCAAGAGATGCTGCAAACACTTGGAATAGCAATGTTCTGTGTCAACTCTTCGCCCGCAGAGCGACCCACCATGAAAGAAGTCGTGGCATTGCTAATGGAGGTTAAGACCCAGCCTGAGGAATGTGGAAAAACTTCCCAACCCCTAATAAAGAACTCTTCAATTCAAACCTAGTTTATTTATTAATTTTTTTTGCCCTTTCTATACCCTGTAAGAAGTTTGAGTATAAGTTGATGGCCTGGGATGCAAGTGTCATGGACTTCTTTAATGACTTGAATCCCAATAGAATCCAAAGTTAATGAATTTATCCTAGTTAAGGATCCTTGTACGGGAAGGTTAAGAAGTTAACCTGTTTTGGTACCAAACCTAGTTCACTTAGGACTTCTAATCATTGTATGATAGGTGCATTGATTGAGGAGTCTAAAGTAGATATAAAACGGATTGATCTCTGCCCTCCAAGGTGTGTGCTAATAAGGTTTTAAGTCTTGAAACCTATCATAAAGGCGAGGCACTTTATTTCTGGAAGAGGGGAGAAGGTCTTTGCGTGTGCACAGATTGTGGTGCTGACATTCAGTTCCTTCTATTGCAGCTATGGCCAAACCAGGTTCGATTCATAACTCCAATCATGTTTATATGTGCTTGTACTCGAATATTGAATCAACGTATGTGTGATCTTTGCTGTTGTTTGGTTAAGTGGTTTTAAAAGGTTTACATGTGGTATCAGAGCACCAAACGTACTCATAGGTCCAATTCATGCGTCTTGATTCAAAGAAAACGATTCTGGGTTTTTGCCCCTGGATTTTCCGGCATTAAACCTATTTTGATTGTGACTCTAAAAACAACGTGTTGTTTGCTTCAAAATCTTGATGACTGTTGGCCGCCGACGGACATTAACTTTTCTTTTCTCGAAAAACCGAAACCCATATATGAAATAAAACCTTTTCTTTTCCGCAATGTTTGGGTCGGTACAAGGCGAGGAGAGGATCCTCATTCAATTAGGAACATCTTATGAAATCATGGATGATCATTGAGAATCTTAAGTCTTCAAAACTGCAATTAGCTGGTAATTTTGCTTAAATTGTGCGAACTGTTTTAACTGCTTTGTTGATTTGATGAATCTTAGGACACCCGTGACTTCTTAATTTCATGTTTAATCTGAGTGGTTGATGTGTTGGTATGTGTTTATGATCGATTCATATTTACCCTATGTTTATGTCTCTTGACCCGTGAAAAACATGAACCAGTACTTTAGTTTTTCTGAATGCTAAAACACAAAGTAGGAAAACATTTCAGCTAAATGAATGTATGCCTCTTGAATGTCCATTTGATCCCATGATCAAACCGGATGATGAATCACACCGTGAGTCAAATTGATCCATGTAATCGATGTAGTTCATCGACAAAGATGAGATTGATTCTCACCACAGTGATGATCAATTGTCCCTTAAACTGATCTAGTGAATGTGAAGCCAGATGAATCATACTGAACCCTGATTTCTCCACAGAGAATCAAGAGTAGTGATTTGAGTAGTGACTGATTGTTTAATTGATTGGGAGTAGCCCATTACATCCGCACACATGTGAATGTGTTAGGTTGTTCACAATCACATAAACTTGTCACCTGAGACCTAGATAATCATCCACAGATGTTTATTGTTTGTCTTGTTAACATATGAGGATTCATTAAGTTTGAATGTTGCTTGGATGCTACATGACTGTAAACCAGGATGTTTGACAACCAATTTCAATGAAATTGAAACATTGACTGGGAACAACTACAAGAGATGGAGGTCTGACCTGGAATTTCACCTGGGGTATGCTGGTTTGGACCTGGCATTGTTGGAACCTCAACCTGCTGCACTCACCAACACCAGCACCAAAGAAGAAAAGGATTACTTCAAAGAGTGGAAGCACTAGAACAGATTGTCTCTCCTTTGTATAAAGAAGTCTATGCAGGATAATGTGAGGGGAGCCATTAAGGTAGAAGGTGACTCAGCAAGGGAATACTTAGATGCAGTGGCTGCAAAATACCAAACTTCTGACAAGGCTGATGCTAACTCTCACTTATCTGAATTGGTTAGCATGAAGTTTGATGGCAATGGGAGCATTCGTGACTATTTGATGAAGATAGTTGAAATGTCGTCTAAGTTGGCAGACTTGAAGATTCCCATCAATGACCAGTTTTTAGTTCACCTGGCCCTCAACTCCCTACCTCCAGAATATGGAACACTGAATGTGTCCTACAACCTGCAGAAAGACAAATGGGACATCAATGAGATGATCACTTAGTGTGTTCAGGAAGAACTTCGACAAAGAAAAGAGAAAGCATCTCTTGTCAACATGGTGCACCTAGCCAAGCCTAAGAAGCCTGTACCATCTGGTAAGAAGTTCAGAACCCCTTATAAAAATAGTGGATCTGCTGTAGTAAATCACCAACCCCTAAAGGCTAATCAATCTCACACCTTCAAAAGAGAAAAACAAGATTTCAAATGTTATTTCTGTAAGAAACCAGGACATGCCAAGAAGGATTGTGCGGATTACAAGGCCTGGAAATCCAAGAGAGGTAAAATGTTTTCCAAAATGCATGTTTTTGTTTGTTTTGAATCAAATCTGGTTTTCACACCTCAAAACTCTTGGTGGTTTGACACTGGTTGTTCTGTGCATATCACTAATTCATTGCAGGGGTTCACAAAGTTGACAAACCCCAGTAGACTGGTCTACAAGGTTTTTGTTGGGAATGGATCCAAGGTAGCAGTTGAGTCAGTTGGCAATGTTAAGCTAAAGTTTTCATCCAATCATGTTTTAGAATTAAAAGAAGTACTCTATGTACCTTCTATGAGAAGGAACTTAATTTCAGCTTCTAGTTTAACTCGAGAAGGTTACTGTTTTGCCAGTAACCTTGATACAATTTCCTTTTACAAGTTCAATAATAAGAATGAATTACTTGGCACTGCTTCTTTGATTGGTGACATGTGGCAATTGAATTGTGCAGTGATGCATGAATGTTTTTCTGTTGGTCTTTCAGGCTCTAAACGTGTTTTGCTTGATGAAAACTCTTTTATGTTGTGGCATAAACGTCTAGGACACATTTCCAAAGAAAGAATATTAAGACTAATGAAAAATGGTTTGCTGCTAAAACTTACTCCAACAGACTTGTCTGTTTGCATAAACTGCATTAAGGGTAAAACAACCAACCCTAGGAAGAAACATGCGTCCAGAAGCACGCACCTCCTTGAGATCATCCACACAGATGTGTGTGGACCATTCCCTTTTAAAACAGTTTGTGGAAATTCCTATTTTGTAACCTTTACTGATGATTTTTCGAGATTTACCTATGTTTATCTAATCCCTGAAAAGTCTGATGTTTTAAAATGTTTTAAAATTTATAAACTTGAAGTTGAAAATCAACTTGACAAAACCATAAAAATTGTGAGATCTGATAGGGGTGGTGAATATTATGGCCGATTCACTGAAAAGGGTCAACAGATGGGACCTTTTGCTGTATTTTTACAGGAACATGGAATAGTGGCCCAACACACAACTCCATATAACCCACAGCAAAATGGAGTGGCTGAAAGGAAGAATAGGACTTTGATAAACATGGTTCGAAGTATGAAATGTATGGCAAACTTACCAGATTTCTTATGGGGAGAAGCCCTTAAGACAGCCAACTATGTACTTAATCGTGTCCCTAGTAAGGCTGTCTCTAAGACACCTTTTGAGCTATGGAAGGGGTGGAAACCGAGCCTAAACCATCTGCACATTTGGGGGTGTAAAGCAGAAGCTAGATTTTGTAACCCCAATGAAAGAAAGTTGGATAGCAGGACTGAGTCCTGCTTCTTTATTGGGTATCCAGAGAAGTCCAAGGGCTATAAGTTCTATTGCCCTCACCTCAACACAAGGATTCAAGAGACTCACAATGCCAAGTTTTTGGAAGACTATGGCAATGACCACTTGGTTATTGACAACTCTGAGTTTGATGAAATCATAGCACCAGATCAGTCTTCAACTGAGGCATCACAGCCTAATCTAAGCATGTCCTTAATCCCCGTTTCCCAACCCCCATTCTCTGGTCATATGGACATCTCAGAACCACCAGAACCCTCACCCCAACCACTGGAACAGGAATTCCCAGCACCTGAGCTTCCAGAACTGGGGAATGGTAACACCACACTTCATCCACACCCTTAACCAAGAAGGTCCTCAAGGTCTAAACGCTCAGCAACCCCACCAGATTACTTAGTGTACTTACAGGAGACAGAACTTGGTTTTGGGGATGATCAAGACCCTTCTACTTACAAAGAGGCAATGGCCAGCCCTCAAGCCACCTTGTGGAAACAAGCAATGGATGAGGAACTTCTGTCAATGGAAAAGAATAGAGTATGGGATTTGGTTGATCACCAACAGGATATCAAGCCAATCGGCTGTAAATGGGTATTCAAGACAAAACGTGACTCAAATGGCAAGATTGAGAGGTACAAAGCAAGACTTGTTGCTAAGGGTTTCACTCAGAGAGAAGGCATTGATTATATGGACACCTTCTCACCAGTCTCTTCCAAAGACTCCCTGAGAATCCTCATGGCCTTAACCGCCCATTTTGATCTGGAGCTACATCAAATGGATGTCAAGACAGCCTTCCTCAATGGTGATCTCATTGAACACATATTTATGCAACAACCTCCTGGATTTGTTGAAAGGGGGAAGGAATCCATGATTTGCCAACTTAAGAAGTCCATATATGGTCTGAAACAAGCCTCACGGCAGTGGTATCTCAAGTTTGATCAGGTGGTTACTAGTTATGGGTTTACAGAGAACAAGCTAGATGATTGTATCTACCTCAAGGTCACTGGAACAAGGTTTATTTTTCTGATCCTATATGTTGATGACATTCTCCTGGCCAGTTCTGACTTACAACTGTTGGAACATACTAAATCGTTGTTATCTGCACATTTTGAAATGAAAGATATGGGTCCAGCACATTTTGTTCTAGGGATAAAAATAATGAGGGATAGACAGAGGAGACTCTTAGGACTTTCTCAGAGAAATTATATTGAAAGGGTCCTTAAAAGATTCAATATGGAAAAGTGCTCCAAAGGAGAGGTTCCTGTGAATAAGGGTGACAAATTACACAAGGATCAATGTCCTCAGAATGATTTGGAAAAGTCAATGATGCAAGACAAACCATATGCATCCTTAGTGGGCAGCATAATGTATGCACAGGTTTGCACCAGACCTGACTTGGCTTTTGCTGTGAGTCTGTTGGGCAGGTTTCAAGCAAATCCAGGAGTGGCCCACTGGACAGCTGGGAAAAAAGTTCTTAGATATCTTCAGAGAACCAAAGATTTCATGATGGTATATGGTGGAACCAATAACCTTGAGTTAGTAGCCTATTCAGATTCTGATTTAGCTGGTTGCTCTCTGGACAGAAAATCTACTGTGGTTACATTTTTATGATGACAGGAGGGGCAGTATCTTGGAAAACTGCAAAACAAACCACGATTGCCACATCTACTATGCAAGCAGAATTCATAGCTGTTTATGAGGCTACCAAGCAGACAATGTGGCTCAAGAACTTCATGGAACAGATTGTAGTAATTGACTCAATCAGCAGACCCATTACTCTCTATTGTGACAACACATCTGCTGTTTTCTTCTCTAAGAACAATAGAAGGACATCTGCCACACGGCTAATGGAGGTGAAGTATTTACTGGTTCAAGAAAAGGTCAAGGAAGGGATTGTAGAGGTGATTCACCTGAGCACCAAGTTGATGCTTGCTGATCCTATGACAAAGGCACTACCAGTAAATGAATTTAAAGCTCATGTTGCTAACATGGGACTCACTGCCCTCTTTTGATTTACTTCATCAGTGGGAGTAAGGTATTTCAATTAGTTTATTTTAATTGTTTTGAACTGTGGAACTCATATGTGGTTTTCAAATACCAAACTTGATTATTTCATAAAGGGAACAAGCAATGGCAGTAATTGTGAGTGGTTATATTTAGTGCATCAGATTGTATCAATTGTGCATTGTACTCATGAGCTTCTGTTTTTGTTGCCCTATTAGAAACTGCAAGCATTTTGGTTTTGAATAAGTGAATCATTGTTACCTTGGTTTTCTATTTTGGTTTAAATGAATTCCCAGTAAGTTTCATGATTGCTGTTGAAAATGATCAAAACGTGGGAGCATTGTTGATGCAGTGCTTGCTGGTCCCTTTTCTTTTTGGACCAGGAATTGCAGCATTGTGCTGTTGTCATGTGCTCATAGTGGCTGTGAGGCAATGATGCAGAGTTGCATCAAAGCTCTCATGATTCTGTGAGTATGGGACAACCGTGACAGCTGTGAATAGGATTCAGTTGAGTTAATTTTGGATTCTGTGATCACTGTTGGGATGAGTCAATTGTGAACTTGCAGGGCCCTTCTTCTACTCAAGTGGGAGAATGTAAGAAGTTTGAGTATAAGTTGATGGCCTGGGATGCAAGTGTCATGGACTTCTTTAATGACTTGAATACCAATAGAATCCAAAGTTAATGAATTTATCCTAGTTAAGGATCCTTGTACGGGAAGGTTAAGAAGTTAACCTGTTTTGGTACCAAACCTAGTTCACTTAGGACTTCTAATCATTGTATGATAGGTGCATTGATTGAGGAGTCTAAAGTAGATATAAAACGGATTGATCTCTGCCCTCCAAGGTGTGTGCTAATAAGGTTTTAAGTCTTGAAACCTATCATAAAGGCGAGGCACTTTATTTCTGGAAGAGGGGAGAAGGTCTTTGCGTGTGCACAGATTGTGGTGCTGACATTCAGTTCCTTCTATTGCAGCTATGGCCAAACCAAGTTCGATTCATAACTCCAATCATGTTTATATGTGCTTGTACTCGAATATTGAATCAACGTATGTGTGATCTTTGCTGTTGTTTGGTTAAGTGGTTTTAAAAGGTTTACATACCCTCCAATCCAAGGACATCCGTGATTGATTTTGTATCCCAACATAAAAGATTAAATGTTATTGAGGGGCACGACATCAGGAAAGTTTAAGGTTTGAGTAGTGATTCCTGGATTTGGATGGCGGCTTTAGGTGTTTCTTGTAAAGTTTTCACTTTCCAGACCTCAATTGCTTTATGTCGGTCTTAGCCCTGCTTTTCCCATAATTTTTCTTCCAACAATCATCCTAATATGGTTTCAGTTTGACACTTATCCAATAATTTCTTTAGTTGTACGACTTCTCTCTCTAAAAAGAAAACTCTCCCACTTCTCTCTCTAAAAAGAAAACTCTCCCACTTCTCTCTAACAAAACCCCGTCGGCCCTAAGTTCCTTTGAGGTGGAGGTTTCTGCCATCTCCACCTCGTGGTGGAAGATTTGGAGAAACTTCAACCTCCTTTCTTTTTCACCCTCATCCTTTCCTCTCCATTCTCTTGTTTACCCCTCTTCCCCTCCTCTGAGATTTTAATTCCGGTCTCCCCCTTATTCTCTGTCGTTGGTGGCCTCGGATCCGGAGTTGGTGGCTCTGACCAACGCTCGTGGTGGTTGTTGCGGATGGGTTACTTTCTCCCTCAGCGTCTTTTGCCGGTTGCTCAGTCCTTATGGCTGATTTCAGTTTGTTTCTTTTTGATTTTGGTTACTTTGGCCATGGTTTTTCTTTCGAATCCACCACCATCTCTTTTGACCCATCTGCACTCCACCTTCTGTCCTCACGACTCAATTCACCGAATTACTTAGCCTAGGGTTCTTGGTTTGCTTCTCCTCCGCTTATCCCAATTGTTACTATCACTACTTTTATCCTCATTCAACCATTGTTACTATCTGTATCTTTGATTCGAGAGGTTAGGTTGTGTATTTTAATGATCATTCTTGACCAAGCTAGTCGTTTAAGTATGTTGATCTTTAGAAGTTTTGTGTCTCTAAACCATGCTCTACAGATCGACTGTGGTGGTTTCTATCTTGTTCTTGCTCTGTGGTGGTGGTAACTTGCTTGGAAGCGGCGGCTGGTGGAGCTCCTTGTTACTACTAGGGTTGCATTAAATCTATTATATTGTGGGTTGTTATATTTATACTATTTTCCTTTGGGCTTTGTTGTTTGATTTCCTTATTTTTTATTTCTTCTGTCTGTGTAATCTTTAATTTGAGTTTTTACGTTTTGGATCTTCCTTACAGCCCATTTTTAATGTATTTCACACTTCTAAAAAAAAAATCCAATTTTTTTGACAAACGAGTTAATATTCATTTCATAAAAAAATCTAATATTATCGGCAACATTAATAAATCCAATCCAAAAAATAAATAAGCAATCCATAATAAATTTAACCCAGACCTTAACAAAAGTCCACAACAATAGCAAAACCAAAAAAAACTCTAAATGCTAAAGAAGCACCATCCATTACCTTGCATTTCACTCACTAGCTTTTGGTCTAATAATTAATGTTCGAAAGAAGACACTCCCAAGAGGGTGGATAGAGACCTAATGCCTAGATGGGCAGTGCCCCTAGGTATTGATAGAGAATTTATTGAATACAATTAAGATGAAAAATAATTCTACTAGTTATAACTTTACAAGTGCACAAAATCGAATATAGCAATAGAGTAGCAAGCAAAGGTCGATCCTTGAGTACTTGTTCAATGATGATTTCTAATGTAAATTCAGATTCAAGATAACTTAGAATAAAACAGATACGATGGGGGGTTTGAGGGTTTAATATTCACGCAAGTAAGTAATGAAACATAATTAAAACACACAAATGATTTATTGATTGAAGTTGGTTGATTAATGCGAATCAGGGATTACCATCGACTCTAACTAATTATAGTTCCTCATTAGAGTTCCCTGATCTAATTACTATGCACTCTCTGAATCAGACGCCCATGCCTAAGACCTGACATTGGTTCACTTGATACATTTATTCCCTCTTACCTAGCATGTTATAGATATAGCATATGCCTAGAACATCTATTATCATTAGATAATGCAGGAAGTATTAAGTGAATTTCATGATACTACATTAACCTAGAAAAGTGACATGCATGTCTAGGCTTCATGAGTTAAGATTACAAATAGAATTCCCCATCGTAAACTCGATGCTACAAACCACAAGGTGATATGACAATCACTCAATCAATTTCATCTATAATTATATGCAAACAAGTTAGCTAGACTTATAGGCATAAATTAAGTTCATGAAGCATAGTAATCCAACTTATTCAACTTGCATAGAAATCACAGTCAAGATCTAGAAATCTAACTACGAAACTAACATGGCTAAGGATTTAAGCAGCCCCAATCCTATAAAAGACTATTCATGCATGCATGATAGGCCCAAAATATATCTATAATTTAAACCTTGCAAGTTGTAGTCATTAGCAATATAGGATAAGTAAGGTATCTTTTAAACGCCAAGGATTATGGGTACATAATTTCACTCAAATACACAAAGATATGTGTAACACTTAAAATTAAAATAAAGGGGAAAGGGGTGGGAGTGGGGGTTCTTTTGGTTTTTGAATGCAGAAAAAAAATGATGAAAGTTATATGAATGAGATAAGAATATTTAAGTGCACGTATATTACTACTAAATACATGCCAAGTCAATTGTTATCCCTAAATCCTTTACTGTAGTGCACAAATAAGTTCTAATTATTTTCCCAAAGCCCTTTAATTTGGTAGCGCATCGAAACTAAAGAATTCCTAAACAAGCCATCTCAAAACATGAACAACATGTTTATTCCTGTCATGCAAAGGATCATTAAGTTCTTATAAAGGAGCAACCAAAAAATCATAACTCAAGTTAAATTGACTCAATTGTGATAGTTTTTGCTACTTATGAATCATAGAGAGTAAAACATGTAATATGAGTTAACCCTATGTCCTAGCTACACTTATATGCTCATATAATACGTGCCGACTCATAACATATAAACACAAAAACAAAATTTATAAACCAAATCAATCCAACCATTCACATGCATAATATTGAAACTAGGAATAGAAACAATCAATTTGTACACATATTTAGGGTTTCAAAACAGCCCTTAACTAATAAAAGTTTATCTACACATGATTAAAGGAAAATTAAAACAAAGTATTAAGTTAAAAGTTACAGAGTAAACTGAATGAAGAACAAGGTGATAAGCCACGACTGAGGCAACACTCTGCTCCTCCAAGGCCTTTACGTCCAAATCTCCAAAATCCCAAGTGAAAACCCGGAAAATTAAAATCAGATAAAAATGGGAACCCTTCTACCTTGCCTTGGGACTTTCTTTTGTGGGAGAACATTCTTCAAGAGTTTAGGAGATCAATGTGCTAGAATCCTCTTTATAAACAGAGTCACTAGCTGTCCCAATAGGAACTAAATAAGGAAAATCCAATTTTAGAAGGTTTTGGAATTCCGTGTGTTGATACCATATCGACCGACCACCCTAGCATAGGACCCGCCAGGACAGGAAGGCGCCGGCCGATCGCCTGATCGGCACCCTCACGGCCTACGGCCCGCCGATCGGCACCAAACTACAAACCCGCCACTCGACATCTGACAATGAACAGACGACAGCTGGCCGCGACAGTCACCTAACCAGTCATGCCCTACCAACTCCCTGACGGAGGCAGGTTGGGACTCCAGCTGGCGCCTCCCCCGGATATCCAGGATTTGTCAGACGGCTCACAGCCACAAGGCACAACCTACTCCGGAACAGTGGCTCACCTACCGGAACAGTAGCCCAACTGCCGCAGTGATGACTACTATAAATACTCTGAAACCCTTCACAAAGGTAAGGGCATTCAGAACCGATTCAGAGCACTGTATTTACTTGCCTCTCGGCACTCAGATACTAACTTAGGCATCGGAACCCCTTCGGCCGGCACCACACCGGTGTCTAGTCTTTGCAGGATCCCTACCGAACAGCAACGCCCCCAGCGGGCCCAAGACACCACACGGCTGGTCCTAGAACCCCCAGCGGGTCTCATCGAGTTGGTCATTTCCGGATCAAGCACCGTGTGATGCAAGAAGTTTGATAAGGGCTCCTCCCTTTCTTGGACACCAAGCACGACTTATGGAGATAAAATGGGAATACTAATAGCTGGGCCATCCCATAGGATTTGGATTTAACAACGGTCATTTGTTGACTTTGATCATTAAACCAATTCCAAGTGTGATAAGGAAGTGTTTTGGGCCAAGAAAGGGGATAAACCTTTATTGATCGATCTAGGAGAATATGACCCCTGGTAGGACCAATCCCTAAATTTCGTGAAAAAAAACGATCTGGTCTTACTCCTATTTGACAACTCTTGTCAGACAAAGGATATGACCAACTTAAGCCAAGTCCATATCATATTCAATTAACCAAACGAAAGGTGTCCCTATGGGGTTACCGCCCACGTCCAACCCACTATGCCCGTCAAGGAGACGAAATTACAAATTAAAATTCTTTCTTTCACTACCTTTGTAAGTTTACCTCTTAACATAATATTGATTATAAATTTGTTGATATTCAAACATACTCCTAGTCAAGTCCTAAACCTTAACACACATTCCGTTCCTTTTCATGTATTCTCGTCACTTTAAAACAAATCATTATATACTACATCGTATTGCCTCACAAATAATTACCTTGTAACAGTATGATCACCGTGCGTTCAACATCATCGATTGGCCTTGAGTTGGTAATATCCCAACTTCTTGAATTTGGTATTAAACTCACATAACAACAAAGGAATTTAAATATTAAGTTACCAAAATGTTTCCATATATACAACACATATATATAACTCTTTTTTCATACTACTCACATATATACATGTTCAATTTCTTAGCTAGCTACCATTTCTCCTAATTGCCCTTAACGTCTCCTCATATCATACTTCACCATTTTTGTTCACCTTATTTCCTTTATTAAGAATTACTATTCCAATCTCATATTAACATTATTTACCTTGCAACATAAGGTGCTTGTTAATATATAATCAGATGAAATTACTGAAATTTTTACTAATTATTTATAATAATTCATCTTAGCCTTAGTTTATTTCCTCAATATTCCTTAATTATCTTCTAATTCAAACACACACATATCATAGCAGAAATTCCAAACGATGCTTAAGATGTGTCCAATTATCTCAAGCATTATACCAAAAGATCCACAAGAAGGAACCCTACAAAACTCATCTTGGCCGTCATCGGAAAAGAGGCTATATGTGCCCTCATGCGCTGGTGGGTAGTCTCTGCGCGTGGGCCTCACGTGCGGGCCTATCAACAGTAACCTCTTGCTAAGTCGACTCGTGGGCCTACTTGCAAAACCCGACCCAGCGTCTTGACTCGCCCTCAAACCTGTCATTTTTTATCCTTTTCCTTTGTTCTATTTACCTAGATTCTTCTAAAAGACGTTATAAGATGATCTAACGTTGCAAAATTGGAAGTACTTGCCGCGAAAGCCATGATCCAATCTCAGTTTCCATGGCCGAATTTTCATTTTAATTTCCAGAACTTCCACACGTCCATCTCCTCATTTTTCTGACTTAAACTTACCGTAAGACCTCATACATGTTCCCAGAGACCTTAGTTAGATACTTGAGGCTCCCAAGTTACCTCTATGACGTACGATCAAAAATCCAACTTCATGATTTGCTCTTGAGTCTGGGTGAAACTACCTCCTCCCAACCCTGTTTGGATCCTCCTCTCTTCCTCTTGCTATTCCTTTATTTTCCCTTTCTTTCCCTTCCCTCCTTCTGGGTTTTCTCTCTCACGGTGGTGGCTTAGTTCACGTTTTTTCCTTAGGCCACCACCCACCCATACTCCATTTGAACACACACATATTACTAAGGAAAGTAGGTTGGTGGCATTGGGGAGAGAATTGTCCAGAATTTTCTGGACAAATGTCACCATCCAAAATATATTCCAAGCAAATGACCATAATACCCTTCAAGTAAAAATGACCAAAATGCTCCTATGCATGCTTGACCAATAACACACTTTTTCGAACTCTTTTTTCGACGTACCACCTTCTTACGTATTCAGTAGTTCGAGACCTTTGTATCGGTCCTCATGAAACTTTCAGAAGGTCTCTCGATCAGAAAGTCAACAATTTGACCTATAGGGGAAAAATTGTCATTTGTACTTTTCACAAAGTTTTGGGTTATTACAATCTACCCTCCTTGGAGAACATTTCGTCCTCGAAATTTTAAAACGAATAAATCTTATCCCCATTCTCAAATTGGACAACAGAGTTACTCAAAATGATCAATTACCGTTTTCTTTTTGTTCTTACTCATAACTTCATTTGAACATAGATAGTGCAGGGATCACGCATAAGTTCAACCAATTAATATCAACATTCTTACTCTAGGCATCCTTCAAGCTATCTTCAGGACCACAACAATACCACATAATTTATACCTCACTAGTTCATAATCAGACTCAACCATTTATCATCTTAAATACCAACCGCATCACACAACGGCACTACACGTAGGCCAAAATTGAACATTTTCATCTCGGTCAATTCCAAAAACAACATTAACACCTTATCTAGTTAAATATTCCTTCGGGGGGTATTAGTACTACATATAGATAAACCACTGTCCACATGGGAATCGACTTTGGATACAGAGCCCAGCTTGACGTCTGAGACTAACCAATATCCACATACAAACCACTTGGGATACAGAGCCCAGCTTAACGACCAAGTGCATATTGACTCAGGATACAGAGTCCAGCTCGACGTATGACTCAGTGCTAGTCTCAGGATACAGAGTCCCTACTCGACGTTTGAGACCAACCAACCACCACCCACTCAGGATTGAAGCATAGCTTAACATTTGAGTGGTCATCCTACAACACCAGTCCCAGGAAAGAGACCTAGCCTGAAGTGTAGGACTGTCCACAATTCGCTCAGGCATACAACATCTGAGCATTAATCAACCATCTAACGAGATCTGTCCATAATTACAACCATGCACATATATTGAGAAAACAATATTGATGGCAATTATTAATTCTTCAAATCCATTTTTCAAAATGCAGATTTATACCCAAAACAATCTTTGAAAGAGACTTCGTAAAGTGTGCATAACAACAAGTTAATCATCATATTCATCATACTATCATAGCATCACACATTCATCATCATGCACTATCCCATCATTCTTATCATCAACGTATGACGTCCTTATCATATATTATCATTATTTCAACATATGTGCCATCATATCATATCATGGCATGAACTCCATCATAAAATAAGATCATTTAGGACATCAGAACATCATCATAGCAACATATATCATCGTACCATTATTATGTGAATACCATAGCTTCCAAAAACCATCAAGTAATCGTCTGACTATCATACTCAAATTAATTCAACACATGTCTATTCTTAAAATCAATTTACAATCTCATAAATCGTGAATTAAAATAATTTTAGTAAAATCATAAAAAAAGTATATTCATATTTTCCGTATTTTAAATTGTATTTAAATCATTTCACCATTTATTCATCCTTTAAAAGTCAAATTATCATTTCAAAATTGGACTTTAAACTTAACATACTTTTCGTAAAAAAAAAAAAACCCATAAAATATACTCAAAATTCATTTAACAATCTCAGCTTGTTGTTAGATAAATCATTTAATAGTCTTGTCTCACATTTCCTATCAAATCAAATTTCAAATCGACGTTTAGTCCAACCACCAAAACGTAAGTAGTGATCCGATTAAATCATTAAAATTCATTAAAACACAATCCTATTATTATCATATAAATCAGGTCAGAAAGTAATTAAATCAATACCCAAGCTTTGATACTAAGTTGACAGGACTAGTCCCTAAATTTCGTGAAAAAAAAGGGGACCAGTCCTGCTTCTGTTTGACAACTCTTGTCAAACAAAGGATATGACCAACTTAACCCACGTCCATATCATATTAAATTAACCAAGGAGTTTCGTTTAAACTTTTTCTTTTCACTCCCTTTATAAGTTTACTTCCTAACATAATATTGATTTCAAATTAAATGATATTCAAACATACTCCTAGTCAAGTCCTAAAACTTACCTCACATTCCATTCATTTTCATGTATTCTCACCACTTTTAAAAACATAATTATATAGTACGTCGTATTGCTGACTTTCTTGGACACCAAGCATGACTTAGGGAGATAAAATGGGAATACTAATAGCTGGGCAATCCCATAGGATTTAGATTTAACCGCTGTCATTTGTTGACTTTAATCATTAAACTAATTCCAAGTGTGATAAGGAAGTGTTTTGGGACAAGGAAAGTGATAAACCTTTCTTGGTTGATCTTGGACAATACGACCCCTGGCAAAACCAATCCCTAAATTTCGTGAAAAAAAAACGAACTGGTTATACTCCTATCTGACAACTCTTGTCAGACAAAGGATATGACCAACTTAACCCATGTTCATATCATATTCAATTAACCAAACTAAAGTTGTCCCTATGGGGTTATCACCCACATCCAACCCACTATGCTCGTCAAAGAGGCGAAATTACAAATTAAAACTCTTTCATTTCACTACCTTTATAAGTTTACCTCTTAACATAAAATTGATTATAAATTTGTTGATACTCAAACATACTCCTAGTCAAATCCTAAACCTTACCTCAAATTCCTTTCATTTTCATGTATTCTTATCACTTTAAAACAAAACATTATATACTACATCGTAGTGCTTCGTAAATAATTACCTTGTAACCATAATCATATGATCACTGTGCATTCAACGTCATCGATCGGCCTTGAGTTGGTAATATCCCAACGTCTTGATTTGGTAATAAATTCACATAAAACCAAAGGAATTTGAATATTAAGTTACCAAAATGTTTCCATATACAATTCATATATATAACTCTTTTTTCATACTACTCACCATATACATGTTCAGTTTCTTCGCTAGCTGTCATTTCTCCTCATATCATACTTCACCATTTTTTCACCTTATTTCCTTTATTAAGACTTACTATTCCAATCTCATATTAACATTATTTATCTTGTAACATAAAGTGCTTTTCAATATATAATCAGATGAAATTGTTGAAATTAACTACTAATTATTTATAATAATTTATCTTAGCCTTAGTTTTTTCCTTACAATTCCTTAATTATCTTCTAATTTAAACACACACAAATCGTAGAAAAAAATTTTGTGTCCAATGATCTCAAACATTGTACCAAAAGATTTACAAAAATGAACCCTACAAAACTCATGTTGGTCATCAC
This sequence comes from Prinsepia uniflora, assembly GCA_032719365.1. NCBI lineage: Eukaryota > Viridiplantae > Streptophyta > Magnoliopsida > Rosales > Rosaceae > Prinsepia > Prinsepia uniflora. The sequence continues at coordinate 51,730,203 of CM064873.1, forward strand.
TAGAGAAGAGGCTACATGCGCCATCACGCATCGATGGGAGGTCTCTGCGTGTGGACCTCACATGCGAGCCTGTCACCAGCAACCTCCTACTGGTTCGACCCACGGTTCTACGTGCAAGACCCAACCCGACGTCTTGATCCGACTTCAAACTCTTCATTTCTTATCCTTTTCCTTAGTTCTATTTATCCAGATTCATCTAAAAGACGTTATAAGGTGATCTAATGTTGCAAAGTGGGAAGAACTTACCTTGAAGCCGTGATCCAATCTCAGTTTCCACGGTTGGATTTCCAGTTTAATTTGCGGAACTTCAACACGTCCAGCTCCTCATTTTTCTGACTCAAACTTACTTAAGAACTCATACAAGTTCCTAGAGACCTCAATTTGATACTCAAGGCTCCCAAGTTACCTCCATGTCGTATGGCCAAAAATCCAACTTCAAGATTTGCTCTCGGGACTGGGTGAGATTGCCTCATCCCAACCTTATTTCGACCCTACTCTCTTCCTCTTTCTTTTCATTTCTTTCCCTTCTCTCCCCCTGGTTTTTCTCTCTCACAGTAGTGGCTTGGTTCACATTTTCTTCCTTTTCCCACCATCTACCCATACTTCATTTGAACACACACATATTATTAAGGAGAGTAGGTCAGTGGAATTAGAGAGAGAACTATGTAGAATTTTCTAGACAAGTGTCACCAACCAAAATATCTTGCAAGCAAATGACCATACTACCCTTCAAGTAAAAATGACCAAAATGCCCCCAAACATTCTTGGCCCATAACGCATTTTTCCGAACTCCATTTTTGACGTACCACATTTCTACGTATTCAGTGATTGGAGACTCTATATTAGTCCTCATGAAACTTTCAGAAGGTCTCCCGATCAAGAAGTCAATAATTTGACCCTATAGGTCCAAAATTGTCATTTGTACTTTTCACAAAGTTCCGGGTTGTTACAACCCCACCTAACATGTAATTGGGAAACATGGAAGACATCTTGTCTGTTGGATTTTTCCTTAGGCACTTGAAGATAGTTGAAATAAGCCTAGGCCCTTGAACAATCCCGAATTGTGCCTTAATTTATGTTATATTGAAAGGACCTTTAATTGGGCCCTGATTGCATGCTTGGAAAGAGGGTTGAGGTGTAGTCTCAAATATATGTCAATCACACTGAGATTCCTTTCCTAACCTACTGGAATGAAGTAGCAAAAACTGTGTATCGCTAGCCCTTGGCACAACTAGGGCTTGTCACTAGGCCGTCACTGAGCTTGTCACCAAGCTGTCGTTGGGCTTGTCATCGAGCTGTCAGTGGGCTGTCACTAGGCCGTCATTGGGCCTGGCACACATGAAGGATATGGTTAAGCGTAGGTTCTAGGAACTCGATATGTGACAACCCGGAAAATCGAAAAAGTGAATTTTGGAAATTTTAGAAGAAAATGACAATTTTACCCTTGGTTTATGAGGAAAAATTTGACTTTTTGTTTAGCATATTTTTTGGGCTATCCGTGAAGACTGTTTTGTAGGTCTCAGAGCCCTGAGTCTGCAGATAGGCGGTATGTCGAAATCAGAGTTCGAACAGATTTGTTATGGGTCTAAAACGGTAATCGCATTTTTTTGTAATTATAAACACAAGGGGTATTTTGGTTTTTTACTGTCATTGTTGAGATATTGATGGGGGGTGACTCACTAGGCTGGCTAAGTGACATGTGTCACTCCCATTTTCAGATTGGTGGCAATCGGTGCCGTCTTGTTTATGTATGTTCAATTCGATCAAAACCAAAAGGAAAGAAATCCATTTGTTTTTTTTTATCAATCCCTACAACAAACTTGGAGAGAAAAACGTAAGGAAATATAGAAACAAAAGGAGAGAAAATGAGAAAGGAAAATGAGAGAAAAAGGAAGAACAACTGAAGAACCCAAAACCCATATCCAAGAAATCCGAAATTTCAAAATTTCGAATTTGAATCTTTGGGTCGTAATTGTTGAAACCAAGCTCAACTTAAGGTCTTTGAGATCAGTATGAACAGAACCAACCTAAAATCTAAGTGAATCAACTGATATTTCACTTAGAACGGATCCGCGACCCTTTTGAATTTTTGAAGCAGAATTGATCGATTTGAGGTGAGGAATTGTTAAATTGAGCTCATAATTGTGTTTGTAAGGGTCCTAGAATGGGTTTTCATGAATTGGATTTGAGAAATTGGTTGAAATTAGCTGGGTTTGAATTTGGGTCAAGAATCGAGTCGGGCGACCCGTTTGCAGGTTTCCGGGTTGGGACAATGATGAACAGTATTCATTGTACATCGACATGTGGTTTCATGCATAGCCCATTCAACCCGTGCGTGGGGGCGTGTGGCTGAGTTTTTGGGGAAGTGTTCAACACACTTTTTAATGTTTTCGACATTTTGTACCTGATGGAACTTGTTTCGAGTCGATCGGACACCATTTCGGAGTACTTTTGGGTGTTTGAAGTGGATAGTTTGTGTTTAACTATAGGGTATTGTTATACAAGGGTTTAGGGGATTGTTATACGAGGTTATGTTAGTGACCCTTAATTGTTGTGTTTGACAGGTGTGTGAGTGGAAATTTGTTTTATGAACTATGATGTATGCATAATAAATGTTTTATGTGATTTATTGTATGATTTGATTTCAATGATTTAAATGATGATTTGAGGTCATTACTTGATGATTTTGTGGACGTAATTGTTAGTTTCTGAACGTGATTTTACGGATTTACGTAAAAATGGTATTTTGGGCTTAAGACCCTGTTAGTAATGGTTTTGACTTGGCTTAAAGTCAAAGATTGTTTGAAACTAATGTTTTGGGTGTAGGCCCAGTTCAATAATGGTATTTGACTTGGAATGTAAGTCAATGATGGTTTTGAAAGGTTTTGGGATGTAATCCCTGAATAGTTTTCATTGTGTTTGTAATGAGTTCCCAGACGGTCGAAGCTAGGGGGTTCCCCAGACGACCGAAGCTCAGGGTAACATGTGTTCCTAAGTAGCCGAAGTTCTGGGTGTTCCCAAATGGCTGATGCTCAGGGTATGTGTGTTCCCAGGCAGCCGAAGCTAGGGTGTTCCTAGATGGCTGATGCTCGGGGTATCTTTGTTCCCAAGTAGCTGAAGCTCGAGGTGTTCCCAGACGGTTGATGCTCAGGGTTATTGTTTGTGGCCTATGCATAGTGCCAATATAATTATGTGATTGATTGCGTACTTGGGAGTAGTGCGGGTATTGTGATCTTGTGACTGATGTCTATGCACTTATGAGTAGTTCTGTTGAGCATTGTGATTGATATTTGAGTACTGGTGACTTGTACTGTTGTTGACAGTCATTGTGACTGGTTTGATGTTGATGGGTATGTCTAAGTGTTTTACATGATTTGATGAAATGGATTTCAAGAAATGTGGGCCAAAGATTTGCTAAATTGTGGGTCCCACGAGTTTCTATGTAATGTGATTAAAATCTGATTATTCATTTTTTATTCTATGCATGCATGTTTTATAACTAAAGGGGAAAAAGATTTTGTTTTTAAATGTATTTTCAAACGATGTTATTTTTGTCCACTCACACTTTTTATGTTTTGATGACCCTCCAGGTCGTGGCACGCAAATTGGGGCTGATCGAGAAGCGGAGGTAGGAGCGGAAATCAATATAGTCTTCCCTTGTCTGACAGGTGCTAAGGGTGTTTTTGAAACTTCAGTTGACTTGTCAGACGAGAGCAGGACCAGACACGGTTATCAAACAGTTGACTTATCAGACGGGAGCAGGACCATATATGGTTATCAAAGTCCCTTCGGGACGGGTTCTGTCATGATAAGACTCTAGGACAGGCATCTCGGTTGAATCTGGTATGCAGGACTAGGTCAGGGGTTGTCTAGGGGCATGTCACTGGGCTCTCTGATACACAAAAACTAAGCATTAAAGTAAACACAAAGTCACACTCAACACTAAAGGAAACGTATGCAATTAAAAAGCCTTTTTTTTAGATGTAGCATTGGTAAATAGGGATCGTTCTTAACCGGGCATTGAGGATACCTAAGCATGATTGTCATTTGGTTGGTTAATTGGGGGTAAAGATTGATTTTAAAGTTCTAAGTAATTAAACTAAACCTAAACTAACCTAATATATTATTTACACGTGGTCAACTCATTCTTTATACCTTACTCATTCATGAATTATATCAACTTCAAACCTACCAAATTCTATAACCTTAGTTCTACGAAATGATTACATATTTGTAAGTACGGGCAGAGAGACACTCACACTGCACTTTCAATAATAGACTAGGGAACACCCAACTCATCTTTCAAGCATTAAACACCAATATACAAACATAACAAAAACTAAAATACTAGAACACATGGAAGATTTATACAAAATTAATATAAAGCATAAAACCAAGATAAGATTAATAATCAATTCATAGAAACAATATTCATGCCAAAAGATAACTACGAAGTAAAAGGTCGTGTTACACTTTTTCTCCGAGGAGCCCAAAGGATGTGAAGTGATGGAGCTTTGTTGTATTACACTTTTTCTCCTGAGTAACCCAAAGGATACAAAGTGATGGAACTCTTGGGTGAGACAATAGGAAATGCCCAACTATGCCACAGATGAAGGGTAGAAGATGGAGTATGATGTAATTAATCTTGCAAAATAATATCGATTATATAAATTGGAAAATTTGGTCAAGTAGAATTCTGGTACAAGAATGAGTGACCTCCTTACAAATAACCTAAACCTCTCTATTTATAGGAGAAAATTAATCCCCAAATAAATAGGAGTTCATAATTTAATTCCTAAAAGGAAAATGATTAAAATAATTAAATTAAAGTCCTAAAGGAAAAGGTAATAAAAATCCTAATTGAAAATGTAATCTAAATCCTAAAGAAAGAAGAAATAAAAAACATAATTAAAAAGGTAATAAAAACTCCTAACTTAAAAAAGGAAGAAAAATCCTAATTAAAAAGGACAATTTTCCTTGAAAAGAAAGGAAAATGCTTGCTGGAATAGTAACAAGAAACAGATTGGTAAGAAGCTGCTGAAGGAAGGGAAAACTTTCGGTAGGCGCTAGCTGAAGGAAGGCAAAGAAATCGGCGGACGTGCGCTGAAGAAGGTGCGGACGAAGTCGGGACACGCGCGCCAAAGAAGTACGCAGCAATTTGAGACACGCGCGTCGAATTGAGTTTGATCTGATCGGCAGGCTTCTGCCGAATGTATTTTAGGGCTGATTAGATGGGTTCGGTAACTCCCTACCGAATTCTTCAGTGATTTTTGGTGGTCTCCTTTCATTCGATCATAACTTCTTCGTTATAACTCTGATTGAGGTAATTCTTTCGCCTAAATTCTTGTAATTACGTACTCTGTCCAATCCTGCACATTTTCCACAAAATATATTATTTTCTACAAATTTTTAGTATTTAAACATTAAAAGAAAACCATAAAGGGTATAAAATGATGCTTAATTCAAGGTTTATCACTATCCAAGGACAAGTCACGATATTTTCCAGAAATTGGCTGGGACTTAGAGCTGGAGTTGAGCCTCGATTTGGGATCTAGGCTCCTTCTTGGGGCCATTTATTCGTTCTGGTTCTAATTTCACTCATTCCTTTTATTCTTGGTTTTAACTATACTTTCTTATTTTGTATTGGTATCATAAAAGATATCATTTATCCTATTGATTTGAAAAATTAACTCAAAAGATAAGTATAAAGGGTACTCGATGACATAAAAGTGATGCATAATTAATGGCTTATGAATGCTTGAATTGAAAAAAATCATAATATAAAATTGCATTAAACATATAATAAGATTTATGAGTTTAGAATACTAATGAAAGGAGAACAATGTTGTACATCATAAGATATGGAAAAGCCTCTTCTCCAAGCTCTATGCCCAAGTTATAGACCATAACTCGAAAAAATACAAGTATCAATGTTATTTACAGCTAAGGTAAAAATTAGGCAAAAAGGAGAAGTCTCTGCCGTGCCTTAAGGGTTACAATATATAGGAGATAATTCCTTTAGGATTTAGGAGAGTAGTCAGGAAAGGAAATTTCATGAGATTTGAACACACTAGCTATTCCAGTTGATGTGATCAACGAATCCGAATCCTACTCAGAATAAGGCTATTTTTACGACATGATAATAGGATAACTAATTATTGAGCTTACTTGCACACCAAGGAAGATTCTAAAGTGCGACTAGGACACCTAGATGCCATCCTTGCAGCTAGAAATTGCCTTTAACATTGGAAACAAGCTGGAACATATTTGGACCTCGAAACAACTCTAATTAGGCCAATTAAGAACATTCAAGAACTGGGCACACCACGGGCCTTACCACTGAGCCAAACCATGTCTTGAGCTTAATATTATTATTCTTTGGAGGTTTCAAGCTCAGAGTCAAATTGGAAACGAATTTTGAAATTGAGTCCTATTTTTAAGCCCAAAACCTTGACGCAAGACATGTCTCTGGCCTCCTTGAGTAATTTATGATACTTTCTCCAAAACAGGCTCTGAAAGTGCACTTGGGTAGATTTATTGGTGCTCGAGATGGAAGAATGGACAATGTTGGCCATGGAGTTGGTGCAGGTAGGTACTTGACTAGAACCAATGTTGGGACAAGCCCAGGGACTCAAACATGGTGTAGCCGCATGTGGAACAGGTCTAGTGACTTGAAAATCGATAAAGAGCTTGGTTTGGCATTGCCTTTGATATTGGAATGCGCCAGGCACTAGTTCGGGGGCGAGAACATCGCTCGGCACTGGCGTGGGCACATGGCTAGGCATTGGGACTCAGCATGGGCACATCGATGTCACAAATTAGCCATTCTTCTGAATTTAGCCATTCTTTTGCATTTGGACTCATCATTGCCTCTGAATTTAGCCATTTCTTTGCATTATTCTCAAAATTAACTTTTGTTTCCAATTCTACACAAGTCTTATAATAAGGGGCATTTTGTCCTATTGTTGTCACAAATTAACTTAGAAGTTAATTTAAAAAGGCAATAGATGAAATCAAATTGATGCATGAATAATGTCACGACTCGACCCCCCTGACACGATATTGACCTTTTAGGGTCCAGCCCACATGGTTTTGTTTATGGGCACTCACGTGTAACTTCCTAGTGGGTCACCCATCATGCGATTTCTTTGACCCAAACTCGCTTAATTTTGGAGTTCCAAAGGAATCCAATACCAGTGAGCTTTCAAAAGGCCTCCTACTAGGAATATACGTGCACACACACATATAAGGCACTTCACCTTTCCTTCCCCGAGCAATGTGGGATTTTTCACCGTTCTTCCCAAGACACGGGTCTTACAATCCAACCCCCTTAAGACCCAGCGTCCTTACTAGCACACTTCTGGTTGGGGTTCAACTCTAATACCATTATGTCACAACTCAACTCCCCTAGCACGATATTGTTCGCTTTGTGCTCAGCCCTCATAGATTTTTTTTTCTGGGAACTCATGTGCAACTTTCCAGTGGGTCACCCATCCTACGATTGCTCTAACCCAAACTCACTTAACTTTGGAGTTCCAGAGGATTCCAATGCCAATGAGCTCTCAAGGTCTCTTGCTAGGAATATATGTGCCTACATTGCTCGAAAAGGGAAAGGTGGAGTGCCTTATATGTGTGGGCACGTATCATCCTATCACGATGCTTTTTGGGAGCTCACTTGTAACACCCTAGAAATTCGCAGATTATAATATTGTAATTTAATGTTGAATTGACGTTTTTACCCCTGTGAATTATGGCCAATTGTTGACTTTTTGGTTTATGGGTCAAATGTACTTTGACCAGTGACCGTGACGTAGTTCAGGACGTCACGAGTTCACAGACAGGTGGCACGTCCAATTCGGACGATCAGAGAAAAAGTTATGACTATCGGAAGTTCAGGGGCATTACCGTAATTTGGACGAGTTAGGGGAAAAGTTGAATTTTTGATGTACCGGGAATTTTCACACGACCCGAAGACCGTTGGATTCGTCTCGATGCCCTAAGTGTAACGACAGGCGGCACGCGTGAAACGGACATCGGATGACCGAGTTGCGGGTCACGGAAGTTGGAGGGCATTTTGGTAATTTCTGCCCTGAGGGCATTTTGGTCTTTTGCACGGTTACTGTAGCAGCAACCGTGAAAAGCAGGGCACACGGCCATGCCGTGGTGTTTGTGGGCGTGCAATTGTTTAAGGCACTAGTGGACTGAATTGTGAACATTGTTTAATTAGTTTGAGGTAATGGGAGTGTAATTTGAGGCTGTGCAGGCCACGGGAAGAATTAAAAACATTGTACGGGCTCTGTGTGCGGGAAACAGGTGCAGTGCGATCTGAGGGTGTCTCCCACGGGTGTTGGACTCCTTGATCGCTTAACCGAGTAGGGGAGTGAGAGAAGGGTTCGTTTTGGTGTCTGTTTGGGGCTGAGAGATTGTGAGAGACAGGGAGAAACAGTGAAGAACAGTTTCGGGTTTTTGGGGGGAAAATTTCCGAATTCAATCTCTACGGGTTTTGGGATCGATCTAAACATTGGGGAAGCTTTCTGGGAGTAACAGAAACCTAACCGTGCAAGATTCGAAGAGTGTGATCGAGGAATTGCCCAGGAACCTAAGTTCCAGTTCAGAGAAACCAATTTAGAGGGAAAAATCCGAGTTCAATTTCTGCGGCTTGTTGGACGAAACTAACCACTGAGTAAGCATTCTGGGAGCATTTGGAACTCGTCCATATCGAAATCGACGACAACCAGCCACGGAGGAGCTGGGACGATGACCGCCGTGTGCAGAGGAAATCGCAGCGTTTGGACGACTACTTCCAGGTGATGTTTCGTTCAATTGGTGGTTCTAATTTGTTAGTCTAGGTCCTATTATGCTTCTGTATAAATTAATTGGACTTTGGAGCTGGTTTGGGGGAGTTCTGAGATTCGACCCGTGAGGTTGTTCGTGTTGGGATAGGACGATTGATGACTTGTCGAGATGATTAGAGGACTAAGAACTATAATTAAATGATTTTAGAACATGTTAGAATCAAGAAGGAATGAAATTAAGTAGAAATGGACGGTTAATTAATCGGGTCACCCCGCGGGTCGAAGACCCAAATTACAGTAAATCGGGCAAGGACGGTGACACTGTAGCAGTGACACTGTAGCAGCGCGTGACTTTCACGCGCAGCCACTTTGGGCGGTGCGTGAGGGCGCGTTGAGCACTATCTCGGATCACGGTCAACATGACTTTTAATCCTTTCATCATTTTGAACATTTTCTGTGAAATAACCATGTTGATCTGAGATAGTGAGGAAGGTCAGTTTAGGGCCGGATGTCTCGGGAAACGTGTTGGCCGGCTTTCCCGAACCGGTTTCTGTTTTGGACTTTTTGAGGGTATTTTAAGGACCTATAATGACACTTGTGTGTGATTGGAAATGACAGGAAACTTACGTTAATTCCGGAGACAAGTTCGTACGCGTGTTATTCGCAGCGGGAGCGTACTGTGAGTGGGCCAGTTTTTATTAACACTTGCATGCATAACCGTTTTCATTTCCGTATATCTATATGTGTGCGTGAATCATTAATGGATTTTGATTATCTCGATTTACGGCTGTGACACGTTTTACTGTGTTGGGCTGAGGCCCGTTTTACGGAAAATGAATACTGTTTTATATTATATATATAGTTACATATACTTGTGGATACGATGACTATCTTGGGTACTGCACTGTATAATCCACCGTATGATTCTGTCTCCTCCGGATGTGGTACCCCGGAGCGGTCACGGTGCATTGCCTGCGAGGAGTCATGCTACGGAGGTGCCGGACCGTAGGATGACTCAGGAGCAGGATTGCTATTATTGGACGTCTAGGACGTCGAGCGTCTGGGACGCTAGGCATCTGGGATGCCATAACCGAACTGGGTTAGGAGATTGGACTCGGGATTTGAGACCCTGGGTGGCACGCGTAGCCTTGGGACTGTGACCATTATTGGACGTCAGGGACGTCAGACATCTGGGATGTCAATATCAGATGTGTATGGTGCAGTAGCTGGGTTTATATTACATTTCTGGCTTAATATGATGCTTGTGATATATTACATGTATTTATGGTTTTTAAATACTGATGCATGCATGTTTTGAAAACGGAGGGGTAAATTATATTTTTCTTATTATACTGTTTTTACAAACCTGAGTTCGGCCCACTCACCCTTCATGTTTTGGTAACCCCTCCAGGTCGTGCTGCTGAGGTTGGTGAGGACCCCGAGGCTGAGGCATAGATTTTGTACTGCGCACCTGATCCCCTGTCGGGTCGGATCACCCGCAGGATTTTCCTTTCTAGTGTCGTGCTCGGATTTTGTATTTTGGACTGTATCCCTTGTCTGACATCTGTTAAATTTGGGTTATGTATGACTTTATAATTCGGACATTTATGCATTTAAGTTTTTATGACTAAAATTGGGATTTTCGGTTCGGGTGTCAGACGGGAGCAGGGCACGTCCCCTTGTGGTCCCCGGGGGATCGGGGCGGGTCCCTATCATCACTGACTTTGGATTCCTTAGGAACTCCAAAGTTAAGCAAGTTAGGGCTAGAGCAATCTCAAGATAGGTGACCTACTGGGAAGTTGTACATGAGTTCCCAAAAACAAAACCGTGAGGGTGTGGGCCCCAAGTGAATAATATCGTGTCAGAGGAGTCAAATTGTGACAGAATGGTATCAGAGCTAGACCCCGACCAGAAGTACGCCAACTAGGACCCTACAATTTTTTTAACTTCAAAAAAATATCTGACTTGTCGAACTCGAACTAACGACTTAAGGATTTCTGCTTTTTACAAACTACAGTGGGTAACCCACCCTACGATTTCTCTAACCCAAACTTGCTTAACTTTGGAGTTCAAAAGGATTCCAATGCCAGTGAGCTCCCAAAAGGCCTCATGCGAGGAATATACATGCCCACACATATAAGGCACTTCACATTTCCTTTCCCGAGAAATGTGGGATTGTTCATCATTCTTCTTAAGACACGAGTCTTATAATTCACTCCCCCTTGGGGCCCAGCGTCCTCACTGGCACACTTTCGGTTGGGGTTTAGCTCTAATACCATTCTGTCACAACTCAACTCCTCTAGCCCGATATTGTCTGCTTTGGGCCCAGCCCTCATAATTTTTTTTTCTAGGAACTCATGCGCAACTTCCCAGTGGGTCACCCATCCTGCGATTGCTCTAACCCAAACTCTCTAAACTTTGGATTTCGAGAAGATTCCAATGCTAGTGAGCTCTCAGAAGGCTTTGTTCTAGGAATATATGTGTCCACACATATAAGACACTTCACCTTTCCCTCCCTAAGCGATGTTGGATTGTTCACCATTCTTCCCAAGACACGGGTCTTACAAATAATGACTGAATAAATACCCCCAAACCCACCTTTTGGTAGTCTTTTAGCACAATAGAAAAACAAAAGACCCGATCTAGTTAAGATAAAACATTTAAACCTCTAAGTTCACCTAATAGACTGAGTTTTGTCTTCTGAGGGTTATAGCAACACGATACCCCCACAAACATTTTACGCAGACAACTAAAATGCTATAAACAATATAGGAACCAAAGTTAGAAAACATGCTTAGCAAAACCAAGCCATAGCCATGAGTTTCATGTACATATGCCAAATTTAAGGAGATAATCTAAGCACGTAGAAATATTTCTTCTTGACTTTAATCCTCATTAGATATCTCTTAGTTCAAACGAATCCTACTCTTTCACTCATTCAGGCATATGTGATGAGTTTATGTTAACGAATTCAAGTTTAATCACATATGAATATTAATGAAAAACAACACTTTATGGAAATAAAGATCTCATGAAGGAATTGAAATTTTGATAACATATATATGTACCTTAACCCTTAGCATAATTGTCCATAAGATCAGTTTGATCTTCTGTCAATGGTTGTAATGGGCTAAGCTTGTGGGGTATAGAAAGGAAGAATAGGATTGAAAGAACCTGAGCTATGTCAAGGCACGAGAATTCATGACTTGAATTTTGAAATTCAACAATGAGTCCTTGCTTAAGGTGCATGAAAATGTGCGTTCTTGATGGTAAAGTTGATGTTCTTGGCTTACTTGGTTCCATTCACATTGTTTTTCACCTTTTCTTACTTTTCTTTCTTTCACTTCTTTCAAATCATTCAATTTATTTTCTTTTCGTTTTTCTTGATATGTATTTTTTTTTCTTTTTCTTTTTTCATTTGAATTGAGCCAAGATTTGCAATGGCTTCCTCACACTTCTAATGGCTTGTCACTTTATGAACTTGTGAACTTTGAATGCCAATGTAGTTGAATTTGGGCAACACCTACTTTTACACGTTTCATTCTCACCATGGTTCTCTTTTAATGCAACCTCAACACAAGCTCTGCTTATAGGGAAGAGTAGTTGAATACTTGGTTGGTTGTGACTTAGGTGATGAAAGGAAAATCGGAGTATTTGGTTTCAAAATTGGCTTAAGTAGCATGCAATAGGGAAGGGTAGGGCCTTTAGAAGTTTGAGAACACAAAGTCCGCATCACTTCTTATGGAAAACCACACATTAAATAAAGAGCATCCATATGATATAGTTCTTAAAAAATCATTGTGAATAGATATAATGAGATCATGAAATTATGAACAAAAGTGATGAGTATTTAGAAGTAGAAGCAAGAGGCCACTCAGAAAGAATGGAAATTAGGCTCAAAGATCTCATAAGGAAGTCTCCACTAATTTTCTAAGGTCACTCAAATTCGATTACTTTGCTCACATAATCACTTAAAACATGGCATTTGTAGAGTGTTTTTCTTTTTATCTGAGCATTTTTGAAGTGTAGGTTATGAAATTGTCGGACATGGCATAACTCTTAGTAAAGCAAAGGCAGTTCACATAGCATGTACAATCCTATTAACAAGTTAAAGTATAAAAACTAGCAAAAAAAATAGAAACAAAAAACCGAAACAAAACAAAACATAAAACTAGCCATGTACTCCCAAACCTAGATGTTTCCATCAAAATTTTGAATCCACAACCCCAAACTGAAACATAACATTGTCCTTAAAGTTACAAACAATAAGTAGGACAAGAGCAAAACAAATTTGAGATATTTGAAGGGTAGAAACATAAAAAAAAAAGTAGTGGACACAAACCTAGGCTAGGTTGCCTCCTAGGAGTGCTTTATTTAACGTCTGGGAAAGACGAGGCTAGCACACTATGGAAGTGTTAGGGATGGGGTACTCAAATTGGGTTGAATAGGGGCTTCGAAGTAATGCTTGGGATAATGGTTGTTCACTTTGATGGGGTTTTGGTGATTCAGGTGCTGAATTTCAGCTTCACCGTAAAGGGAGACATTAGTAACAAAAATGGACCAGTCCATCGTGAATGCAACTTACTTGGGAAAAACTTAAGCTGAGAGTCAAAGAGAAGAACTTGCTAGCCAATTTGAAATGTTTTTCTCTGGAATAGCTTGTCATGGAAAGCCTTTGTTTTTTCCATGTAGATTTGGGCTCTTTCATTGGCCTCGTACCGAAGCTCCTCAAGTTCACTTAGCTACAACTTCCTATGAACTCTAGCTTCAACCAAATCCATTGTCATCTTCTTTAGGGCACAAAACACCATATGTTCAACTTCCATGGGTAAGTGTCATCCCTTACCGAAAACCAACCTGAATGGAGACATGCCAATATGCATTTTGTATGATCTCTTATAAGCCTAGAATACATCGTTCAACCTGAAAGACTAGTCATTACAGTTAGGGTTCATAGTTTTATCAATGATAGCTTTTACCTCACGGTTGGAGACCTCAACTTGACTGATTGTTTGAGGGTGGTAGGGTGTTGAGACATGATAAGTAACATCATACTTCTTCATCAAAGCTTCGAATGAATGATTGTAGAAGTATCGCTTATGATTCCTATAGGGGCTCCGAACCTAGCCGAGATATGATTTCGTAGGAAACTCACAACAACCTTGGCATCATTATTTTTGGAGGTAAGTGCTTCCATCTATTTTGACACATAATCAATTACAAGCAAGATGTAAAAGTTACCAAAGGAGTTTGGGGAAGGTTCATAAAATTAATGCCCCAAACATCAAAGATTTCCACAACTGGGATTGGGTTTAGGGGTATTTGATTTTGAAGGCCTAAGTTACCTTGAAGTTGGCACATATCACAAGTGACAAACCCGTTTTCATCCTTGAAAAATGTTGGCCAATAGAAGCCACTTTGGAGGACTTTGGATGTTGGTTTCTTGATTCCAAAATGGCTTCCACACACCAAGATATGGCAACATTTCAGTATAAGTCTTACCTCATTATCCGGGATGCATATGCGAATGATTTTATCTAAGAAATGCTTACTTAAGTAAGGATCTTCCCAGACATAATACGTTGCTTGCTTGCTAAACTTGCCCTTTTTTGTACATGCTCAAAGATGAAGGAAATTGATTAGTAGCAAGGTAATTAAGTAGATCAGCATACCAGAGATCTATGGCTTGAATGTGAAAGAACTACTCATCGAGAAAGGTTTCAAGCAAGGGCACCTGTTCCACCTCTTCGTCGGAGCCATGGATCAAACAACTCATTTGATCAGCTACTACGCTCTCACTCCCCTTATTAGCTAGGGTTTTGATGAGCAACTAATTGGTCATCTTTTTATATCGATTTTCCTTATGTTTAACTTCGCTAGAACCTTAATTATATCAATTCTAACTCATTTCATGCATTTCAGGAATTAATCTTAGTAATGGATGATTTAAAAGTAAAATATGGTGGAAAGTGAAGAATTGTGTCATTGGGCTCAAGACCGTGTCACTGGACCCAAGACGATGTCACTAAGGCCTAATAGATGTCACTAGGTTTCAACATATCACTGGCCATGTGCCATTCCCATGTTCCAACTGTGTGCCAAGTCCTTGTACCAGTATTATGTCACTGCATGTCACTAGTCGTGTTCTAAGGTTTGTGCTAGTGTTGAGTTCCAAGTTCGAGTTCCATGCCATATTCCAGTGTTGTGCCTTCAGCATGTCACTGGTGACAAGTCTTAAATATTGAGTACTAGACCGAGTTCCTACTTTGTGCCCAGCCATGTACCTAATTTTACTCCAATCTCATGTGCCAGTGACATGTCACTGGAATGTCCCCAGCTTCTCGGCCCAAGGCCAGCGTGTTCGCAAAACCTTTTGCGATAAGGATTTACAAGTACCACCTTTTGCGATAAGGAGTCTTGGATGCATTTTCACTCATAAAGCAATAAGGAAGGTTCCAGGAAGGTTCCTAGAAGATTGCTGACTTGAAGAATTCTACCTAGGATCAGGATTTGATGTCGTGCAAGGAACAAACAAAGGGTTCCTTACGATACATGGAAAAAAGACTAAATTGAAGCTAACTCTTTTAGGTTTTGATTAAGACTTTAATTCCTTATGGTTTTAGGAAATTTTAAACCTATTTAAAGGGATGTTTTTCACTTTTTTAGGGGTCGTCACCCATTATTTCATTAACACTTGTTCTCCTAAAATTTAAACCTAGCCATCTTCCATTGATTTAATAAAGGAGTTTATAGCCAATTTTCTTACGTTGATCCATCTTTGATGGGTTCCTTCTGCTGTTAGAGAACCCTGTGGATAAAAATCCACCTTCCATCCACTTTAGGCATAGCAAGCTGCATGTTCTTGGATTTCAAAAAGTGTAATTTTTCCTTTCACCTAAGCTCTCGAATTAAATCTTTGTTGTGTTCATAGTTCAATATATATATATATATATCTATATATATATATATATATGTGTGTGTTGGTTTATTTTTTTTTCTAATATTTGAAAAAATGAGTTCAATCTCCATGTGTTTTACTTTCTAAATCTTGATTGCTTCTTATGTTTTAGTGCTTTATACTTCAATTTGATGCTAAGTGTTTAGGTTCGCTGTCGGAATAGTTAGAATAAAATTGAAGAGGTTGCATGTTTACGTTCGTTGTTAGAGCGTTCAGTCAATAACTTAAGGTGAATCATATTATAAGTGTTGAGTCCGCTTTTAGAGCATTTATAATGTGAAAAACATATGAAAAACATATGGACGTAATTAAGGTAACTAAGGTAAGATTTCGTTATTGGTTTAATGTTTACAGGTATTGGTGTGTGGACATGGTAAGTGGATGATGGCGTCACCTATATATATATTAGTTAGGAGTAGATTAAATAATGTGACTGTTAAATTGGCTTTGTTTACGTAAAAGTGTCGATTTTGTCTATGAAGCTAATCTTTTGTTTGTAAGTTCAAGATATCATGAGCAGTCGCATTTAAATTCTTAGTTGTAAATCGTAGCTTCAATAAAAACACTTTCAAAACCCCCCCTTCTTTCTATTTCTTTCTACTAACCGTTTAAAATTTTCCTCAATTCCCTGGTCCATAACAATGCTTATTTATCAATGGTACATCTACACAAAAAGGGTTTTAAATTGAGAAATGCATGGATTGAGTGTTAATAAGAATACCTAGTTTAAGAGAATTAGATTTCCAGGTCAAACTCTTTAAGGAGTTACATCCAATACAATAACATCGGCATGGCATCCTTCTTGTTGAACAAATACTTTAAGGCCACATGATCTGTGTAGATAATCACCTTGCTCTGAATCAAGTACTATCTAAGCTTCTCAAAAGCAAGGATGACTGCAAGGAGCTTTGTTTTGGTGGTTGAGTAGGTCAGTTGAGCATCATTCAAAGTCTCATAGCAAAGTAGATGACGTGAGGAAGCATTTCAACATGTTATCCCAAAACAGCCCCTACAACAAAATCTAAAGCACCGCACATGAGTTTAAAGGGCAGGTCTCAATTGGGTGGCATAATGATAGGGGATTCCATGAGTTTGGCCTTAAGTGTGTTGAATACCTCGCAACATTCCTTCGTGAAGTTGAATGCAGTGTCCTTATCCAGGAGGCCACACAAAGTTCTTGTTATCTTTGAAAATCCTTGATGAACCTACGATAAAATCTAGCATGCCCTAAGAACGAACGTACCTCCATGACTATTGTAGGTTATAACAGCCTCCCTACAATATCCAACTTTTCTTTGTCAAACTTAATGCCACGACTAGAGGTCACATGTCCCAACACAATTTCTTGATGCACCATGAAGTGGCAGATCTCCAATTCAGCATTAAGTTGCTCTTTGGCGGTGTTCAAACACTTGGGAAAGGTTGGCCAAGAATAGTTCAAATGAATATGCATGGACTGAGAAGTCATTCATGAAGACCTCTATGATATCTTCCACCATGTCCAAGAAGATACACATCGTGCATCGTTAAAAGGTATCGGGGGTATTGTATAGGCCAAAGAGCATCCTATAGTAAGCAAAAGTTCCTTAAGAGCACATGAATGTAGTCTTCTCTTGCTCTTTTGAGGCTATAACAATCTAATTATAGCCTGAGTACCCATCCACGAAGTAGTAGTGTGGGTGTCCATCCAAGCACTCAAGCATTTGGTCAATGAATGGCAAGGAAAAGTGGTCCTTGCTGGTGGTAGTCTCCTAGCTAGTGCAAATCCTCCATTCAGTTTGAATTCTCCTAGGCACGAGCTCATTATGCTTATTCCTAACCACTATAATCCCACTTTTCTTTGGAACAACTAGCACGCGGATTAAACTTTGAGTTATTAATTGGATAAATAATGCCAACATGTAAAAGTTTCAGTATATTTTTCTTGACGACTTCCTTCATTGGCAGGTTCAATCATCGCTATACCTTTTGCAATGGTTTAGCCTCGACCACAAGGAAGATCCTATGCATATGATTTTCTGGACTTATATCCTTAATGTGAAAAATAGTCCAACCTTGCAAAACCTAGACTAGTTGTTTTTCCTTGGTTGTCCTCAAGCTTGAGGCAATGGTGACTGGGATGGTTGGATTGCTACCTAGATAGGCATACTTTAAGTGGTCAGGAAGAGGTTTGAGCTTTAGCTCTGGAGCTAAGAAGGTGGAGGGTAGGGTCTTATTGCCTATGACAGGCAGGTCTTCAAAGGGAAGCTTGTATATAGGCATAAGAGTCATGACATTGAGAAATCTCAGCTCCTTACTCACATTTTATCTTAGAGGCTCCTCAAGTTATGGAGTGCTGGTGAGTGCCTTCTCAAGGTCATCAGACATACATGAGTGCGTAAGTGTTTACTCCAGTTGCATGTCCATGGTATTTAATGGGAAATCCACAATAGGTTATGCAAGAAACTGAATTATGTCATGCATTGAAAAGATCTGCAACTTATTCAAAACCTTGATAATAACCGCGTTGTTTTTGACATCTATTAGGAACTCAGTGGTGGCTAGCAATGGCCTTCCAAAAAACAGCGGTGGTTCCTCACTTTTATCAATTCTATCCATCCTTAGAATGTAAGAATCAAGTGGGATGCATGTGTCACTAATTTGAACCAACACATCTTCGAGAACTTCTATAAGATTGGTAACATAGTCATTAGCTAACCTTACACTTAAATGGCTTGGTTTGAGCTTGCCCAAGTCAAGTGACTTGTAGATATGGAACAGTATTATGTTGATTGAAGCCCACGTATCACATAGGTAGTGCTCAGAGTGCTTGGACAGGATCATGCAAGGAAGTGAGGGGGGTCCAGGATCGTTCACTTTGAGTTGCATGTGCAGAAGTGCTATGACTAGATCCTTGATAATCTTAGCAAAGATGAGCATATTCTTGAGAATCTTATGGAAGGGCAACGTGATTTGAAGTTTCTGCAATATGCTGATTATTTTCTCCTCAAACTCCTCCTTGTGTTTATTCTTGTTTAGAAACTTGTGAGGAAACAGATATTGAACATTATTCTCTAACTCAAAAGAAACCTTCTTAAATGGTTTAACAATAGAAGATGGAGTTTAGAATTAGAATTAATTTCAGGTCGTGTCTGTGTTGTAGGAACAACTGACGTGGCTAGTTCTTGAATACTTGGTGCAGATTGGCGCAAAATTGAGTTCTAGGAACTGCTGGGTTTTGGCTACACCTGTGGGTAAGTAGAGGGCACAAACTGGGAGTAGATATATGCCAATGGTGCATCATAAGGATCGGCCTGTGCTTGAATCTGAGCTTGCGACAGTGCCTATGGCAGCATCTGCTGTAGTGGCATGTCGTGGAGCTTCCTGTAAACGTTAGTTCTTGGTTGAGCACATTGAGGTGAATATAGTCAAGGTCTTCTTGTGGCATGTAGTAAGGCATAGCCATGGGTTGAGACTCAAGATGAGGCACTGTGTAGGGCCGTGCTGGGACTATAGTGAAGTCATCCCCATACAAGGCATACGAAGGTCCTTAAAGTTGGGTGACACTTTGAAGATTGATGGTATTGGGTCTTGGACCATGAGATCCTTTCAGATTTACCCAGACCAGACTTGAAAACTTTATGTTCTCTTGGTGGTTGAGCTGGCTTACGATTGGGCCTAGGTGCCTATCCAAATTCGCGATGGTATTATTGGTTTTGGCTTGGTAACTACCACATTTATGAATAAGAGCATTGGTGGTTTGCATGAACTGTAGATTCTATTGAGTCATGGCATTGAGGGCATTTTCTCTAGTCATAGTGTTGGTACCATGACCCGATAAAGTCCTTGAGGGTGCACTCTAGGGGCTACGAGTTGTTGCTAGAATCCATGAGGTGGCATGGGATTAACCATGTTCTAACTGTTGTTCTAGCAAAAATTAGGATGGTTCTTCCACCCTGGATTGTAGGAGTTGGAATATGGATCATTCTAGGATCGAGAAAAGTTGTAACCACTAGAATAATTGGCATCTTCCATGAGGGGACACTCTTGAGAGGTATGTCCTTGAAGTTACCACACATCGCAAGCATGAACTCCCTTGGTCTTCTCGTTGCAAAGTTGCTACTATGGCCATTAATTGAGCAATGGTTATATCATTTTCATCCTGATGTACCTTAGCCAAGGACTTAGAGGATTCTCCTCAATAGCTGAACTCCTTCTCCCTTGAGCTATGTTCTCAAAGGCCATACATGCCTCATTGATTGTTCCATCCAAATTCTCTGAGGACTGAGAGTTTATCATGGTCCGATCACCAGTTTTTAGAGCTCCAAAAAAGTATAGCATCAAGTGATCATCTTTGATGTTGATGTGACAACAAGCATGTAGTATCTCATTGTACCTCTCCCAAATTCATAGAAAGATTCATCCATTGCTTATTATAGATTCATGATCTTGGCTTTCCATTCGTTAATTTTCTCCATAGGATAATATTGAGTTAGGAACTAGAAAGACAAGTCCCTCCACGAGTGGATTGATGAAGGGGCTAAGGAATGGAACCATGTCTTTGCAAGATGCTTGAGAGAAAAGTGAAACAACTGTAGTTGAATCTCATCTTTGATCATCCCATTAATCTGAAAGGTAGAGAAAAAATGGAGATATTCCCCAATGTGAATATGAGGGTCCTTACATGAGAGGCAGTAGAATGTTGGCAAAAAATTGATGGCACAAACTTTAGTTCGAAGTTCTCCACGATTTTGCTGAGAAAACTATAGAAAACTGGTCCTCATCACCTGTAGATGTCTGGAGAAAGGTGGTGGTACTAGGGCAGACCCAGTCCTTGGTCTAGTTGTGCTTCAGCCATTCTTTTGGGACTTAGTGGTAGGCACCTGTGAATAGAGGAAGCTCTAGATGATGGAGTGGACTCGTGAACTAATGCCTCCATAGAGCATGCAGATGATATAAACTAGCAACTAAAATGAAAGAAAAAAAAACTGAGTTTACAAATCCAAACTAAATGGACACTGTTGTGGGACAACTTTTCAATAATGGCACCAAAACTTGATAGAGAACTTTTTGAATAAAATTAAGATGAACAATAATTATAATAATTATAACTTTGCAAGTGCACACAATCGAATATAGAAGTATAGTTGCACACAAAGGTTGATCTTTTGAGGACTTGTTCAACAATGATTTCCAATTTAAGTTCAAATTCAAGATAACTTGGACTAAAATAGATTACAATGGGGGAGGTGGGGTTGGAGGGTTTAATTTTCACGTGAGTAAGTAATGAAAACATAATTAAAACACATAAATGATTGATTGATTAAAGTTGGCTGATTAAGGCGAATCAGGGCTTACTACAATTCTAACTAATTATAGTTCCCTTTTAGATTTTCTTGACCTAATTACTTTCCATTCTCTGAATTCGGTGTGCCTAGGATCTGGCATTGGTTCACTCGACACATTTATTCGCTCTTACTTAGCAAGTTTTAGAGTGGACATGTCCCTAAAACATCTATTATCATTAGGTAATGCAGGAAGTACAATGGAAACTTCATAACACCACATTAACCTAGAAAAGAGACATGCAATCCTAGGTTTCACGATTTAAGATTACAAATAAGATCTCCCCCCCCCCCCCCCCCCCCCCCCCCCCCCCCCCCCCTCCTCTTTTAAACTTGATTCTACTGATAAGCCATCGTTTATGCATCATCTTGATGTCATTTCATGCCCATTTTACTTACCTTTTAAGTGTATTCATGCAACCAGTAGGAGAAATTGATGTACCTTGTGAAACTTGTGCAAAATATGAAATAAGAGTCAACTCTGAAGATAATACAAAAAAAAAAGGTTTGAAATCAGAGTTAGGATGAAGGAGTTGTCTCAAGTCAGACTTTAGGCTCTAAACCGAGGTCTTGCGCCATAGTCTTGGCCATACTAAGAATTTGTGCCTAGTTCAAGCCCCTACCGAGTTCCAACCAAGGTCTTGGATAGCCTTGTGCTAGCCTTGGCTCTAGCCTAGTGTGCATGCGCCTGGAGCCCAGACCCTGTGCCTATCCCAAGTTTCGCATGACCCAAGTCATGCACCTAATCTGTGCCTAGTTCTTGGTCCTAGTTGTGCCAAGGGCTAGTGGTGCCCAATTTGGACCTCTTGTGTTAGCAGGTTTTATAGAATTATTTTGGCCTATTGTATGTGCGCTTGAGACACAATTTCATCATTTTTTCCAAGTGCATCATCAACGCCCAATTTAGGGACACTTCCAAAATGACCTAAATAAAGGCACAGTTCGGGTGATTTTGAGGGTCTAGGCTCGTTTCAAATAGCTCCCAGTGTCTAGGGCACTTTTGAACCCCTAGATGGA